>JAQHUG010000219.1:3265445-3406774 GCA_028555095.1 Dicrostonyx torquatus
TCCTTCCTTCCACCTACTTCCTTCCTCCCTCCCTCCGTCCTTCCTTCTACCTACCTTCCTTCCTCCCTCCCCCTCCATCCTTCCTTCCACCTACCTTCCTCCCTCCCTCCCTCCGTACTTCCTTCCACCTACCTTCCTTCCTCCCTCCCTCCATCCTTCCTTCCACCCTCCCTCCATCCTTACTTCCACCTACTTCCTTCCTCCCTCCCCCTCCGTACTTCCTTCCACCTACCTTCCTTCCTTCCTCCCTCTATCTTTCCTTCCACCTACTTCCTTCCTCCCTCCCTCCATCCTTCCTTCCACCTACCTTCCTTCCTCCCTCCCTCCGTCCTTCCTTCCTTCCTCTCTCTTTCCTCCCTCCTTCCTTCTTCTTTCCCAGCCCCCTTGGTGCTTTAGGCTGGACATGCTAATTACTTGTGGACATCTCTATTTTAAGCATTTATGTTCACAAAGCAACCTGTCTCCTTTTTTTCCCAACTTGAACATGGCCTTCTCTTACTTTGGCTTTGACAATGGTATCTCTATTCTTTTTCTCAGGCTTCCAAAGCTCCCCTGGCCATTCTCTACAGCACTGACAAGCTCTGTGAACCCCCTTTCATTTCCTCTTCCCACTGTTACTAATCTGCTGATAGGCTTCTCATTAGTTCTTGTTTACACTGTTGTAGTAATCTTGATAAGGAGTCTCCTGCTGGCACAGCTCTGTCTGCAGTCCCTGTTTCAAAACACTAGATTTATATTACTAATAGTTTCTTTAAAAACCTTTTATCTCTCATTTTCTAGTTTTTAAAAAATCAGATATCTTTTCTGGTCTATAAGCACCCAGAGCTCTCCAAATCTTCCTGAACCAACCTCAGAACTCACTCTGGTGTTCCCGAACACTTACCCACACAGTAAACACTATTAACTTTCCCTTCAGGTTCCTGATTTGTGTCTTGCATCCTCCTCTGACCCTCCTGCTTCTGTGCTGCCCTGTGTGGAGCTGTCCCACAGCTGTCTAGCATACTAAACTCTGAGGTATCCTTCAGACGTACAGGCTCTGTCTTCTCCACTCTGTCCTGGCTTGCTCGTTAGGCACACTGAGATAGCCACACGAGCCCCAGCTGATTTCATGTTCTGTTGAGGTGCTGTACATATATTTAACACAAATCCTCATCTATTACAAGGAGAAGCTTCTTTGATGTGGGGTGAGCCAGTCATGGTCTGTGGGTATAGTGTTATGTCATTAGGATTGAGATGGCATTTTATATGTCCTTCCTAGAGAATTCCAGAGTTCTGGAAAGCACCAGGTACTCTGTAAATGATGGCCAAGTTGTACATCTGCCTTGGGATCATAGTAAGGATTAACACAGTAGGCATTCATGCATCTTCCTGTGTGCTTATGGTTTTACTACATTTCCACCACTGTCTTTGATTTCTTTTCTTCTTAATTTGAGACAGGATCTCACTATGTAGCCCTAGCTGTCCTGGAACTCACTCTGTAGACCAGACTAGCCTTGAACTCACAGAGATCCATCTGCCTAGCCCTTTCTCCTGAGGGCTGGGATTAAGGCACAGTTATGCTGGGTTTTCAATGACTTCTTTGAAAGTGAGTGTAAGCTGAGGTTCCCAGAACAAAGCCACGGATGTGCTGAAGGGTCCTGCAAATGTGAGGACCAGGGTTTGATTCCTAGAACCATGTTCTAGGCCTGTGCTGGCCATGGTGGCATTAGCTTGTGATCTCAGCATTGTAGTGGCAGAGCCAGAAGGCTCCCTGGGGTTCAGTGGCCAGCTAGCTTGATCTGCCTGGTGAGTCTAGCTCAATGGGAGACTCTATCTCAAGGTCAAGGGAGGTGAACAGTGCTCTAGAAGATGACATTTGAGGCTGCCTTCTGTACTCCAGCTGCACACACTTGTGCCAACACCACTTCCCCTACCGGGCACAAACACACCCACACATGCATTAAAATAATATCGTTGTTCATAACAAAGAGGGATGAATGTTTGGCCTCTGTCTTGAGGGGAGGGGCATAGCAGCAGTAGCAGGACTCAGAGATGAGCACAGGGAAACTGTAGAACAGGACCGAGTGAGCTGTGATGGGGCAAAAGACAAGGGAGCTGGGACCTGGGGAAATTAAACCCTTTGCTGCTTTTAAACACTATTGACACACAAGTTCTGTGCTGTGTCAAGATTCAGTTACTCACAAGTATTATTTCACATTCTTTTTTTATTTTATGGAATTTTATTGTGCTCTACATTTTTCTCTGCTCCTCTCCCTGCCTCTCTCCTCCCCATCAACCCTCTCCCAAGGATCTTGTCTTTTTCTACTTCCCATGTAGATTAGATCTATGTATGTCTCTCTTAGGGTCCTCATTGTTGTCTAGGTTATCTGAGATTGTGATTTATAGGCTAATTTTCTTTGCTTTATGTTTAAAAAACCACATATGAGTGAGTACATGTGATAATTATCTTTCTAGGTCTTATTTCACTTTCTTAAGTCAATAGATTAGCAGAGGGGCGAAGAAAAGGAAACCATTTTGAAGAGCCAAGAGGCAAACTCTTTAGAGAGTGTCTCTATGGATGCCCTTTATTTCTTGTCTTATTTTCTGAAGCTGCACACCCGTATCTGACTCCCTTGTACCTGTCCCAGTCATCCTCTGTAGCAATACACCCATACCCTTGAGAAACACAAGCTTAGAATGTCACTCACTGGATCTGTTTCCTTAAGTCCATGTCACCTGGTGACTTCCCCAAAGCTCTATTAAAGATAGCAATAGAATTTCAGGGTAAGATTAAGAATCTAATATTAAGTTCTATCTATTTGTATCTTTATCTATTTGTCTGTCTGTCTATCCATCTATGCATCCATCCATGCATCTATCCCCCCCTCTCTCCTCCCCCATTTGTCATCTACTTACCCAGTATCTATCGAGCACAGTATAATCTGTGAGTGATAGCTCTGTGGTCCTGGTCCAAAGGTTCTAAGACTGTGTTTCCTATGTTGGTTCTCCCAGTGTGAAGACTAATCTTTTTTTTTTTTTGGTTTTCATACATAGACTGATTTTGTCGTTTATCATATGTACATAATATACATGCACTTGTAACCCAAGGGTAATCACTAATTTGTGGAGAATGTATGATATAAGACTACATGGAAGAAAAGAGAGGTCAGTTTACCACATAAGTAGCATGAAGCCACTATGTGACCTCCTTAAATCTGTAAGTGATTTCATCCAAGTTAAATGATTTTCTCTCGTGTGCCATCCAGAATGTAGAGAATGGAGCTATTTACCCTTCAGTGGCAGGTCTCTGATTCCCAGAAAATAGACTTTGAAATGCCCATTCTGGCAAGGACTCTATTGAATTCCTAACCAGGGACCTTTGTCCCTGTTGTCTCAACTCAAGGGAAAAGAGAAGCTGTGTTTCTCTCATGGGTTAGTCTTATAATGGGATTAGTGTTTACTTTAAGGGTTTTTTTTCTGTTTATACTTTTAACTAATATAAAAGTGTTCCTTACTTTTTTTTTTTTTTTAGTGAGACTTACCTATCTCTTCTGAGTAGGAGGTCTTTCGTATCTACAATACAGCAATGTAGGTAACATGTTTGCTTAGTAGAGCAAGAGCTACATTTGAAGTCTGTTTGATTACAAAGTTCATATTTATCATCAGCTACTGCTTTGGCAGCTTTAGGTTTTTGATAAAATTTGGACTCTGTTAGTTTCCTTTCTATTATTACTAGTGAATAGAATTCTGAATTCCAGGACATTGTTCAGTTTATTGTTATTATCAGTTAATAATTGTCTGGGGATGTTAGTGTCCTGGTCTTGGTTAGACCTCTGGAACAAAGGCTCAATTTTTCATCTTTAGATGAGTATATACAGTTACTTTAATATTGAAATATCAAGTAAACACAATATTCCCAATCATTCAGGTTTCAGATTATCGCTTACCTCTTCTAGCTTGGCAAACTGGATCCAGGTTCTTTGTGCTGCAAGCCTCCTGTGCCATTCCTTCACAGCCCTTCAGCCTGCACTCTCAAATTTGACATGCTCAGTGGCACCCTTATTTAATCAGTGATAAATCTCAGCAAAATGTTGTGTGCAGAATTTAAATGGAATCACAAGAATTCTGTAACACTGACAAACAACTTAGCTGTTTGTTCTTTGCAGGCCCCAGCAAGGATCATGGACGGATTCATCTGAGCTGCCCGGAAGCAGGGTCAGCATCATGGACTATTCCAGGGGGAAAAGGTCATAGTATGGAAGAGCACAGGAAGAGATACACAAGCACTGAATATCACAGGCATCTTATTTAATAATAATGAAATATAAAATGAGCAGTTATAGCTAGAACACTTTTTGCATCCTGCGAATGTTAAAAAGTAAAGCACAGATACCAGAACATATAAGAAGGTTGGCTGTGGGTGTGAGCCTTGTGTCCGAGTCTCTTCCATGCATCCAGTGCTTGACTGGTATCTAAAATTCACTTCAAAAAAAATCTGTCTTTTGGTCCAAAATAAATCCACTTTTAAATCCTGGCTTTTTTAATGTTTATTGCATTTTGTGATTAACTGTTTGTGTGTGTGCATGCTTTGGTTATTTGTTATTCTCAGGAGACTGAAATCTTTGTGCCGATAAGGACCGTGTCTGCTTTGTTAAAATCAAATGCATGATGCCCGCCTACCAACAGGGCCTGTTCTTCAGTCCTTACGCAGGCTGCTTACTGAATATTGAATGAAGGGGCCAGATGAACCGTCTTCAGTGACAGGTCAAATTTAGTCTCTGTGCCAAGACCAGGAATGCTGTTTGAAAAGTCTCTTCCCTCTTACTGAAGACTCTTTGATTGCAGGACACAGAGAATCCATGCTGGAACTGGGCCAGAAGCTTCCTCCTTGCTGGCTAGTTTCACCGTGTTGGAAGTGTTTTATGTGCTTCTGGGGGAGAGAAGTCACCAACAGCCACTGCCAGCTGGGGACCCCGTTCCAGCATGGTTTCTTTTAGCAGCTTTTGCTCCTTCTTCATCCATCAAACAATTTAAAGACAACACAATAACAACAGTATCCAGACTCTCTATGTATTTTTCATCTTTACGTGGCTTTATTTTAAACTTTATTTCTTTTATTTTTATTCTTACTTTTTGACTTTTTGAGACAGGGTTTTTTCCGTGTATCTTTAGCTGTCCTGGAACTCACTCTGTAGACTAGGCTGACCTTGAACTCACAGAGATCCACCTGCCTCTGCTTCCCAAGTGCTGGGATTAAAGGTATGTGCCACTACACCCAACTACTCTCCTTTTTTTATTTAAGGACATTATCATTTTCTTTTCTCTCACAAGCCTACATATATTTTTAAACACACTGTAAACCATTTAGAGATTTTCTTCGTCTGAATCTAGCTTTAATGTATATCTCTCTTTTTCAGACCACATGAGTTTTTAATTTGCTAAGAAATATGGCTAGGCTTAAAGCTGTGACTTTGATGACTGGATCCAACCCATTCCTTAGCTTTCTGAGAGCCTAACTTCATGGCTGAGGTACTGGCTGGAGCCACGTTTATTGCCACAACTCTATGGGTTTCAAGGTCCCTGACACCACCAAGAACCATGCTGTTGGCAATTCATAAACACCATTTAAGTGTTTGGTGGCAGGGCCTCTTAAAAGAGCTGCAAAGTTTCGCAGCTAAAACTGCATCAGGAAGCCTCTCGTAAATGAGATGTGCTTGCCATTAGCAAGCAAAAAGGAAAAAAAAACAAAACACAAAAAAAAAAGAGAGAGAGAGTAAACCCGAGAAATTGCTGCTATCAAGAAGCCATGCTTAACGCTGCTACCCAAGGTGCATCACAGAACAGCGCCACTCCACACACAAAGCGCTTTTCCCACTTGGCAGAAATTGCACCCACTGAGGCTCAGGTGCTTTTCTGTGAGTTTCCTGTCATCTCTAGGCAGGAAAACGTTTACCTCTCATTTGCTGGCTGCTTATTCCCCTGTGATAACACTTTTTATACTGAGCGGTAATTATTTGCCTGTCTTTCCTTAGCTGTCAGGCTGTTCCCGTGTCTCATAGCACATAATGGTTTGTAGGGCTGTGATTAGTCAACTGACTATCGGAGCTTCCTGAAAAGACAAAGCAAAGCTAGTGGACTGTTTTAAAATTGTGCCGCTCATTCTGGTGGTGGGATATCTGGCTTTTGGAGGAAGTTGGAGAGAAATAGTTGGGAGTAGGAAGCAGGTTTTGAAGTTATAATGTAGGTTAAAGATAAATACTATCACTAGGGGGAGTGCTAGCATTAATTTCCAACATTTAATGGAAAATTGAGGGTGTGTGAAGGCAAAAATATTAAACCATCATACACGTGGAAGAATCTTAACATGTTGGAAAGTCAGAACTTCCCAGAAAGGCATTAATAAAGCCCAATTTTCCATACTAATTTGAATATCTTTCTATGAGTTTCCCCCTCTTTGAGGCTCCTACTGGAGGGACTAGGTTGCCTTCAGCTGAGTTGTTGGCCAGGTGACTCCCATGGAAATCCACAAATAACCCGAGCTATACACCAAGACAAAATGATGCTCTCTGCAAACTCACAGTGGGGCCCCATTGCCAAGGACAACACCTACACAACTCTTTGGAGAAGCTGAGTTGGTGCCTGAATGGAGCCCTCACTCCTACATTCCAGTCTCTTTGGTGAGGGAAGGTACTCTGCAGGCGACCAAAGAGAAACATGGACACCAACGTAACAGCAAAAACCTCTGAACTACAATATGTGCTACCTACAAAATATGCTAGGGAAACGGTGGCACAGAATTTGTGGGAGTAGCCAATCAATGTCTGATTTGACCCACTCCAGGAGAGGAACTCAGACCCAGCTCTCCTTGAGTAACCAAGAACCAGAGACTAGATAGCCCAGAGACCTAGGGTGAAAATCAAACCCTACTTGAAAAAAGGAAAGAAAGATAAAACCATAAAACAATCCCTGGTGGTGCTCTGTTGTAGTAATGAGGAGAAGCAGGCTATGTCCCGCCGTCCCACATGGCTCCTGGCCACCGGGCTAGCTTACATTTGAAATAACCATACAAACATTGTATTAATTAAATTACTGCCTGGCCCATTAGTTTTAACCTCTTAATAGCTAACTCTTACATCATGCTTTAACCAATATTTAGTAGTCTGTGTATCACCACGAGTCGCGGCTTACCGGCATGAGTCTAACCTACGTCCATCTCGGGTAGAAGCTTCATGGCATCTGCCATACTTCCTTTCTTCCCAGCCTTCTGTTCTGTCTACTCTGCCCACCTAAGGGCTGACCTATCCTACAGGTCAAGGCAGTCTCTTTATTAACCAATGAAAGCAACACAAAATACAGAAGATCCCTCCTACACCACTCTGCCACACCCGTAGACCAGTGCCTTATCCAGCCATCATCAGAGAGGCTTCCTCTGGCAGCAGACAGGAATGGATGCAGAGATCCACACCCAGACCTTATGCAGATGGAGTCTAAATTAGAGATCTCCATCAAATCTGTCCCCCACCCCCCCCACAAGCTCAAGGAATCCTGTGGAAGAGGAGGCAGAACTATTTTAAGAGCCAGAGGGGATGGAGGACACCAGGAGAACACCACCCTCTAAAAATTAAGCAAGACTCATATGAGCTCACAGAGACTGAAACAGCAAGCACAGGACTTACACAGGTTGCATCAAGTTCTCTGCATATACATTGTAGCTTAGTATTTTTATGGGACACCTGACTGTAAGAACCAGTGGGTCTCCAACCCTGTGCCTGCTCTTGGGACTCCTGTTAGGTTGCCATGTCCAACTTTAACATGATAGCATTTTCTTCATCGTATTGTATTTTGTTTTTTATCATGTTTGGTTGTTATCTCTTGGAAGCCTGTACTTTTCTAATGAGTGACAGAAAGGAAGAGGATCCACAGGAGAGAAGAGGTAGGGGAGGATCTGGGAGGAGTAGCGGGAGGGGAAACTCTAATCAGGATATATTGTATGAGAAAAGCATCTATTTTCAAAAAGGAAAAATATATTATTTTCAGCAGCTTGTAGTACACCAGTATGAAAGATTCCTCATGAATATGTAGGAGCTGATGGCTTTCATTTCCAAGTTATTAGGGAAAATTACCAATATCATGAATGTAGATGGAAGTTTCTGTCCTACCCAGTCCCATAGCCATTCAGTTCCAAATAGACACACAGAGGCTTATATTAATTATAAATTGTTTGGTCTATTGCTCAGGCTTATTACTAACTAGCTCTTACAATTTGACTATGCTTAGCCATGTGGCTTGGTACCTGGCATTCTCATCTTGCTTCTTCTGTGTCTTGGCTGGCAACTACACTCTGTCTTTTCTTTTCCCAAAATTCTCCTAGTCTGGTCACCCACTTATACTTTCTGCCTGGCCACTGGCCAATCAGCATTTATTAAATAAATACATGTGACAAATCTTTACAGTGTACAAGAGCATTATCCCACAGCACATGAATGCACTGTCACAGCCTAGCATTTGCTCACTGTATTTCAGCAGAAGACTTCTATATTTTATACATGCTTTATTATGATTTGAGTGATAACTAGTGGTATAACTATTTTTCAGATAAAAAAGTAGAAGAGACTAAAAACTTTGCATGATTTTAAAAAGCTGTATTTAGAAGCTGGCTACCTGCTTATAGTATGGGTGTGGGATTAGGCAAGCCTTGGTAGAGGCCATAAACCACCCTGTGTAGTCACTATCCAGGGAAGCCACTCTGCATGGAAATTGCAAAGATGTGTTTTGCTTGGTGGTTGGGACAGGGCCATTAAATGTGGCTCAAATGGTGGGGCTTTGAGGCAGGACACAGGTTTGTAGGCCCCTACCCTGAGGGTTGAGTGTGGCCTTTAGCTAGCTAGCATCAGTGATGAATAGCTATGAACTGATATAGAGAACCATTGCTTGTGTAATATTTTTGATTAGTTATTAACAGAAAGAAGACAGAGATGCTGCTTTTATGATAAAATTAGATGTTTTCAATGAGCTCTACCATGAACAGGTGCTTAAAGAAGACAGAAGGAAGCAGAGTGAAGTAACTCACACTTGTAACTTCAGTACATTGAAGTTTATGGCAGGAGAATTGTGAGCTGAGGCCAGTCTCGACTACATAGTGAAAGTTTACCTTAAAAAGGGGGAAGAAAGTTGTTAAGAGACAGTAAAAGTAGCTTGAAGAATTGGGCTTCATTAATTCCTTCCTGGGAAATTCTGACTTTCCAACATGATGAGGTTCCCACAAGTTCTCATTGTTACAAAGCTTGTTTTAGGGGTAGAGTAGGCAGGAGGATGGTTTGAAATGGAGGCAGAAAAGAGAGTACAGATTTCCAGCTTGGACATGGAAAGATGGAGAAGATGTGTCTGTCATCCAGAGTGGATAGGTTTGGTAGCACCTGCCTATGTGCAGGGAGCAAGCACCTCAAAGGTCATGGTTTCTTATCAAAGCAAAAGAAGTAACTGAGACAGGGTTTATTTCATTCTAAAAATTAATGCATTTTCATTTCTGTTATTTTAAAAAAGGCTTATTTTTAAAAATAACATGCATGGGTGTTTTGCCTGCATGTATGTCTGTGTACTATATTCATTCAATATCCATGGAGGCCAGAAGAGGCTGTGAGTCACCATGTGGGTGTTTAGAACTAAACCTGGGTCCTCAGAAAGAGCAGCAAGTGCTCCTAACCACTGAGCCATCTCTTAAGCATCTTGAGATTATTTATAGCTGACATACAAAAGCATAATGTTATATATAATTATGAAGCAGCATGTGTACACACTTTGGGATGTTAGATCACAGTAAACATTCTTCTGAAAAAGTGTTTATGAGAAAACACTCAAAACCCCTTTCCTTTGGTATTATTTGAAATACATAATGTGTTATCTAGTCTCACCTTACATCTGTTAATTGCCACTTCTCATTGTACTGTACTCCAGAACCATTCTGCAATGGCATGCTGTCTTCACATGGGTGAGAGCTTCCCTTGCTGCGCAGAACCCCTTCTTGGTTGGCTGTAATCCAATTCGACTAATCGCTTTTCTTTCCCGGGTCTGTGGGGTGTTGTCCAACAATCTCTTGCCCATTTCAAGGCTCAGAACTGTTTCCCTACGTTTTCTTAGAGTAGTTTAGTAGTTACAGTCCTTACATGGAAGACATAAGTGTGCTTAGAGTTTGTTTTTGTAACCAGCTCAAGAAAAGGGCCAGTATAGCTTTATTTTTTTATGTGTGGAAAAAACTTGTTTTTCCAATCAGGAACAACAAATGCAAGCATAAACAGCAGAATACAAGAGATGGAAGAGAGACTCTCAAGCGCTGAAAATACAATAGAGGAAATAGACTTATTGGTCAAAGAAAACATTAAATTTAACAAAAGTTTAACACAAAATATCCAGGAAATATCAGACACCATGAAAAGACTAAACCTAAGAACAATAAGTATAGAAGAAGGAGAAGTTCAACTCAAAAGCCCAGAAAATATATTTAACAAAATCATAGAAGAAAACTTTCCCAACCTAAAGAAAGATGTGCATATGAAGATACAAGAAGCTTACAGAACCCCAAATAGACTGTATCCAAATAAAAAGTCCTCTTGCCACATAATAATCAAAACACTAAACATGCAGAGTAAAGAAAGAATATTAAGAGCTGCAAAGGGCAAAGGACAAGTAACAAATAAAGGCAGACCTATTAGAATTACATCAGACTTCTCAATGGAAACTGTGAAAACTAAAAGGCCCTGGTCAAGTGTTATGCAGGCATTAAGAGACCATGGATGCCAGCCCAGACTACCATACCAAACTTTCAGTCACCATAGATGGACAAAATAAGATATTCCATGACAAAACCAGAGTTAACTAATACTAGCCACAAGCCCAGCCCTACACAAAGTGTAGAAGGCAAACTCCAACCCAAGGAAGTTGGCTACATCCACAAAACCGCAGACAATAGATGATCTCACAGTAGCAAATTCTAAAGAAGGGGGAAACACACACAATAACATCACCAACAATGAAAACTAAAATAACAGGAACTAGCAATTACTGGTCATTAATATTTCTTAATATAAATGATCTCAATTCACCTATAAAAAGACACAGGCTAACAGAATGGAAACAAAAAGAGGATCCATCCTTATGCTGCATACAAGAAACACACCTCAACCTCAAAGACAGACATTGCCTCAGAGCAAAGGGTTGGGAAAAAATTTTCTAATCAAATGGACCTAAGAAACAAGGTGGTATAGCTATCCTAATATCTAACAAAATAGACTTCAAACAAAAATCAATCAAAAGAGACAAAGAAGGACATTTCATATTAGTCACAGGAAAAATCCATCAGGAGGAAATCTCAATAGTGAACATATGCCCCAAATGCAAGGGACCCTCATATGTAAAAGAAACACTTCTAAAGCTTAAATCACACATTAAGCCCCACACACTAATAGTGGGAGACTTCAACACCCACTGGTCAGGTCTGTCAGCCAGAAGATCAACAGAGAAATAAAGGAACTAATAGGTTATGACTCAAAAGGACTAAACAGACATCTATAGACCATTCCATCTAAACATAAAAAATACCTTTTTCTCAGCACCTCATGGAACCTTCTCAAAAACTGATCACATACCAGGAAACAAAGCAAACGACAACACACAAAAAATTAGAATAATCCCATGTATCTTTTAGGATCACCATGGCTTAAAATTAGAATTCAACAGCAACACTGATTCCAGAAAGCCCACAAACACATGGAAATTAAACAATGCTGAAGCATCAATGGGCCAAGGAAGAAATAAAGGAAGAAATTAAAGACTTCTTAAAATTCAATGAAACTGAACACTCAACATACCCAAATTTATGGGACACAATGAAAGCAGTGTTAAGAGGAAAGTTCATAGCACTAAACGCCTATGTAAAGAAGCTGGAAAAATCCCACATTAGTGAGTTAAAAGAACACCTGAAAACTCTAGAACAAAAAGAAGCAAAGTCACCCAGGAGACTATCAGATTGAGAACTGAAATAAGCAAAATAGAAACAAAGAAGACAATACAAAGTATCAATGAGACAAAGAGTTGGTTCTTCCAAAAATCAACAAAATAGACAAACCTTTATCCAAACTAATCAAAAGGCAGAGAGAATATCCAAATTAATAAAATCAGAAATGAAAAAGGGGACATAACAACAGACATGGAAGAAATCCAGAGAATCATTAGGTCATATTTCAAAAACCTTTACTCCACAAAATTGGAAAACTTAAAGGAAAGGACAATTTTCTGGATAAATATCACTTACCAAAATTAAATCAAGACAAGACAAGCAAATTAAATAGACCTATAACTGCTAAGGCAATAGAAACAGTCATCAAAAGTCTCCCAACCCCCTCCCCCCAAAAAAAGTCCAGGACCAGATGACTTCAGGACAGAATTCTACCAGACTTTCAAAGAAGAGGTAAATCTAATACTCCTCAAATATTTCCACACAATAGAAACAGAAGGAACATTGCCAAACACTCATGAACATTGATGCAAAAATACTCAATAAAACACTGGCAAACTGAATCAAAGAACACATTAGAAAAAAAATCATCTACCATGATCAAGTTGGCTTCATCCCAGAGATGCAGAGATTGTTCAACATACAAAAATTTGTCAATGTAATCCACTATATAAATAATCTGAAAAATAAAAACCACATGATCATCTCATTAGATGATGAAAAAGCTTTTGACAAAGTACAACATCCCTTCATGATAAAGGTCTTGGAGAGATCAGGGATACAAGGAACATACCTAAACATAATAAAGGCAATATACAGCAAACCAACAGCCAACATCAAACTAAATGGAGAGAAACTCACTGAAATCAGGAATAAGACAAGTTTGTCCAGTCTCTCGTATCTATTCATATAGTACTTCAGGTTCTAGTTAGAGGAATAAGACAACAAAAGCAGATCAAAAGGATACCAATTGGAGAAGAAGAATTCAAACTCTCACTATTTTCTGATGATATGACTTTATACATAAGTGACCCCAAAAATTTAACAAGGAACTTCTACAACTCATAAACACCTTCAGTAATATAGCAGGATACAAAATAAATTCAAAAAAATCAGTAGGCCTCCTTTACACAGATGATAGATGGACTGAGAAAGAAAACAGAGAAACATTGCCCTTCACAATAGCTACAAATAGCATAAAATATCTTGGAGTAACTCTAACCAAACAAGTGGAAGACCTGCATGACAAGAACTTTAAATCTTTGAAGAACGAAATTGAAGAAGACACCGGAAAATGGAAATATCTCCCATGATCTTAGGTAGGTAGAATTAACATAGTAAAAGTGACAATCTTACCTAAAGCAATCAACAGATTCAATGCAATGCCCATCAAAATCCCAGTAAAATTCTTCACAGACCTCAAAAGAATACTCAACTTCATATAGAAAATCAAAAAGCACAGGATAGCCAAAATAATCCTGTACAATAAAGAAGCTTCTGGAGGCATCGCAATCCCTGACTTCAAACTCTAATACAGAGCTACAGTACTGAAAACAGCCTGGAATTGGTATAAAAACAGACAGGAGGACCAATGGAATTGAATAGAAAACCCAGATATCAATCCACACACCTACGAACACCTGATTTTTGACAAAGAAGCCAAAAATATAAAATGAAAAAATAAAACATTTAACAAATGGTGCTGGCATAACTGGAACATGTAGAAGAATGAAAATAGATTCATATCTATCACCATGCAGAAAACTCAAGTCCAAATTGATCAATGGCCTTAACATAAAACCAATTACACTGAACCTCATAGAAGAAAAAGTGGGAAGTACACTTCTACACAATGACACAGGACACTACTTCCTAAATATAACCCCAGTAGCACAGACACTGACAGCAACAATTAATAAATGGCACCTCCTGAAACTGAGCAGCTTCTGTAAAGCAAAGGACACGGTCAACAAGATAAAACATCAGCCTACAGAATGGGAAAAGATCTTCACTAACCCCACATTGAACAGAGAGATGATCTCCAAAATATACAAAGAACTCAAGGAAGTGGTCATCAAAAGAACAAATAATCCAGTAAAAAAATGGGGTACAGACCTCAACAGAGAACTCTCAACAGAAAAATCTCAAATAGCTGAAAGACACTTAAGGAAATGCTCAACATCCTTAGTCATCAGAGAAATGCAAATCAAAAAAATTTTGAGATTTTATCTTTCAGCTGTCATAATAGCCAAGATCAAAAACCCTGAAGACAACTTATGCTGGAGAGGATGTTAGGTAAAGAGAATACTTCTCCATTGCTGGTAGGAGTGCAAACTGGTACAGCCACTTTGAATATCAGTATGACAATTCCTCATAAAATTAGGAAACAACCTACCTCAAGACCCAGCAACACTATTTTTGGGTATATACCCAAAGGATGCTTAATTGAACCACAAGGACATGTGCTCAACTATGTTGACAGCAGCACTGTTTGTCATAGCAAGAACTTGGAAATGATCTAAACGCCTTTTGACCGATCAATGAATAAGGAAAATGTGGTACATTTACACAATGGAGTATGACACAGCAGAAAAAAAATGACATCTTGAAATTTGTGGGCAAATGGATGGATCTAGAAAACATCATGTTGAGTGAGGTAACCCAGACCCAGAAAGACAAATATTATATGTGCTCACTCATAAATGGCAAAGAAAAACCAGCCTACAATTCAATTCCAGAGAACCTAGACAACAAAGAGGACCTTAAGAGAGACATGCATGTATCTATTCTACATGGAAAGTAGAAAAAAAACCAGTAAATTGAGAGCATGGGGACCATGGGAGAAGGTAGAAGAGAAGGGGAGAGTAAAGGAAGGGAGTGGAGAAAAATGTATAGATCAATAAAACAATAAAATAAAAAATGGATTAAAAAATCGTGTTTTCCATCTAACTTTCTAGGGTCATGAATTGAAAAGACCCCCATTTCTCCAGTGTATCTTCTTAGCAACCTCTTCTCCTGCTCACTACACTTGTTTTTTTTTTTTTTTTGATTTTTTTTGAGACAGGGTTTCTCTGTAGCTTTGGAGTCTGTCCTGGAACTAGCTCTTGTAGACCAGGCTGGTCTCAAACTCACAAAGATCCGCCTGCCTCTGCCTCCCGAGTGCTGGGATTAAAGGCGTGCACCACCACCGCCTGGCCCTATACCTGCTTTAGCTTTTTTGGGCTCTCTGGTTCCATTGGTCTATGATTCTGTTTTTCTGCCAAATTATCTTGCTGTGGTCACTAAGACTCAGCAGTATATTTTGGATCATAATGGCTCCTATTTTTTACTTTTTGCTCAAGATTACTTTGTCTATTTGCATTTTTCTGGGTTTCATATATATATATTTGAAGATGAGGAATATTGCTGGTTCTTATGGTAAGATTGCATTGTTTCTGTAGATCTCTATGTAATATGGACATTTAAAAAATTTTAATATTTAACACAATTGCTTTATTGATTCTTGGAAATTTCACAATATGCACCCCGATTCCACTCACATCCCAGTCTCCCCATATCCTCTTCTCACCCCTGCAGTTTCCCTCACAGACAAAAACTAAAAAAAAAATTCAAACCTAACAAAACCAAACCAAAAAAAAAAAACCCTTTTTACTCTGTCTTTCCCGCCTCCCCAACACCTCTGCATTCATCCTAGTGACATTGGGAGCCATGGTGCGTCACACATATATCCTTTTGTGTAATCAGCTTGTCCCTCACATGTTCATTGCAATGAGTCATTGATCTGGTTCAAGGCCTCTGGTCTCTCGCACAGCATCATCAGTGGATCCTCTCCTAAACTCCTCTCAGATACCCTGAAGCCATCCCGGGTTCTGGAGATCCTGTGGGTATCTCTCCACAGGTTCAATCCCTTCATGAGCTCCAGCAGGTCCTAGACAGAGTAGATGTTAGGGTGAGCCAACCCAAGGCCCAGCTGTGGGCCTGGGCAGTAGTTGAGCTGGTCACTCCAGGTCACTGGGGCTGCCCCACCTCAGGGAAGCAGCAGAACCAGCTCCCCTCTGTCCATACCATCAGGGCCTGTTCTTCCTATCCTGTAGTGAGGGGTGGGACCATCTCTCCTAGTGTAGTGGCGGGGTGGGGGGAGGAGGAACAGCTCTCCCATGAGGGTCATGGCCAGCTCTCTTTCTGCAGTGTCCACTGATAGGCACGGCCAGCTTTCCCAGGGTGATCGAAGGGTGGGCTGGGTCATCAAAGGGTGGGCTGTCTTGCTGTGGCCCTCTGATTTCATCACCCATGATTCCTATGATCCTCTATGGGTAGTACAGACATTTTAACAATATTCTTGTAATTCATAATTCATGAAGAAGGAATGGTTTTCATTTTTATATATTTAAATATGTATATGTTTGAGTCATGAGTTTATCATGATCAAGTTATGTAGAACTTGCTATGTGAGCAGTCATGCCCTGAAGTCACATAGGTTGGCCCTCCTTGGTCACCAAGGTGCTTGGATTAAAGAAGCACACCAGTTACCCTGCAATGTTTTATAGTTTTTATTTGTGGAGATCTTTTACCTTGGGATAAATTTGTTCCTAGTTATTCTCTGAGGGACCAATCTCACAGTACTGTGAGATTACCTCCTGGATTTCTATATCTGATAACTTGCTATTGCCATATAACCACACTATTGAGTCTTGCGTGTTGGTTTTGTGACCTGAAAGTTTGCTCGGTTGTTTATCAGTTCCAGGAGCTTCTCTGGTGGGAATTCTGATTCTCGTGGGCAATGCACCGAGCTTCATGTGTAGATGCATACAGTGTGGGAAAGATCCAGCGGGTGAAGAAATGTGGGTCCAGAGGCAGAGGCAGCTGCTCCTGCGGAGCGTCTTGGTATGCTTTCACCCGCAGGATGTGCTGTTGGGCCGTTCCCATCAGCCTTAGCGTAGCTGTGAAAGGGAGGCTGGTCCTGCTGGCACCGCCATGGCTGGGGATCACGTGAGAACGATTTTGGTGGTGTGCTCAGGTGAGAGAGCCTGATACAGCGTTGGTACTGAATGAGTCAAGGCATGAAAATAGAAAAGTGTTATGTGGCCGGTTCTTCTAAATCACGATGACATGCAAAATCCAGGAGGTGAAAGGCTACACATCTGGTAACTAAGGTAGCAGGACGCAGCGGATGCTACAAAAAGGAAAAAGAAGAGAAACAAAACTTGGAGGAATTTCTGAAGCAACATGTAATTTGGATTCAAATTTTCATGTTTTAGACTTTTGAGGTCTATGTTCCTCACATTTTTTTCTCAAGCTTTTTCCTTCAAGGTTAAGGAATCTGAACAAAATAACATGTAGCTCTCAGGGTAATAAATTAGGCAAGAAGCTTTAAAGCCATGAGAAGCTGTAGTGGCTGACTTTGTGTGTCAACTTGACACAGGCTAGGGTCATCAGAGAGGGAGGAGCCTTGGTTGGAAATGCCTCCTTGAGATTCAGCTGTAAGGTATTTTCTCATCTAGTGATCAACGGAGGAAGACCCAGCCAATGATGGGTGGTGCCATCCCTGGGCTGATGGTCCTGGGTTCTGTAAGAAAGCAGGCTGAGAAAGCCATGGGGAGCAAGCTAGTGAGCAGCACCCCTCCGTGGCCTTTGAGTCAGCTCATGCACTCTGGGATCCTGCCCTGTTTGAATTCCTGTCCTGACTTCTTACAGTGATAAACAGCGATGTGGAAGGGTACCCCAAATAAACCCCTTCCTCCCCAACTTTCTTTTTGGTCATGGTGTTTTGTAGCAGCAATAGAAACTTTAATGAAGACAAAGGCTGATATCATTTATGGTTAGTTTCTACTGAAGAGATTAAATAGGTATCAGAATTAGGAATGTTATAGACATCCCCCACACAGAAACAAAACAATAAAAATGGCAACAACGGCCTCTTTGTAAAGTGGGCTCAATTTTCCTTTTTCGGATAGAAGGAAGTAAGGCGCATGTAAGGATGTCAGAGACCAGTCTTGTGGAGTCGGTTCTCTCCTTCTGTCTTTAAGTGGGTGCTGGGGGCTAGATGTCCATCTTGTAGCAAGCGTGTTTACCCGCAGAGCCCTTTCTTCCGCTCCATAAACTGTGTTCCTAAAGTAGGGCCATAACTTTATGGGACGACACCTTTAGTTCTGTGTTGAGTGAAAAATAAACTAAAAATATTTACGACCTTGCAGGATCACATAGTGTATAAGACAGCAATAAAGCAAAATTCAGAGGGCAGGGAGGGGTGGAGCTCTTGAGAGAATCTCTGCAGCCTTTGAGGCAGTGACAGCACCTCTGTTCCCAACTCACACACAGATTAAACATGACCTTTACCATTGTCCATTTTTCATTAGCTGAACTGCTTCATTGACCTTGTCGAGAGCCAGGGTGTGGGTGATCAGTGGATCTAGGCTGAACTTCTTTGCCGTGTAGTCAGAAACCAGTTTAGGGATTTCGTCCTTGGTTTTCCAACCTGGAAATATGCAAAAGAGCACAGATTTATGAAAAATTCTACCCATGAGATTTCAGTATAAAAGAACATGGGGGATGGAGTATGGATTTGACAATGCCATGTATACATATTTGAAATTCTCAAATCATAAAAAAGAGATTAAGGAGAAAAGAAAGGAAGGAAGACAGGAAGAAAGAGTGGTCAATGTTAAACTGCTAGAGATGTTTTGCTGTCCCATCAGCTTGGCCCAATAGGATGAGGGCTATTCCAACAATACAACCCACAAACAAATTTGTGGTCTTCATGGGACCTCTGATGCCCCAGACACAAAGGTCATAATTCAAAACCAATAGGAAAGAAATCTCACCTTGCAATGTTCCTGGTGTTAGGTTGCATACTCTATAGGCCAGTGAATTCAAACAAAATGAAGGCCACAGTCTTGAGATGCATAGGTGAATGCAAAGGTTAGAAATAAGGACAGGGGAAGTAGTTCAGTTGGACGAACACGTGGCTGTGTGAATGAGGTGGTTTGCTCTTGAGTACTGTATTCTCTAAAAGCATAGAAATCTCTCTCTCTCTCTCTCTCTCTCTCTCTCTGTGTGTGTATTTTGTGCACATGCACATTTTGACACGCAGCTTTATGAATAAGCCAAATAATCCATGGGCAGAGAAGGATATCACGGCAGCAAGCCTAGAGTAGCAGAAGGTTAGTGTGTATGAATTACTAAAATGTGTCCTCTGAGAGTAAAGGTGACGAAAGAAAGATGGTGTGTGTGACAAAAGCCACACAAGCCTTGCAATGTATTTTCCGTACTCTCATGAGTTTCCAAAGTGTATCTAGTCCACACTGGGCTTCATACCTTGGTCAATGAGTCACAACCAGAGTTTTCAGCCCCCATGCCCCCGTATGGAGGAGGTGAGCCTGTTGAAGTTTGGGTAGTTTTGAACCTAGAACTTCTGCAATTGACATGACTATTCTGCCACTGAGCTCCATCCCCAGCGGCTAGACTCTGCTGTGTTGTTTGTTTGTTTTACAAATCAATAAAATCTTGCCTTCCTCCCCCCTCTCCTTGTATGAAATAAAGCTTACAAAGGGATGGAGGACATAGTTAATATCTACTTTTTAACTCGAATTTTAAACATTGAAACAGGAACTGTCATCTAGAATTGGTTGATGTCTTTTCTTAGGCACTTCTGGCCCATTTTCCGTTTCCTCATTCTAAATCCTCACTTGTAGCATGCAGTTTCTTCTGTACGTACCTCCCAACACCGACCCTTTCAGAGTACGTCCTGAGAAGAACAACTGGCTGCTGATGTTGAGCTGAACCCAAGATGCAATTGCTCCAACAATCACACAGACCCCATGGTCCCTGTTGCAGGAGGCCAGGGCAGTTGCCTGTTGTAAAGCAATGTAAGACAGAAAAAGGATAAAACCACCTACTTCAGAGTTGGACCCATTCTTACTCAGCGTGACTGCCTGATGATCTATGACTTCCTTTCTGATTTCTTCTGTCCTTTTTGAAATAGCATCAATATTCTGAAGATGTTCTAGAACATAGGTAAGTTACTGATTCTACCTAGAATAGTATTTGGGATTCAGCAAACTGAACAGAGATGAAAACCATTCTAGACCATTGTGGTAATAAAGTAACAATAGTTTCTGTAAGGACTGTGATTGTGGGTGGCTGGTTTGAGCTGATGGTTTACTTTTAGATATCAGAAGTGATAGTCAGATGTTTGTGTAGTATGTCATGCTAATAAAGTGATCACACACCATCTTCCCATTCATTATTTCCAAACAATGTTTTTTCATAACAAGACTGGGATAAAGTCTTCGCTATGTGCTTCCTTGGGTGAGAAGGCTGTCTGCAGTGAACTATAAGAAATTTTGAATTCTGGGAAAAAGACTCAGGTTGGAAGAGACTCCTCTTTGCTTTCTTTCTCTGTAACTTCCTGGAAGATGGGTCCGTGCAACAGTAATGCATCATTCCGTCAAGACCAGAAGAAAGCTCTCCTCAGAGTCTGGTGTGATTGCCTTCATGTTTATCTGCATGTGTTAGCCAGGTTCAGGCAGGAAAGCCACCACTCATTTAGTCAAACGAGGGAATGTTTTTCTTGGTTCAGAAGCTCACACCTGACATGGGAGATTTTATTGAAAGACAAAAGCTCTTTGCTTTCTAGGCCAATTTAGCAGAGCCTTATCTCATGTTTTCTGGCTTGAAAAACCTTTGGCACCTCAGGTCACCCGTGGTCATGTAACCTCTGACTTGGGGTTCTTCATACTTAATTGAAAAAGAAGTATTTTTGGAACAGAGGGGTAAACAAACGTAATGGCAGACTCGTAGATTCGGTTGGAAAGTAAATGGACAGAATGTCCTAGAGGGTTTTTCATGGACCGCAAGGAAAATTAACTAGAGGGACCTAGAAGGAATCCTAAGATGCTCACAAACAACAACTGGTGTGAGATGTGGGCAGTTGTCACTTCCAAAGACCACATACCACTGTTTCTGGGTGTCCAGTGACCTCAAAGGAGAAGTCTGTTCCGCCATTCGTCATATCAAACAAGACTGCCTGAATGGGCTTGTCAAAGTCTCGCGGGCTGATGCACTCAGTGGCACCCACTGTCTTGGCCTTCGCAAACTTGTCTTTGTTGGTGTCCACAGCGATGATCCTGGCCGCCCCTGCTGCTTTACAGCCAATGATGACAGAGAGGCCAACGCCCCCAAGGCCAAACACAGCACAGGTGGAGCCAGGAGTCACCTGGACACAGATCAAAAGCAAAACAAACATGAACGTTCCCCTCTCTGGTAGAGGGTGATGCCAAGTCTCATGCTAGCAAGGAAGCTTCTATCGGTGAATTCTTCCCCAGTCCTCTATGTCCTCACTGACTCTGGGATGCCAAGACAGTCGCTCTGCATGAGACAGAAGGAATGGACGCTTTCAAGTAACATACATCTAGAGAATTTTAGTTTCTCAGGCCGTTTCTAGGTGTGTGATACTTTTACCACAGGAACAAAAACCTACCTACAAGGAGAGTTTCAAGTCCCAGCGTGGAATTTGCAGATATGGAAGTAATGTAATGAAATTTCACTGAATCTTAGGATTCGTTGGGGCAGAGTATTTCGTTAGTTCTAGACAGTTTGGAATTATTTCAAACACTTCCATCTTCTTGAAAACTTCCTTTTCTCTTTTCTATCAAATCACTTCAGAGTCATTGCTAATGGAAGCTTTTCTTTTTTCTTTCTTTGCAGCATGCACCAATTTAAATTGAACCCCTTCGAACCTGATAGAATGTGCATTTTGAACATGCTCTAACGACACAGGAAATAAAGGCCTACTACTTAGCCCTTGACCTTGAAAATAAGAATCTGAACTTTCTGAAGGAGCCCAGTGGAAGGAAGACCTCTTAGAAGACCGTATGCCCTAAGGGGACTTTAGGATACCAGCTCTCCTTTTTTTTTTTTTTTTTGTCTCCCATTGATAGTCCTTCTGATCGTGGATACCATGAGATGATCAGCTTTGTCCCCCTCTGCCTTCCCTGCCGTGACTTCCTGTCCAAGACTGTGCCACAGACTAAAATCTCCAAAGTCGTGAGCTAAAACAAACCTTCCTTCTTTGCAATGTGGCTACTATAGTATTTTGTCCCAGTGACACAAAGCTGATGAAGATACATCCCATCTCTGTGCGGAGCCTTGAGACTAAAACACAGTGGACAATGCAAAGACTTAGATAGCGAAGGCCCCTTAGAGAATTGAGCTGGGATGGTTTGAGTGATATTCCAAGAGAAGGAACTTAACTGTAGCCCATTCAATCAGAGTGAGATTCCCTGGCCAATGTAATCACCTCTCCATCGGTTCTCTTAAACCCTTAAAGTTTTGTTTGGTGTGGTTTGAAAGAAAGTTACTCCCAAAGGGATTGGCACTATTAGGAGGCGTGGCCTTATGGGAGTAGGGGTGTCCTTGTTGGAGGAAGTGCGTCACTGTGGAGGTGGGCTTTTATGCTCAAGCCATGCCCAGTGAGACAGACTACTTCTTGTGGCTTAAGGGTGTAGATGTAAGAACTCTTACCTCCTTCTCCAGCACCAAGTCTTCCTGAATGTTGCCTTGCTTCCCGTCATGATGATAATGGACTAAACCTCTGTGCTATAAGAGAGCTACCTCAATTAAATGTTTTTCCTTTATAAGAGTTGTGTTGGACATGGTGTCTCTTCATAGCAATAGAAACCCTAACAAAGGCTTTGATGTACTTGGATTGAATCTAGGACCTTGTATACTAGGCATGTGTTCTGTCCTTGAAGGACATCTTCAGTACCTCTCCCTCCCTCCCTTTTTTTTTAACATTCACTGATAAGTAATATACTATTAAATTAGAATGTAAAATTGATGAGTTTTTAGCGGCAGAACAGTGGAAACTTTCACTTTTGCTTGTTAAATTAAACAAACTGGAATATGGAAAGACACAGTCATATTACAATTGTATTGTATTTGAAGTCTGTATACCTATACTCCTGGATGTCAGGGAATGCATGGGAAGGCAACCGACTAATTTAAGAAACTTAGCAGTGCTGAGAGGTAAGTTTGTTTGCTTGCTTTTTCATGGGGTATGATCATGTGGCACCCCAACGTGAAAGGTCTTTCACCTCCTTATCCCACTTGTTCTATGTTAAAATGGATGTAAATGCCCCTCACCTTGGCAGAATTGATCGCAGCACCAAAACCAGTGGCAAACCCACAGCCAATTATGCACGCCTTCTCCAGAAGGGCATCTTCATCAATCTTGGCGACTGAGATTTCCTTAATGACTATGTATTCAGAAAAGGTGCCTGTAGCGATATATTGATGCGCTATCTTCCCTCTGCAGGTGATTCTGCTGCTGTTTTCAGACGTCAGATGTGTCCCCGACAGCCTTTTTTATAGGTGGAAGGAAACAAACTTTATGTTGTATTAAAAAGCTTAAATCTCTTCAAGTGAAGCTGAATTGGACTTTAAGAAGATGGAGTTATAAGGACTTACCTAATTTCCTTACACATGTTGTTCTTGGAAGTGAGGCAAGTGTCACATTTTCCACATTGTGGTAAACATAAGATGATGACCTTGTCACCTTAAAAAGCAGAGTAATTCATTAGGGTGCTAGTGTTTAGTAGTCTGGTTTCTTAGGATGTCAATGGCGAGGCACCAAGAAGATGTGATAATGGAGAACTATTTCCACGTTTAATTGTGTTTGGTCACCAACACAGTTTCAGCATCCTGTCCAGCCCCAGGCCATGGCTGAATCTCTAGGAGCTGGCCCCAGATCTATCCACCTTGTTAGGTACTTTTGGAACACCCAGGCAAAGAGTTTAGTTGTGTGCCTTCGTGGTTGGTGGATAGAAAGAAAATGGCCCTCAAAGGGAGTGGTACTATTAGGAGGTGTGGCCTTGTTGGAGGATGTGTGCCACTGTAGAGGTGGGCTTTGAGGTCTCATGTGCTCCAGTTACACCTAGTCAGACAGTCCACTTCCTGTTGCCTGCAAGTCAAGATGTAGGATGCTTGGCTACTTCTCTAGCATCAAGTCTGCCTGCACGCCACCATGTTGCACCATGGTGATAATGGACTGAACCTCTGAAAATGGAAGCCACCCTAATTAAATGTTTTAACTCTATAAGGGTTGCCGTGTTCATGGTGTCTCTTGACAGCTTTAGAAACCGTAAGACAGCCTTCAACTACATCTTATGTCCTCTACATTAATTTCTACTGTGGGCTTGAGTTAAAATAGATACAGTGCTCAAAAAATGAGGTCCAGGATTCGGGAAAGATTGGTCACAGGCTGTGCTTTATGTTGTACGTCATCTCTCTCTTTGTGGCCATGGAAAGCAAACATATTCCTATTTTTTTGTGTGTGTGTGTACCTCTATGTTCAAATTAGGAGGAGAAGATCAAAGTGTCTTGCTTGAGATGAGTTAATTGACTGATTCATTGTCTGATATTGCCAAGTATAACAGTTTATTATAAATTTTAACTTAAAAGCTTTGTTGGAATTTAGGCTCTTCTATTTTGATTTTAGTTTTAGGAGGTCAAAAGATCTCTGTAATGAAAACTTCAAAGCTGAGAAGAAAGAAATTGAGGAGGAGAAACTAGAAAAGGGAAGAGACTCCCATGCTTGTGGATTAGCAGATTGATCATCGTGAAAGTTACCATCATATCAAATTATAGATTCAATTTAATCCTTATAAAAATTCCCATAACATCTTTCACAGAAATAGGACCCCCAAAAATCCTAAAATTCATATGGAAGTCCCAGGATAGCCAAAGCAATCCTGAGCAAAAAGAACAATTCTGTATAAATTATCATACCATATTTAAATTTGTATTACAGAGTTATAATACTAGGATGAAACCAGACAGGTAGGTCAGTGGATCAGCATAGAAGACACAAACTTAAGTACATATTCCGATAGTCACCTAATAGTTGGTAACAATTTACACTGGGGAAAAGACAACAGCTTACATATATAGTGATGGGAAAAACTGGTCTTCCATATAGAAGTTTGAAATTAGGCCCATATCTATTACTCCTCCCTCTCCTCCACCAAAAAGAAAAGGAAAGACAAAAGAAAAAGAAAAGAAGAAAAAACTTCAAATGTGAAATCTGAAATGCTGATGCTGAAATTGCTAGAAAAAAGCATAGGGGGTACCCTACAAGATATCAGTGTAAGAAGGGCGTCCTGAATGGAGCTCTATTTGTTTAGTAACTGAGGCCGAGAATTGACAAGAGGGGCCACACAAAACCAAAAGGCTTCTTCTGTACAACAAAGGGAAGACTCAGCTGGGTGAGAGGAGGCCCAGAGTGGGAGAGGATGTGTGCCTGCTGCATATCTGATAGGAGATTAATATCCTGAATAGATGAAGAACTCAAAGAATGAAGGATCAAGAAATCAAACAACTCACTTTGAAAAATGGGCTAACGACCTGAACAGAGAGTTCTCAGAAGAAGTGAGAATGGCCAAGAAATACCTAAAAATTTGTCCAACAACCTCAGAAATGAAGGATATGCAAACTAAGACCCCTTTGAGATTTCATCTTACCCCAATCGGAATGGCTTAGAATCAAGAAAACAACTGGCAACTAATGATGATAAAGTCGTGGGGAGCAGGGACCCCTTTGTCACTGTTGGTGGTCATCACAGACTGGAATCCACTCTGGATTTGCAGTCATTTTGAAATAAGCATGCAGACTTAATTTAAAAAAAAGCATCAAAATTTGTTTACTATATGACCTAACTAAACTACTATTTGTCATAAGCCCAAAGGACTCAGATTACTCTACTCCACAGATATCTGCTCAGCCATAATTATTGCCACTTATTGGAAACAGTGGCAAGACAGAGGCTGCCTGTTTGCTCCTCAGTGATGAAAGTATAATGGAATCATGGTCTTGATACACGACCCAAAGAAAATGAATTCATGACATTTACAGGTAAATGGATGGAGCGGGGAAATATCCTGGGTAAGGTAACCTGGAAAGACAAATGCTATATGATCTCTTATGTTTGTGAATTTGTATTTTGTATTTGAGTATAAATCCTAAGCTACATCAGAAGCGAGGAAGACACAAGCAATCCTGGGAGAGAAAGTGAGGAGGAATTCTAGAGAGAAGGCCGTAGGACAAAGATGCTGTGAAGGGGGAAAGGGAAGAAATAGTGTGAGGACCAAACTGGGGAGGGGAAAATAGAATGATACAGAGGGAGAAAAAGTCAGGAAGGATAAATAACACTAAAAGTATTGGAAAAATCCATAATGAAATATTATTTTTTAGGCTTAAAAATAAACATATAATAAATATGTATATTCACACACATATATACACATCTATATGCATACATATATACACATATGTATACATACATATGCAAATACATATATGTACACATTTATGCATATCTATATACACATCTAAACATGCATATATATGATTTATACATAACCATATACACATACATATCTATACATACATTTGCACATCTGTACCCACATTTATACTTATCTGTATACACACATACATATCTTTATATCTACATATAGACATATGCATCTACACACATATTTATACATATATACACACACATCTTATTCAAATGGAGTTTCCAAACATCAGGTGACAGTGCGTTCTCCAGGAGCCACAGACTATCAACCTCCCAATGCCAGTGAAAGTACACCTCCCTTCAAGTTGTTGGCCAAGAGGATCCAAGAGACCCAGCCAAACAATATGGGCCACTGCCCTCTCTTTATTTACCTAATTATTCATTTTCTCTCCTCACTTGTGTGGGTGCATTCTGCTTCAAAATGTGAGTGTGAAGACTAAAGCTCATGACAATTGCGGTGTACTCTAGGGGCCGTTCTGACCATCCCCTCTGGGAAGTGGGCAGAGTTACATCTTTCTTTTTATTTGCTCCATTGTGACACATGTAAGGGATGCCCTTAAATTGGTTTTCTGCTGTGGGCTCCGAAACTTGCAGTTTCTCGAGGCTGGATGTTGCTTCCTACCTGTTTTCACTGTGCTTACTCCTTCTCCCACACTCTCGACTATTCCGGCTCCTTCGTGGCCCATAACGATGGGGCAAAACTGGGAAAGTTCTTTATCAGCCAGACTTTTTATATCCGTACCACAGATTCCTGTTGCCACCATCTGCGTGGAAAGCACAGAGAACTGAGGTTTGTCTGTCGTGAAGGAGCCTCAGATCTGCTGCTCTGTGACGGTTTCTAGTGCTTCTATTCAGCTCTCATTATTGATAGCTATCAATAATTATTTCTGAAAAGAGTGCAGTGTTCTACCTCCACTAATTTCCAAGCTAAAATGCTGAGTCACAGTTTAATGGTGTCATCAGAAGAGAAGCTGGGGAAGCACACCGTGTGCATTGGTAAGTGGCTTCTCCGCTGCTGGGAGAAACTATCTCAAACAGCTCGCAGAAGGAAGAGTTTACCCTGGGCTATTCTTCCAGAGGGAGACTTGAGGAATGGAGGGAGAGGCATGGCAGCAGACAGCCAGAGCAGGAAACTGAGAGAACACATCTTCAACCAAAAACGGAATCAGAGTGCATTCTAGATGTAAGGGAAGGCTGTGATATCTTCCTTTGGCAATGGCATCTCTCAGTAACAAAACACATCAGCACCAACAGCACCCTCGACTGAGGACCAAGTTCAAACACTTGAGCCTAAAGGGAAGAGTCCAGTTGAAATCACCTCAGTATGATACCGAAGATCCGACCTGGCTTGAGAGCTGAAGTGTGGAGGAAGGCAACTAATTATAGGATTAAAAGGTTGAGGCATAAGACAGAAGATAGTAATGCTTCCTATGTTAACTAAAGCTTTAGTTTATTTTGCAAAACACATTTAAAACTTGTGTTAACAATCCTGCTTTAGTGTAAGTCACAACTGTTTTCGTGCTCATTAGTTTGTTCTGGTTCTGACACCTTAGCTGGAATGCACCTGTTAATCTTCAGCAGACAGGTTTTTTCATTTATCACAATCACCTGGATGACAACGGCTAGCGGCGCCACCCCCACTCAGCCCGTCTCCCGCTTGCCATCACCTCCCTTGCTCTATATTCAGGTTCAAATGCACAGGTGAGAGAGTCACATTGCAGCTTGTCAGACAACGGTTGGGCGTCTTGAGTCTAAATCAGTTGTGAGAGTTGTAACCTTGTTGGAGAGTACTCGATTGGGATGTTAAATACCACGCTCCTCGCTCAGTAGAGAATAGATATCAGAGAAGGTTCCTTGAGAGGAGTGTAGTAATGAGGCTAGAGGGCCGCATTCCCGGCGCCCAGCTCCCGGTCAGCTCCCGGCCTCCAGCCTGCTTTTGGTCCTGGCTAGCTTATACCACACAAAGTTGTATTAATTTAATCAATAAAAGCAACCCAAATACAGAAGGACCCTCCTACACCAGAGGAGGGTTTGTGTGGGTAAGGTAACTTAGAACTATCTCTCTGTAGTCCATCCATAAACAATACATACTTCCCACTGCTGGAATGGAAATAATCTAATGACCTTAACCACAAGTCACATGAGCAGCATTCTAGCTTCTCTGGGACCCAGTTAGAGTCATCTGGGGATATGAGCTCTCCAAACTAATCAATCCATAACTTCAGAATCTCAGGGATGAGATGCAGCTAGCATTTCCCAAGCGGCTCAGTGATTCTAAGCATGTAACCAAGCTTGAAAAACCCCATCGAGTGAGTTTTCTTATTCTACTAAGCAGAGCGAACAGATACTAAGTCTCCCTAATTTTTCCTGGGCAGAAGAAAATGTAGCTTTCTTTTTGAGTAGGAAATTCTGTAAAGGATATAATTTACAGTGAACAGGGTTTGATGTGGAAATGTAGATTTTGTTTTACCTTTATTCGAACTTCCTTTGCACCTGGTGGGGCCACTTCTATCTCCTCAATGTCCATTGGGGCCCCAGGCTTCCAGAGCACAGCAGCTTTGCATTTGATCACCTGGGTAGAGCGGATGAGGGAAGAAAGAGAGACTTAGCAGATCTAAAAGGTGGGAGATTCTTAACATTAGTCAGTACTAGAAAGTACTTAATTCGACTAGACTCAAGAGGAAAATAAAATAATTGGAAAATCTAAATATATACTGAAAATGGTGGCTGTTACACCAATATAATTTTTCTTAAGCTTTCAGCCTCTATATTTAAAATGGTCTAACAAATAACACATATTTATAGATAAGCGCACATATAAAAGGATGGATAGTTCTCTCTCTCTCTCTCTCTCTCTCTCTCTCTCTCTCTCTCTGTCTCTTTCTCTCTCTCGTTTCTCTGTAACAGAGTCTTGCTATGTAGCCCAGGCTGTCCTTGATCTTGTGATCCTCCTGCCTCCACATCCCTGAGCTGCCATTACAGGCACATGCCACCACTCTTGGTTAGATGCTAAGCATTTTCTTTTTATCATGAATGAAGTTGCCCACTAGTTACTTCAGAGTTGTAATGAAATTATAATGTGGGGTTACTTATTATCCTAAATATGATGGATTTAGGAGGGAAGCAGTGAGTTATGGAGCAAGAGTGAAGTCTATCTAATGGTGGTGATCAATAAATGGTAATAGAATCATTGGAGATTGGTGTTGGAGAGATTACTGATACAAAAGCAGTTCTTAGGGGTTCAGCTATCACTCCATCATCTTTATTATAAATTATCTTTCATTTTTATGTATTCAGTCGCTACTTTTGTGTACATGACTTGGATAAACTGTATCTATAGGGCAGATTTCCCCTAAAGATTTAGACAAGCATTTTTATGCTGTTTGACTGTCTTCCATATACTGTGAACTCAACATGTTAATATATAAGCAATCTATTCTTTCTCTCATCTGTACCCTAGAGTACCCAGTACACAATCTACTTTCCTTGTTTCAACCATGAAATCCAATCATTTACCCAAGGAAGTAACATTAATTTCTCTGTGTCCTCATTGCCCACACTCAGACACTTTCTGGAATCTGTGCCCTCCTCTCCTTTCTTGCTACTTCTGTGTGGTCTGGACCCTTATATTGCCTTTCTCATGACCCATTGAAAGAGAGCTTTCTGCTCCACTGGCTGGTGTTATCATCTTCAGATGCACCCTCCATACCATTGCATCAGCCATCTCCCAGACTAATACATTAGAAGTGATGCTTCTGCTAGTTGCTTTAACAGCATCCATGGACACCACAGTCTTCTCCTTGTCTCTCTGCAGTCCTATTTCCTGTCACTTTCTGCCTCAGCATTGCTTTCTTGGAGATTATCAAATGGGAGATCCTTTGGCCTCTATACTTTCCCTGAGTTTTCAGTTGCTTACAAAGTCTTTCTCTATTACCTGATAAGTCTCTGTCTCTCAGATAAATTTCTCCCTCAGTGTCACCTGCTCTGGAAAGCCAGGGTAGGTTTGAAAATTTCCTTGATCTTCCAGATCTCTTTTGCAATCCTTGCACTGCTTTTAGCTAACTATTACAATGTAGACAGTTAGGTCTTTGTATGGTTATGCAATGCTTGGTTTAAAAATGGAACAATTATTATTTGAATTATTATTTTGAAAATCCTTATTGTCAGTTTGATAATTCTTGGTTTATCTCTAAAAAGAGTTCTTTGATATGAGTGCCAAGATATAGGCCTTATAAAAACTTAATAAAACAGATCATAGAGATATTCAGATCCATACAGATGAATTTAAAGGAGAACCAATTTTAGCATCACATTATAAGGTTAGAGAGGATCAGCTAAGGTTTTCAAGCAGCCAAATTTAATTGGTCTAGTAACCTTACAGAAATTGCCAAATGACAGGTATCTTCAAAGCTGTGTAAGAGCTGAATGGACTCCTGTGAAAATGTTAGATTTAAGGAAATTTAAGGAAGTGATAATTTCATATGACATGTATTTACCTTTTGTGGAACACATGTTAAATTTGTGGTCAACTTGTAATAGAATTATCTCTCAAGACTGGAAAGACTTGATTACAGCAGTCTTGGATTCTGATCCTCAATTACAATGGAGGACCTATTGGAAAGATGAGGCTAGGGCTGGAGGTATAGACATCTCCCAAGATCAACTTCTTGGAGAGGGAGATTATGCTAATGTACAAAGGTAATTTCTATATGATGACCACACCCTGGTTTTATGCTGTGCAGCAACTTTGAATACTTGGGACAGTATTGAAAAAGTAGGAAAGAAAATTGAGTCATTTAGTAAGGTTATACAGGGTCCAAAAGAAACCTTCACTGATTTTTTTTTTTTACAAAGATTGACTTTAGCTTTAAAAAGAATGATACCAAATTCAGAAGCTAGAGGAATAATAATAGAATCTCTGGCTTTTGAAAATGCTAATGCACAATGCAAAAGGGTAATTAGGCCTTTAAAGGCAAGATGAGCACCCTTGGAGAAATGGATCTGAGATACAATCAATATTGAATCTCATGACCATGATGATGTTTGGATAGGAGAGGTGATTTCCAGAGGTTTGAAGAAAAAATGATATGTTGAGTGTTTTAATTGCAATAAACAAAGTCATCTAAAAAAGGATTGCAAACAGGGTGTTCCTAGAAACAATACTTTCCTTAAGAATAATCAAAACAGAATGCTCCTCCCTTTTGGAGTATGCAAAAGGTGTGACAAAGGCAGGCACTGGATGAATGAATATAAGTCAACAAGAGATATTCAAGGTTGGCCAAGGTCAAAAACACTGATGACAACTTATGCTGGAGAGGTTGTGAGGAACCACAAGGGAACACTTCTGCATTGCTGGTGAGAATGCAAGCTGGTACAGCCCCTTTGGATGTCAGTGTAGCAATTTCTCAGAAAATTAGGAAACAACCTTCCTCAAGACCCAATAATACCACTTTTAGGTATATATCCAAAGGATGCTCACTCATGCCACAAGGACATGTGCTCAACTATGTTCATAGCAGCTTTGTTTGTCATAGCCAGAACCTGGAAACAACCTAAATGCCCCTCAACCGAAAAATCAATAAGGAAAATGTGATGGTACATTTACACAATGAAGTACTACATAGCAGAAAAAAAAAGCGACATCTTGAATTTCGCAGGAAAGTGGATGAAGCTAGAAAACATTATTTTGAGTGAGGTAACCCAGACGTAGAAAGACAATTATTACATGTACTCATTCATAGGTTGTTTTTAAACATAAAGCAAAGAAAACCAACCTACATACCACAACCCCAGAGAACTTAGACAACAATGAGGGCACTAAGAGAGACTTACATAGATCTAATCTACATGGGAAGTAGAAAAAGACAAGATCTCCTGAGTAAATTGGGAGCATGGGGACCATGGGGGAAGGTTGAAGAGGGGAGGGGAGAGGCAGGGAGGGGAGTAGAGAAAAATGTAGATGGTGTGGGAGGTCCTTCTGTCCATGTGTTGCTTTCACTGGTTAATGAATAAAGAAACTGCCTTGGCCTAGTTGATAGGGTAGAATTTAGGTAGACAGGGAAGACAGAACTAAATTCTGGGAGGAAGAAAGGGAAGTAGGAGAGAAGCCATGGATTCCCTGCCTGAGACAGATGCCAGTTATAATTTTACCTGGTAAGCCACTGCCATGTGGTGATACACAGATTAATAGAAATGGGTTAATTTAAGATATAAGAATTAGCCAATAAGAAACTAGAGCTAATGGGCCAAACAATGTTTTAATGAATACAATTTCTGTGTGATTATTTTGGGGCTAAGATAGCTGGGTGGCCGGGATGGGATGAATAAGTGGGCCCTCCCTCCTTGTAACAATTGGCACTCCAACATGGTCGACTATATCCACATAAAACCTGAGAAAACTTATAAAGGAATTCTAGATTAAAACAAAACAAAACAAACAATCAAATAAAAACAGAGTTTGACACAGCTTTTACTATTTGCTGGCGGCTTACCACAGTTCCTTTGAGAGAGATTTTCCTGACTCAACCACAGCAGAAAAAATGCTGGCTTTCTGGGCTATGCTGCTAGTGCAACCTCTGGCTCTTGTGGGAGGTGAGCATTTGGATGGGGTTTGTGAGTAAAGTGCTATGGCTGGCTTAATGGTGGTGTGGACTCACTGTGTGCTTGGAACTGGGGCAGTGTGCATGACTCAGAAGCACAAGCAGCCTCTCCATGCTGGACCAGGTGGGGCAAGCAGGCACTGACGTATTACCCAAGCAATGACACAGCTTAAGTTTTTAAAAGAAGTGTTCAGCATTTTAAGAAGTGCTCCTGGACAGTAAAGAATTACAGATTCACAATAGGACAGATTCAGACATAAACAACCTCTAATGGGTCACAGTGTTGGATAAGTGTACGTAAGCTTGGGAGAGAGCTTTAAAAAAGGGGTAAAATCTTTAAAGAGACAGAGTAATGATAGTCATAGATTAAAAGGAGTAAAGAAAAAGAAGTCATGTAAAAATGAAAAATTCACAGAGTGTCTGGATTCTGTATATTATTGTGTTTTCTTTGAATATTTTGACTGTGAAGGAGCTAAGTTCAGAGAGACATTCCATTGTATGGACTGCTAATCTAAACCAGCTTGTATATTATAAAGGTATAATTCTAAATTTGGGTCTAAGGACATGTGGCTTGGGAAAAGAGGTTCTTCTTTTATTTTTACAGAAGATGAGAACCTGTGGATTGCTTCTAGGTGAATATGGTTTCATGGACCAAGACCTCCTGAAAAGTAACCATGAATACCCTCAAAAAATTTCTTCGCCCAACTGCTGACTGAGATCATCACAGCACATAGTATACACCATGAAAGACCTGATTAACAGTGTCCCCAAACAGAGGAATCAGAACAGAACAGAATATGGGAACTTTCATATTCCCAAATATTGTTTTTAAATGTTCTTTTACATTTAAAGGGGGATATGATATAGATATAAATAATTTCTTTGGTATGGATCTTGGTTTATTGATACAAATTTAAGGTTGATTTTGTTATATGTATATTTCTGCCCTTGATTAAGGTATTGTGTTTGTGTAGTTCATTTAAAGATGTAATGCATAATTAAGAAATATAGGTTAATAGATAATCATCTATAATAGTCAAGTTTGTAGTCATGTTAGTTAGATTTTCTAGAGAAGTATTTAGGATTGATAGGGATTCTTCAAATCTTTCAAAGACTTTCAGAATATGGCATTTAAAATGTTTTAATAACTTAGGACTTTTCATGACTGTGAGACATGTATGCTCTTGCCAGCACCAATTACTTTGAGAGGAAGATGGGCATCAAAGAGGCTCCTTAGCCATTTGGGCAAGAAACTGCTCTTGTCTCAACTGCTGAACTGGACATGCAGTAACTGAAAAAAAAAATGACTGCTGAATTTTTCTAAAGGTGAGATGATCCTTCGGGGTCCCTGCTCATGAAAGAGTCTGTGAGACATTCTTCAGGATACAGAAGAAAGTGACTGAACTGTCTTTGAAATCTCCTGCTTTGTGAAAAAGTCTGCTGGATGCAATGGGCCTGAAGGCTGAAGATGAATGCCCTAATGGTACAGAAAAACTTTTGGTGACTCTCCAGGCAGCAAGATGTCGCTGTCAATTCTAGTGTTTTGGAAGTTGCTTACAACGCACTTCCTGCTTACTTAGATAATAGTATATTCTTCTGGAGTCTTTTTTTTTTTTTTTTTTTTGGTTTTTCGAGACAGGATTTCTCTGTGGCTTTGGAGCCTGCACTGGAACTAGCTCTTGTAGACCAGGCTGGTCTCGAACTCACAAAGATCTGCCTGCCTCTACCTCCTGAGTGCTGGGATTAAAGGCATACACCACCACCGCCCGGCTCTTCTGGAGTCTTTGATGGAGTTGAAGAATAGATAGATAATTACAGTTATAGTTTTGCTTTGTTATGATAAAAGATAAAGTAGATATAAGTATTATAACTGTAATTCTTGCTTAATAACTGTTTTGTTATATGTAATTTTACGATGTTAAAGTTAAAGCTTTCCTTTTTGTTTAAACAGAAAAGGGGAAATGATGTGGTAGGTCTTTCTAGCCATGTGTTGCTTTCATTGGTTAATGAATAAAGAAACTGCCTTGGCCTAGTTGATAGGGCAGAACTTAGGTAGATGGGGAAGACAGAACTGAATTCTGGGAGGAAGAAAGGGGAGTAGGAGAGAAGCCATGGATCTTCCACCTGAGACAGACACAAGGTAGAATTTTACCTGGTAAGCCACTGTCACATGGTGATATGCAGATTAATAGAAATGGGTTAAATTAAGATGTAATAATTAGGCAATAAGAAGTTAGAGCTAATGGACCAAGCAGTGTTATAATGAATACAATTACTGTGTGGTTATTTTGGGGCTAAGCCAGCCAGGCAGCTGGGATGGGACGAATAAGCAGGCCCTCCCTCCTTGTAACATGTAGAGCTCAATAAAAATCAGTAAGAAAAAGAAATATTCAAGGTAACCCTTTTGCTGTTGGGAAACTCCCTGGGAGCCCTTCTGCAGGTCCCATGCCAAATTCGTTTCAGTCATTCCCTGTCATCATGGAGGAAATGCCATCCCAGAGTAATTAGAATCTAGTGCCTTTTGTGAAAAACACAATATTACTCTGGATGATAGACAGAACAGCTTTAGAAGATAAAAACAAAAATTTCAGGAGAAACCATGAAAATATTATAAAGATTATATTCGAACAAGAGAGACCTCTTGATTAGGAGTGGTAATAGTTCATCAAACAGCTTGGCCATTCAATCTAACCTAACATATATGACTAACAAATGCTTCACTTTTGTTCAGATATAACTTGCTGCAAGGTAACCTCCCCAAAGTTAGGGTTGGGGCAGGGTTTTGTTTTCATCTTTTCAGTAGAATGAAGGCATCCAGCTAAGGAATCTGAAGACCATTGGACAAATGAAACATGTGAAGAAAAAGGACAAATCATCCAAAAAAGACCCCCCAAAAAAGAGAGTAAATTAGCTTATTTGTATATCACATCTCCAGCAGGATAAAATTTCATAAATCTTCCCAAATGTTTGTTTGTGCTGTTCTCTACAGACACATAATGCAAATGGTCTTTTTGTAGTCCCAGTTCAATTGAAAATTAAAGCTACTTTGGAGTAAATGTGTGGCTCTCTTCTTCTCTAAACCCAAGCATGTCTGTTAAAGTAAAATTCAAAATCTCTGTCTCATGTCAGAAGAGTCTCTTGATAGACCAAAATTTAGAAACTATTGTATTACCACAAATCTCATAATCCTTTGGTTTTGTTTTGACTCTTTAACAGCTTTTCTTAAGGAATAAATATTATCTCAAGTTAATAAGATTAATATATGCATTATTTTATATAATTAATTATATAAATATATAATTATAATAAACATGTTATATATTTAGTATATATTAAACTTTTTATCATAATATTAATGGTCATTAGAGTACTAACTGATTTTAGGAAATGTAGTGGCATTTCAATTGTATTTTAATAAATAAAGCTTGCCTGGGGGTTGGGAGAATAACACAGCCACACTGATCAGCCATATAGCCAGGCTGTGGTAACACACCTTTAATCTCAGTAGCCACACTAGTTGCTGTAGAAACCGGGTGGTGCATGCTTTTAATCCCAGTGGTGCATGTCTTTAATCTCAGCCCTAGAGAGGATTATAAAATGGGAGGAGACAGCTCTCAGTCACAGTCTCATCCTGAGATTCCTGAAGTCAGGATCACCATTTCAGACCGAGGTCAAGGTAAAAGCCAGTGGCTGGCTGCTTTGCTTTTCAGATCTTCAGACTGAGCCCCAATTTCTCTCTGAGTTTTTAATTAATTGTGCTTCAAGGAAAAGACATCATCTAGCTTCTTCCTATACACGATTTCAGGTTTGGATCTTTATCAAGTAACTAGGAATTATGTTTTTTTATACTCTGGATGTACATAACAAATATTGATCCTTTAACCTCTTTGAGATCTGCTGCATGTGACATTTAAAATGCTTAAGTTTTCTGCAGTGAACTATGACCACGCCTAACAGTGAACTTTGAATTCTTCAAAAGGATGATGGGGCTCCACAACGATGATTCCTCAAGAATTATGATAATGCCACTAAGCTGACAAATACCACTCAAAGACTGGCTTTGGACTGCAAATTACTCAGGACACTTTCAAAATGGCTAGGTGAGATGGTCCAGCCTCACAGACTATTCTAGTCAGGACTTGAGATAAGCCCTGCACCTTCCCATTACGCAGAGACTGGTCAACAAATGATGCAGCTACCTCTCCCAGGAGGTGACAATTAGCCCAGATTTTTCTTTTCAGGATCCCATAAAGGTAGCATCACTCCTAGATAGCAGGAAGTAAATTTAAGAACACGACACCCACATTCCCAAGAGGTGTGTTGGTCATTCAGTGGGTTATGGATATTTGTCATTGTTTAGGGGGGTTGGTTAAAAGTTGTTATTGGTAATGGTCAGGAAAAAAGTTGAACAAAGGAGATTAGATTCAGAGTTCTTGTTTTGAAATGAAAAAAGGGAAATATAGATATGACAGAATATAAGAGTAGATTACTGAATCTACTCTGAAAACAAAAAGGGGGATATAGAAATAGAATAAAAAGGTAGATTTTTAAAAATCTACTTTAAACCAAAAAACAACTAATAGTCTTACATATTTTACATTGATATGAATTTTTGTATATTGATGCAAATTTAAAATTAATTTTGTTAAAACATGCTTTGCATACATTTTGGATCTTGTTAAAGATATTGTACCTATGAAACAATGTAATGCAAATTTTTAGTCCTTGAAAGTTTTTCTGCCAAGTATTTAGGGTAACTAGGAAATGAAGGTCAGTAATTAGTTACCTGTTATAACTGAACTGTAGTCGTATTAGGTATGCTTTCAAGGTCAAACAGAGATATATTTTAGATAGGTTGTCTTAAAGAAAAACTTCAGAGATCTACAGGATATAGCATTTAAGATATTTTAATAGCATAGTTCTTTTCTTTTTATGACAATGAGACATGTCTGCTCATGGCAGCACCAATCTACTTCAGAGAAGATGATGGGCATCGAAGAAACTCCACATGGAGTTTACTTTCATTGCTGCAAAAGTAAGCCACTGGTGAAGAAAGTGTTCTTGTCTTGACTGCTGTCAGATGCTGTCCAAGTTGGACAATCAGGGCACAAAAGAAAGTGCTGTTGAGTTTAGAAAGACAAGGTAGGGCAGAATATCCTGCTTCACAGAAAAATCTGTCAGATATGCTAGGCCTGTAGACTGAAGATGGATGCCCCAACGTTATAGAAGAATCTTGGGTGACTGTCCTGGCAGCCAGCTGTTTCTGTCATTTATCATAGTTTTTGGAAGTCACTTGCTTGCACTTCCTGCTTACTCAGTTTATATTATTTCCTTCTCGGATCTCTGATGGAGTTGAAGATTTTAAGTTGTAGTTTTCCTTGTAATTAGATTAAGAAAAGGTATTCACTAAAGAAATGTAAAGTGTATAAAGTTGAGAGACATAAAAAGATAGTTTAGGAGTCATCAAAATAGGATAGATAATGGAGAATTTTCTCTGAATTTGTCAAATGTTTATGGACTAGACATTGTTGATGCATTTATTGATCGTATATATTGTATACAGCTGTTGTACTTATTGTTTATAGTTTTTCTTATATTAGTCATAACCTTTTATATTTTAGACAAAAATGGGAAAATGTGGTGATACTTTATTTGTGCTCTAACAAATAAAACTTGACTAGAGATCGGAATGTGGAGATAGTCACTTGTTATATCTAGAGGCCAGGCCGTGGTGGTTTACATCTTTAATCCCAGTATGTAAGAGGCATAGCCTTTAATCCCAACACTAGGATGTGGAGACTGAAATATAAGGTTGGTAGAGACAGGATCTCACCCATTCAGTCTGAGGATTCCATAGAGGTAAGAACTACTGGCTGGCTGCTCTACTTCTCTGATCTTTCAACTTCCACCCCCTAATATCTGACTCAGGGCTTTTCTTCTTAAGACCAATTAGAATTTGTGCTATAAAGAGCCTTCCCACACCTAGATAGTCACCTTTGAATAAGAAGATGATCACCATGAGGGATTATCATGTTTGCTTCCTATCTGAATTTAAAACATGTAACATGGGTTTACAGATTAAGAAAACAGACAAGAATTAAAGAGACCAGAAGCTAGGATACTTGATTCCCTTTTTATCTCACTTGGAACAATAGGTACCTTTCTTCTCACTCATTTTCTAGTCTTGACGTCTTGATTGTGTTCATTTTCTCTGCCTACTAAGGCAGGAAAAGTCTTGAGTGTGAAAGGTAGCGGCAGAGAACTCGAGCACAGCAAACGGGGCGGGGAGGGGGGGGAGACAGAATCAGCAGTTTAAGGAAGACACGCAGAGAAAAAGACCTGCAAAACATGGGGTACTCAGGAACCCCCAAATCCCACCTCCTCTGCAGGGCTGAAGAGTCTTCCTCCCCTAATTTAGGGTTCTTCGGTTTCAGAAAAGATGGGATGGTGGATTGACTCCCAACTGTTGTATGATATGTCCTGATCTAGCCTAGAACTTGTTCAACTCGGTCATGAACATGCCCATTTTTTTTTTTTTTGAGACAGGGTCATGCCTAATATTTTCGTCTCAGGTCAGGAGGTTGAGGAAAAAGTCAGCCATCTTGCAAGTTCACCATTTTTATTGCTCATACCTGATCCCTTTCCCTATTTGTCCACCAGGGAACCTGATTCCTGGCTCCTCTTTGCTCCCCTCTCAGAGGTCACCCTAACTACTGTAGGGATTTTGAGCTACTGATCACTCTTAGCTGTTCTGAGTTGACAAAAGGGTTGATGAGGGAGGGGCAGCAGTAAGACTTCCTCAGGTATGGGTTGATCCAAGGAAATGCTTAGGTGATGTTGAAGATTCAGAACATCATAGCCATTTGATGGTAGAAGTTTTTTAGAAGTATGCCATACAATTGAGTTAGCACCCTTAACATATAGCAAGTGAAACTGTTAGTAGTACTATAACTACTGAACATGTAGTGAGAATAGTTGGGGCAGCTTTTCCCTTATTAGAGACAGATAATGGGCAAGAAAGCCATTTATAGTATCCTTGGCAGGCTCTGTAGTAAGATTGATGCTTTGTGCTGTCACCATAAGTTGTAGATCATGGATGAGGCCACTTGTCCCGTTCACGAGTTTAAGGAGCCTTTCATTGGCCAATTCAAGTTCAGAAGTCAGCCACTAAGTTTCTTTTACAGTGTTCTCATGAAGAAGAGACAAAGTTAGTGAAGAAAAATTTTCCACATTATAAATAACCTAAGTCCTACTTAGTATGGTGAAACATAGCTGTGTAGCTGGCTGGACAGTGCACCGGAACCTTCATCGTAGAATCCCATAGAAGGGTAACAGCAGAGAAATTCTCTGCTCTATATCTTGATGTACGCCATATTTGACAGATCAAAGAGCAGCTGGACAGCCAGCTGTTTGTTACATTAGACTCTTAAACAAGGAGTGCCCACTTGGAAACTTTGTAAGAGTAGTTGAAGTAATTTGCCCATTGCCAGTAATAGATGCACTAGATACCTCTGCCCAGAAAGGAGGTGTAATGCCCAGTAGACATGGACAGTGTGGGTCACACCTGACTGAAATCCAGGTGCCACAATCCAGAGTCCCAACCAGACAGAGGCAGCTAACTAGTAAACTAAAAGAGGAATGTTTTGTTGTTGTTGTTGTTGTTCTTTTTTCAGAATTGTGTCACAGTGTCCCAAGTACATCATTTGGGCACCATGAATAATTTTTCAAACCCTAGTTTGACAACAGGACATGTGGCAATCTCCTTTGGTCACTGTCCATGAACAGTCAGAGTACAGAGGGACACCTAGGAGCTGAGACGTGCCCTTCCGGAGACAGTGTTCTGTGGCTGGAAAACACAGCTTTCCACAGATTTGGCCTCAATAATTTAGGATTGTTTTTTTTTTTCCCTTCAGAGAGACATTGCAGTGTTGAAGTGAGTTAAGGTCTTGTCCTGTGTCTGTGCAATGAATATATTTATCAGGAATAGAATCATTAGTGAGAATGTTTAACAAAGAATTTATCATACCATGTCTGACGACTGTAGTTCCTTAAACTGTTAAAAAAAAAACATGGATTGTTTTAATACTGGTTATACCTTTATGCTGAGTGTTTAAGACCGTGTAGGAGGCCAAAATTAATCCTTATTTTTGTCTGCAAAGGGCAGTTGAAAATTTGGTCCTCAGGCATTACTTGGATTCAGGAGAAGCCCCTGGCTCAGCTACTCTTTCCTTTGCCACTTAGTCCATCTATGTGAGGATAAGTCAAAGATCTTGCTTGACCAGTGTTTCACTTGGAAGTGTGGAGTCAATTTTTCCTGCGTTGACTATCCTCTTTACAGACTGGACATTTGCTAGAGTCCACTCAGTGAAATATCTAAGGCCACCCAGGACAAGAGAACAGGTGGTTCTCCACAGTTACAGAATATTTCGAAAGATGTTGTATAGTTCCTTGGGACTTAGTTGCCTGTATAGGACAATGGTGAAGACATCTTCTCTTTTAATTCCTCTGACCACATCAGTGTAGTCTCCAGGTGTGGTTATTGAACACCCAGAAGGTCATTTGTAGCAGTTTGTTATTTTTAATTAATGTGTAATGGTATGGTAAAGCTTGATCAGAAGTTAAAGTGTGGTCATCAGACCAACAGATATTCTTACCACTCTGAAACTGCTAGAGAAGAGAGTCCCATTATAAACCCACTGACTTGTGAACACACTAATGTCTCCAGATGGTAAAAAGATCTGGGAAGTGAGACTTATACAGTCAATTTATCAGTAGAATGTAAGTTAAATGAAAACTGTTCTCGTTATAAGAAACTAAACACCTAAGGTTTTACAATCCTACATTAAATTTTTCAGTCTCAAATTACATTTTAAATTTCAAATATAAGGAAAATTCAAAGAAAGCCTATAATCCTTTGTTCTTATTATTGCCTGTACTGTTGGTATAATTTTTTAACCATTTGAAACCTTCTCAATTGTTCTTTGCAATATTTAATTATGATTTAAATTGTTATTTCTTATATTACAAGTGCAATATACATTCATTACAAGAAATTTCAAAATATAAGTAAAAAAAAACCCACCTATACTCTTATTTTCTTTCTCCTTATGTTGAAAAGCTCTCCGGTGTCCTCACGTGGGGTCATATACACAGCATTTTGTAATCTGCCTTGTCCCATTCATTCCCGTGCTTTAAATACATACGCTGCATTGATGCTTAGAGCAGAGGTAACTTAATTTCACCCCCATTTATTTTTTTTTATTTTTATTTTTTTTGGTTTTTTTCGAGACAGGGTTTCTCTGTGGCTTTGGAGTCAGTCCTGGAACTAGCTCTTGTAGACCAGGCTGGTCTCGAACTCACAAAGATCTGCCTGCCTCTGCCTCCCGAGTGCTGGGATTAAAGGCGTGCGCCACCACCGCCCGGCTTTTCACCCCCATTTAAATAATGTGTGAGTACCCAAGAAGAGGCTTCAGCAAATCCAGAGTTGCTTTTTCTTAGAACAGTTTCTAGCCCATGGACTGTTCCTATCCCTTTAGTTGGCTTTAGTTTGCTGTGCCCTGAGTGTGTGCAGAGACAACAGAAGCAGAAGCTAAATATAGTAACAGGTTGTTTACTCACTTTGCCCTTGGTGCCCATTTTCCTCGGGAAGCTTGCTTTGGAAGTGTCTTTCTGACTGATATTCACCTCTATCCGGAATGCTTTGTGTCCTGTGTTGAGAACTCTGAATAAATAGCATTCCTGCTGGCTGGTTGTCCAATCACAGCCTTGCCTGACTCCTCCTGTGACATTTGTATTGTCATAGTTCATCTACAAACCCAAGCTTCAAGCTGGCACCAAGAGTTTTTTTAAATTAGTTATTTTCTTATCTTTTATTACAATATATCGAATAGAGAAAAGTGCAGTAATTGTATAAAGCTGAGTTACGGATAACTACTTAGTAGAGGTGTTTCCGGTGCTCTGGAGCTTCCCTCTTCCCCACTCTTCTCTTTTACAGCCTGATAATTTTCTTGCATATTTATTGTTTTGCTACATATTTGTGCTTTCCTATCTAATAGTTTAGAATATTAATAAGTTCGTGCAATAATAGACTAATAATAATCTAATAATAGACTCCTAGTATGTGTGTCCCTCCAAGTATTTCCCTCTCAGTTCTGTTTGTAGATCACTCACAGTGAGGCCCGTATTTCTATATGATATGGCAGCCAGGCTCTAAAGCCATAGTCAGTATCTGAAGTGGTCACGTAACCTTCCAGACAGGCTGTTGTGTAGTATGAGGCGCGGGCCTGTTTTTCATCCTGGCCGCCTGGCTAGCTTAACCCCTGAAATAATTACATAGAAACTGTATTCATTTAAGCACTGCCTGGCCTATTAGCTCTAGCCTCCTATCGGCTAACTCTCACATCTTGACTAAACCCATTTCTAATAATCTGTGTAGTACTATGAGGTCATGGCTTACCGAGAAAGATTCCTAACCAGTGTCAGTCTCAGACAGGAGTAACATTGCCTTTTCCCCCAGCATTCTGTCCTGTCTACTCTGCCTACCTGATTTTTGCCCTATCCAAAGGCCAAGGCAGTTTTCTTTATTCAACCAATGAAAGCAATACAAATGCAAAAGGACCACCTATACCATTGTCACAACCCTAACAAAAAGTCAGGATGTTGCTCTGCTCTTTCTTTGTAATTTGGAGGATGCCTGAAAAGAGGTGCTAATTCAGCCTACATGACAGAACTAGCATACAGACCAAGAAGATATGACACCAAGCACAGGTAGATGTGGACATGACTAAAAACCATTCACCTGGTTACCTAGGTAACCATACAGAGCTAATGTATATTCCCCCTCAGTTATGTTTTGGTATAAAGACTGTTTGGAGAATAAAATGAGAGGACTTCTTCAGGAAATGAACACAGGATTTCATGAGGGACCACTGAGACTGAGAATCTCCCTCTCGATAAAACCATGTGAGTTGTGTCTTTATTCCTGCGCCTCCATGCTGGTCCAGAGAGAGAGAGATAGCTTATGTTGGGGTCTGGTCCAGAGAAATAATTTATGGTCCGGGCTAGCCCCAGACCCCGACATCACAGTGCCTTTAGTTATAGTTTATTTTCCTTACAGGTGGGCATCCTACTGTAGGAACCCATCATAGCTCATGCACCCCCTTTTCTCTCTGCTCTTTTTTCTAATCATGGTGACTCCATGGCTACACAAAACTCTCTTCATGAGCCCTGCTGCAGGTGTGCTCAAGTTTGCTTACACAACATCCAAGACTAATACAGCTGGAACAAGGTAGCTGACTGTTGAACACTGAAAACACTTTTGTTAAGGGTGCTCAAAAGCTGCCAGAGTCCCTTTCAGCTGCTGTGATCAGGGAGCCACGAGTCACTACTGGGAACAACTCTCATTGTCCCTCTGGATGTGTGCGCCTGAACACAGTCTCAGTGGTTCTGGATCTCACAGTGTCCTCCACAGACAGCAGTGCCACAGCCCCTGAGGACCAGTGCTTAGTGCCTGCCTGACCTGAGGCTCTGACCGCTGGTGCTGAGGGGCAGAGTAACACATGATGGCTGTTTGGGAAAAGGGACGTCTCCAACTGACGACCAACTCAACTTCCCAAAATTATATTTTATCTTTATGTTTACGACCTTAGACCAATGTAAAAAATCATATACCCATCACTCCAGATGGTGAGTGGAAGAGTTCGCTGTCCCCCAAGTTCCTCCTGCTGTGTTTTACTTTAAAGTTCTGCTTCACAGCTGGCTAGCTTGGCATCTGTAGTCTCACTGTATCTTCTGACTCCATCCTGGTTGACCACACTTTGGGCTGCTATGGGAACTGCTGGTGTGCAGCTGTGATGGTCAGAGCGACTCATGTTTACAAACTGACTGGACCTATGAGTGACAGGGTGTGGAGACTCAGGCTCAGAGTCACCAGTCTTAAGTCTGATACTATGGTGGTACATAGGACACGTGATTCTGTGTGACCTTTATTTCCATGACCATTGCTGAGGATAAGCAGTTTGGCATTCTGGAGTTAGGTCACATTGCTTATCATCAATTGGTTAATGAGAGATTTGTAAAGATTATTGTTTTTAAGTTTTCATTCCTCTTAAATTTTTGCTTTACATATCTAAACTGTCTATTACATTTATTTAATTTGTGTATGTGAGTGTCGGCTGAAGTTATCAGGATTGGAGGCAACTGCCTTTGCCTGCTGAGCTGTCTTGCTGATCCTGCTTTTTTACATTTTGGTCTGTGAAAGTTGTAGTCTTTGTTTTTAAAAGTTTAACATATTTTTGCCCTCTTTCTTTGTGAGTTTGTTTCTCTTATTAGCTTTGTCATTCTTTTTCATGTTTCTATAGTTTTCACTAGTTTTCTTGACCTCAGTAATTTATTATTGAATTAAGTTATTTTTAGTCAACTTTTTAAGCTATAATGCATGTTCTCTATTTCATTTTCTTACTACCTACCCTATGAATTGAAGGGAAGAAAATATCCCAGGTCAGTTTGGTTAAGAACAAAACTCAGGTCAGCATGACTTTAGCCAGTGCTGGATCAGAAAACTTCTGGAGTCTGACCAAGTGGTTTATTTTTCTTACACACTTGTAGTTAATAAAACTTTACATAAAAGTTCTTTCCTGACAGTCATCATAACAATGCTTTAGGCTTGACTCCTGGATACTCTCTTGAAAAGTATTTTATTTATTTATTTATTTATTTGTTTGTTTTTTGAGACAGGGTTTCTCTGTGGCTTTGGAGCCTGTGCTGGAACTAGCTTTTGTAGACCAGGCTGGTCTCGAACTCACAAAGATCCACCTGCCTCTGCCTCCCGAGTACTGGGATTAAAGGCGTGCGCCACCACCACCCAGCTAGTATATTATTTATTTATTATGTGTTTTGAGACAGGGTTTCTCTGTGGCTTTGGAGCCTGTGCTGGAACTAGCTTTTGTAGACCAGGCTGGTCTCGAACTCACAAAGATCCACCTGCCTCTGCCTCCCGAGTACTGGGATTAAAGGCGTGCGCCACCACCACCCAGCTAGTATATTATTTATTTATTATGTGTTTTGAGACAGGGTTTCTCTGTAGCTTTGGAGCCTGTCCTGGCACTCACTTTGTAGACCAAGTTGGCCTTGAACTTACAGAGATCTGCCTGTCTCTGCCTCCAGAGTGCTGGAATTAAAGGCATGTGCCACCACTACCTGGCTGCAAAGTTCATCTCTTTAGCAAAGAACCTATTTACTGAAAATAGAACCCATTTTTATGGTTGAAGGTACCATATCTATCATCATGCATAAAACTCAAGTTCAAATGGATCAAATACCTCAACATAAAACCAACCGCACTGAATATCATAGAAGAGAAAGTGGGAAATACACTTGTATACATTGGCACAGAAAATCACTTCCTAAATATAACCCCAGTAGCACAGCCACTAAGAGAAACAATTAATAAATGGAATTTCCTGAAACTGAGGAGCTTCAGTGAAGCAAAGGACACGGTCAACAAGACCAAACGGCAGTCTACAGAATGGGAAAAGATCTTCACAAACCCCACATTGGATAGAGGACTGATCTCCAAAATATACAAAGAACTCAAGAAATTGGTCATCAAAAGAACACATAATCCAATAAAAAAATGGGGTACAGACCTAAACAGAGAACTCTTAACAGATGAATCTAAAATGGCTGAAAGATATTTAAGCAAATGTTCAACATGCTTAGCCATCAGAGAAATTCAAATCAAAACAATTCTGAGATTCCATCTTATACCTGTAAGGATGGCCAAGATCATAAACTGTGATGACAACTTATGCTGGAGAGGTTGTGGGAAAAGGGGAACACTCCTCCATTGCTGAAGGGATTGCAAATTGGTACAGCCTATGGTATGGGACAATTTTGTATTCTGACAGGAAGTAAGGCGGGGCAATGAGAACAGGAGTATTCTGGGAAGAAGGAAGCTCTTCCTGCAGTCCTGCCCAGACACTGGAGAAGAAAGATGTGACCTGCCACGCCGAAAAAGGTACCGAGCCACATGGCTAACATAGGCAAGAATAATGGGTTAATATAAGTTATAAGAGTTAATAAGAAGCCTGAGCTAATGGGTCAATCAATTTATATCTTATGGAGACTTCTGTATGATTTTCTTTGGGACTTGCCAGCTGTGGGAACTGGGCAGGATAGAAATCCCAACTAGCAGGCCCTCATGTTACAGGCCTGTTGTAAGAAAGCCACTTATTCGTTTCCAGCTGATCAGCCCCTAAATAACCACATAGAAACTGTATTAATTAAATTCATTGCTCATTAATTGGACCATTAGCTCTAGTTTCTTATTGACTAACCTTTACATCTTAATTTAACCCATTTCTAGTAATCTGTTTATCACCATGAGGTTGTGGCCTACCAGCAAAATTTCAGCATGTCTGTCTCCAGTGGCAGCTCCATGGCTCTTCTCTATTCTGTCTTCTTTCTCCCAACATTCAGTTTAGTTTTCCCCACCTAGCTCTGTTCTGTCCTGCTCTGCTATAGGCTCAAAGCAGTTTCTTTATTCATTAACCAATAAAAGCAACACTACAGAAGGAGTTCTCACACAATTTCCCTTTTTCTGTTTAAATAAAAAGGAACATTTTATCTTTAACATAGTAAAATTACATATAACAAAACAGGTATCAAGCAAGAATTACAGTTACAATATTTATAAAATATTCCTAAAAGTTTCTTAAAAAAAACTTTTCTCTCTTTCTCTAGTTTTAAAAAAGTCAGATACCTTTTCTGGTATAAGCATCCAGAATTCTCTAAATCTTCCTAAATCAATCTCAAAACTAATTCAGTTGTTCACGAACACTTACCCACACAGTAAACTATATTGACCCTTTCCTTCAGGTTTCTGATTTGTGTCTTGCTCCCCAGTGCTCTCTGCATCCTCCTCTGACCCTCTTGTCTTGAGTGGAGCTGTCCCACAGCTGTCTTGCCTACTAAACTCTGAAATATCCTTCAGATGTACAGGCTCTGTCTTCTCTGCTCTGCCTTGGCTTGCTCATTAGGCAAACTAAGATAGTCACATGAGCCCCAGCTATTTCATGTTCTGCTGAGGTGATGTGCATTTATTTAACACACATCCTCACCCAGTACAAGGAGAATCTTCTTCGATGTGGAGTGAGCAAGGGATGGTCTGTGGGTATAGTAGTATGTCATTAGGATTGAGATAGTATTTTATTTTACATGAAATTTATTTCCTAGAGTACTTTAGAGTCTTTTTTTTTTTTTTGGTTTTTTGAGACAGGGTTTCTCTGTAGCCTTGGAGCCTGTCCTGGAACTAGCTCTTGTAGACCAGGCTGGTCTCAAACTCACAAAGATCCACCTGCCTCTGCCTCCTGAGTGCTGGGATTAAAGGCGTGCACCACCACCGCCCGGCTCTTTAGAGTTTTTGAAAACACCAGGTACTTGACAAATGATTGTCTAGTTGGATATCTTCTTTGGAAGCCCAATAAGCCTTAGCACAGATCCAGCATTAATACACTTTTCCGTGTGCTTGTGGTCTTTCTTTTGTGCTATAATTCCCCCAGTTTCTTTGAAAGTAAGTGTGAACTGAAGTTCCCCAAACAAAGTCATGGCTGTGGGAAGGGTCTGTAAAGCAACTGATTAGTTAGAACCCATGATGGTCCAGAGTTGAAATGTTGGCTGTCCAGATCTACAGTACCCTTAGCTCACCACCACATCGGTGTGAACTGACATCCTTGTGACTGTCACTAGACATCTTTGATATGTATTAACTTAGCAGGACACTTGTTCCCACCCTCTCCACAGGTTATCATAGGTTATGCACACCATAGCAGAGCTCTGCTTTTCTCTGACCTGTGCTTCTGTGGGCTCCACCAGTGTACTTGAAACATTTTGTTCTCTAACAACTTCCACATGGACCATGCTGTTCCAGGAACCTCAACCAGTGGTCCTAGGCCATCATCATTTATGTTTAGATTGTAGTAAAGTGTTTCTTATTACCTTCAAGGTGAGAGCAATAAAAAGGGGACGAAGATTTATCTTCAGGGAAACAGTGAGACAGCCCAAAGTGCCATTCTTAGGATTTTGGATGGTATCATAAAAGGAAGTCACTTTTTTTGAGTTAGAACTCAGAAAACTGGAATGCCTTTGCTTCAAAGAACCGTACACTACTGTCTTCAAGGAGGAGCTTCTGGGGACATAAATCCCTCATCTCATTAATGGACCCATCTCCTTTGTACGTCTTCAGAAAAATCAACTTTCTTGAGGGGTGACCCAGAGATCAACAGCCTAGGTGGCAACACATTTTACTCTTTTTTAAAAGATAAATTTATTTATTCATTGTATGTATTGTACCTGCATGTACATTTGTGTACCATGGTGAATGAGTGGAAGTCACAGGACAGCTAGCAAGGATTAGTTCTCTCTTTCCAACACATGTTGATTGAATTCAGTTTGTCAGGCTTGGTGGCAAGAGTCTTTTCTTGTGGAGTGATCCTCTGGGTGCATTATATTCTAGTTTTTGCCTTCTTTACAAAATGATTTTTCTTCCATGAGTACATAATACAGCCCAGAATCATGTACAGAATTCAGTTGTTGTGTCTCATCTGTGTCCTTTAATTTCATAGGAAATTATGAGCATTTTCATTGCTTCTCTTTACCTTTCATGCCATTGACATTTTTCAAGTAAAACAACAGCACTATCTTCATCCAAATTTCTCTTCAAAATAGGAATTTAGCTTCAATAACTTTAAGATTTTCTGTTTTCTTTATCTTTTTTTCTCCTTCCTTCCCTTCCTCCTCCTTTCTTTCTTCCTTCCTTCCCTCCTTCCCTCCCTCCCTCCCTCCCTCTCTTCCTCTCTTTTTTTCAGAATCAAAAGCATCTTGATGATCAGGTAAAGAAATACAGGTTGTTTTTCATGAGATAGCTTTCTAAGAACCTGTGTATTGACTCTCTTTTGTTTGTTTGTTTTTTGACACAGGGTTTCTCTGTGTAACAGTCTTGGTTTTCCTGGAACTTGCTCTGTAGATCAGGTTGGCCTTGAACTCACAGAGATCCACCTGCCTCTGTTTCCTGAGTGCTGGGGTTAACCACACATTTGCCCTTTATAATTTTTGTCTCAGGCAAAGCTTCCTTAGATATGTATATATATTTCCATTCAGGCAGGTGTATACTTATGAAACAGGAAGAAATAGTATTAGGAAATCTGGTTGTAACTTGTAACAATTAGCCAAAGCAAAATGAAAGATTCAGACTGGTGTAGAAGGAATGTTTTATAAAGCTTATAACCAGTGGTTAGATGAAGGAGGGGGTATAGAAGAAAGGTGTAGTTGGACTGGGGAGATCTCAGTCTGTAAAGGGTTTGCCTTAAAAGAGTGAGATTCTGGAGAGATGGTTCAGTGATTAAGGGCACTGCCTGCTCTTTCAAAGGTCCTGAGTTCAAGTCCCAGCAACCATAGCCCTCTGTAATGAGATCTGGTGCCCTCTTCTGGTCTGTAGGCATATGAGCAGGCAGATCACTATAAAAAAATCATTTTAAAAAAGTGTGAGACCTGAGTTTGATTTCATTAGAATCTATGATCCAGGTCTGTGTTGGGCATGGTGTCGTTTGATTGTGACCTGAGCACTGGTCAGTGAGAGCCAGAAGGCTCCCTGGGGTTCAGTGGCCAGCTAGCTTGGTCTGCCTGGTGAGTCTAGCTCAATGGGAGATCCTATCTCAAGGTCAAAGAGGTGAACAGTGCTCTAGAAGATGACACTTGAGATTGCCTTCTGTCCTCCAGGTGCACACACTTGTGCCAACACCACTTCCCCCACCAGGCACAAACACACTCACACATGCATTAAAATAATGATATCGTTGTTCATAACAAAGAGGGATGACTAGTTGGCCTCTGTCTTGAGGGGAGGGCATAGCAGCGGTAGCAGGACTCAGAGATGAGCACAGGGAAACTGTACAACAGGACTGAGTGAGCTGTGATGGGGCAAAAGACCAGGGAGCTGGGACCCGGGGAAAATCAAACCCTTTGCTGCTTTTAAACACATGAGTTCTGTGCTGTGTCAAGATTCAGTTACTCGCCAATATTATTTCACTTTCTTAAGTCAATGGATTTGCAGAGGGGTGAAGAAAATGTGAAGAAATGGAAACCATTTTGAAGAGCCGAGAGGCAGGTTCTTCAGAGAGTGTCTCCATGGATACCCTTAATTCTTGCCTTATTTTCTGAAGCTGCACATCCGTATCTGACTCCCTTGTACCTGTCCCAGTCATCCTTTGTAGCAATACACCCATACCCTTGAGAAACACAAGCTTAGAATGTCACTCACTGGATCTGTTTCCTTAAGTCCATGTCACCTGGTGACTTCCCAAAGCTCTATTCAAGATAGCAACAGAATTTCAGGGTAAGATTAAGAATCTAATATTAAATTCTATCTATCTATCTATCTATCTATCTATCTATCTATCTATCTATCTATCTATCTATCTATCTATCATTTACTTATCCCGTATCTATCGAGCACAGTATAATCTGTGAGTGGTAGCCCTATGATCCTTGTCCAAAGGTTCTAGGACTGTGTTTTCTATGTTGGTTCTTCTAGGTAATGTTTCTTCCAGTTTGAAGACTAATCTTTTTTTGGCTTTCATCCATTGACTGCTTTTGTCATTTTTTGTACATATATAATATACATGCACTTGTAACCCAAGAGTAATCATAAATTCTTGGAGGATGTGTGATATAAAATTACACGGAAGAAAAGAGAGGTCAGTTTACTACCTAAGTGGCATGAAACCACTATGTGGCTTCCATAAGTCTGCATGTCGTTCTATTCAGGTTAAGTGATTTTCTCCCTTTGCCACCAAGAATGTAGAGAATGGAGCTATTTCCCCTTCAGTGGCAGGTCTCTGATTCCCAGAAAATAGACTTTGAAGTGCCCATTCTGCCAAGGACTCTATTGAATTCCTAGCCGGGAACATTAGTTCCTCCTGTCTCAGTCTCAAGGGAAAAGAGAAGACACGTCTCTCTCAAGAGTTAAATTTATAATGGAATAGGTTTGTGTTATAAATTTTTTGTTGTTTAAGCTAATTCATACAGATAAAAGTATTGCTTGTTTTTATTTAGTGAGGCTTTCCTATTTTTGGCTAGTGCCTGTTGAGTATGAGGCCTTTTGCCTACAAAATACAGCAAATGTGTTTGTTCACTGGAACACAGGCTGGATTTGAAGTCTGTTTGATTACAAAGTTCATATTTATCCTCAGGTTCTTGATAAAACTTGGACTCTGTAAATTTTCTTCTCTTGTTTTTTTTTTTCTCTGAAACCACATCTCCAAATTAAACACTTTTTTTTATTGGTTGTTTGGTCATTTTGTAAGTATTAAAGTTCTGAGGGGAAAGGCATCTCCAATGCAAGTGTTACAACTCTGAGGGGAAATGTATCCTGGAGACAGAGAGCCAAATAACAGTACAAAGTCACACTGCAAACAAAACCCACATAAGAGATTTATTGGAAAAAACACAGGAGTGGGCGGCAGATTTATATCAGGTTTCTTGGGGGCAGAATTTTCCAGGATGGATATTTCTAGGGTAGGGTTGGTGAGATTTCAAGTCATCTCCTGGGGTGAGCTCAGGAATTGGTGGGTTCAAGCCTCAGACCTGAACTCATCTTTTTACTTTACACTCATGGGTCTTGGTCACAAAATAGAAAATTAACTAAACAGAAAGCAACTTTGTGGACAGCATCTTCACTGCACAGGCTTTAGTTTTTATGGGTGCTCTGTTGATTGCTTTCATTCGCCTGTGATTCTGTTTTGTTCTGCTAAACCATGCTGCTGTGGTCACTAGGATTCAGTAGCGTATTTTGGGCTATAAACTCCTGCTTTAAACTGTCTGGGCAGGATTACTTTGTCTGTTTACATTTTTTTGTGGTTCTAGTTCTGGGAGAAATGCTATTAGTATTTTGTGAAGATTGTGTTGAGACTGTAGATCTCTTTGGGTGGCATGGGCATTTTTAACAATAAGGGTAAATGAACAAAATGTTTTTCCATTTGTTTCGGTTGTCTTCTGTTTATATCCTCAGTGTTTTGTACACTCCTTTCTTGCTACCTCTGTGTGGTCCGGACCCTTACACTGCCTTTCACGTGAACCACTGGAAGAGCTTTCTCTTCCACTGGCCAGAGTTACCGTCTTCAGATGCACCCTCCATACCTTTGCGTCTCCCAGGCTGATAGGTTAGAAGTGATGCTCCTGCCCATTGCATAGCAGCATCCATGGGCATCACAGTCTTCTCCTTGCCTCTCTGCAGTCCTATTTCCTGCCACTGTCTGCCTCTGCCTTGTCTTTCATCCACACAAGCTTCTTGAAAATAACCAAATGAGAGCTCTTTTGGTCTCTGTACTTTCCCTGTGGTTTCAGTTGCTTACAAAGTCTTGTCTTCTCTTACATGGTGTGTTCTATTTCTCAGGAAAGTTTCTCCCTCAGTGCCACCTGCTCTGGGAAGCCAGGGTAGGTGTGAAAATTTCCTTGACTTTCCATCTTCCAGATCTCTTTTGCAGCCCTTATCTCTTTTAGCTAACTATCCGTATCTGTGAGGAATCCTTAAGAAGGGCTTTGTCTTTACCCCACACCCTCTCCAGCATAAGTTGTCATCAGTGTTTTTGATCTTGGCTATTCTTACAGGTGTAAGATGGAATCTCAGAGTTGTTTTGATTTTCATTTCTTTGATGAATAAGGATGATGAACATTTCCTTAAGCGTCTTTTAGTTATTTTAGATTCCTCTGTGGAGAGTTCTCTGGGTCTGTACTCCATTTTTTTTTGGATTATATGTTCTTTTGATGACCAATTTCTTGAGTTCTTTGTATATTTTGGAGATCAGACCTCTGTTTGATGTGGGGTTAGAGCTTTTCCCATTCTGTAGGCTGTTGTTTTGTCTTGTTGACTGTGTCCTTTGCTTTACAGAAGTTTTTCAGTTTCAGGAGATCCCATTTATTAATTATTTCTCTCAGTGTCTGTGCTGCTGGGGTTATATTTAGGAAGTGGTCTCCTGTGCCAATACATTCAAGTGTATTTCCCACTTTCTCTTCGATGAGGTTCAGTGTGGCTGGCTTTATGTTGCGGTCTTTGATCCATTTGGACTTGAGTTTTGTGCATGGGTCTATTTTCGTTCTTCTACATGTTGATATCTAGTTATGCTAGCACCATTTGTTAAATATGCTTTCTTTTTTCCATTTGATATTTTTTGCTTCTTTGTCAAAAATCAGGGGTTTGATAGTGTGTGGATTAATATCCATGTCTTCAATTCAGTTCTATTGGTCCTCCCGTCTGTTTTTATGCCAATACTAGGCTGTTTTCAGTACCGTATCTCTGTAGTAGAGTTTAAAGTCAGGAAGAATGCAAGCTGGTACAGCCCCTTTGGATGTCAGTGTGGCGATTTCTCAGAAAATTAGGAAACAACCTTTCTCAAGACCCAGTAATACCACTTTAGGTATATATCCAAAGGAGGTTCAATCATGTCACAAGAACATGTGCTCAACTATGTTCATAGCAGCATTGTTTGTCATAGCCAGGACATGGAAACAACTTAATTGCCCCTCAACCAAAGAATGGATATGGAAAATGTGATGCATTTACACAATGGAGTACTACAAAGCAGAAAAAATAACAACACCTTGAATTTTGCAGGCAAATGAATGGAGCTAGAAAACATCATTTTGAGTGAGGTAACCCAGACCCAGAAAGACAAATATCACATGTACTCACTCATAGGTGGTTTTTAAACATAAAACAAAGAAAAGCGGCCCACAAATCACAATCCCAGAGAATCTAGACAACAATGAGGACCTTAAGAGAGACATACATGGCTCTTATCTACATGGGAAGCAGAAAAAGACAAGCTCTCTTGAGTAAATTGGGAGCATGGGGACTTTGGGAGAGGGTTGAAGGGGAGCAGAGAGAAAAATGTAGAGCTCAATAAAAATCAATAAAAAAGTTAAAAAGAAAGAAAAGAAGGGCTTTGTCTTTGGATGGGGAAATCTGGAACCGAGCTTGTACGCTGCTTACTGAAGTAATGAAAAAGCTGAGAGGGGACAAGCAGACAACTGTAGTTAAGAGGGGATGGAAAGAGGAGGAGAGCTTAAGACCATGTGCCTGGGAAACTGACACAACTGTGACATGACTAACAGGGAGAGAGGACGCCTACCCGGCTTGCATTGCCCATGGTGGCTTTCTTACGGTATTGTTGTAGATGGAACTGTCTGGGCCAGGAGGTTCTGGCGGCGATATTTTCACCGTGGAAACAATGGGAGTGTGTCAGCCTGTCAGCACTGGAAGTTCAAGAGTCTGGGATCTGAGCTTCCTTTAGAGTCAAGTCAGATAATTATTAAACCACATTCTGTTAAATCTTGGTAAATATATACTTTCATGTTACTTGAAGGCGATTCCTATGAACCTATTTGGTAGATGTACTCATTACTGGAAATATTTTAGTTCCCCTCTATCCTTATGTGTAAGACAGATCTAGGTCAAGGATCCTGACCTTCTAAGAGATAGACCTTGGTCTACTGGAAACTTTCAGAGTTTATGTCAGGCCAATGGCCAGGTTCTTTGCCATTCGCTGTAATTTATTTGAGATGTGCTAGGGTCCTACTCCCTCTGCATGAGCTAGAGGTTACTTCAGTTTACATCAGAGAAAACGGGGCGGTATGTAGCTTCTAGAAAAAGGGAAAAAAGTTCTGTGTGTTAGAATATCACCTTGATATGTTCTGCATGATATGGTTTGCAGGAAACTCGTGTGGCTCTCCTAGAATAATAACAGCTGACCTCCAACTTACCTCCGCTAGCGAGCATCCATCATTTCATTACCTGTGCCACAGAACTAGATACCTCTGTGTGTGTCCTTTTTCTGGCTAGTGGTCAAGGATACCTGGCTGAGATTTTTTCTGCTCCAAGATGGATCTAGGGAGAACGTGTTATGCTGAGAGGAAAAACGCTATGTCACTACTACAGCGTCACTGTTAAAATGCGCTAATGGAGAGAATAACGTTTAGAGAGCCAAGATTTTTTTTTCTAGGGGAAGATCGTGCCTCCTGCCACTGACTAATCAGGACAGTGGTTCCTGAAGGAAGGGACACATGTAGCAAATTCTTAAAAACAGCAGTGACATTTGCCATATTAATTGGATCTTCCTTTCATAAATATTTCTCTGTAGTACATAAGGTTTGGTAGCTTTACGCCAAACTTTCAAAATTGGGGTCAGTCATCTCTAGCCCAATACTGCTTTTAAAGTAATTTTATGCAATATCTGTATCCTTCAATGTCATTTAAATAACAATCATAGCATCTTCACCATAGTAGAGTCCATCCTGAGAAGCTACTCTCTGGGCTGGAGAAATGGCTCAGTGCTTAAGGACCACTAGCTGCTCTTCCAGAGGACCTGGATTCGATTTCTTGCACCTACATGGTGGCTAACAATTGCCTGTAATTGCAGTTCCAGAAGATCCAGTCCACTCTTCTGCCTCCATGGGCACCTAGTATGCATGACACACATACACACACAAGAAAAAAACAGTCTTTAAGAAAAGGAACTCTTTCTCTCCATAAAAAGAGTATATATATATATATATATATACTCTTTTTTATAAGAATATATATATATTCTTAAAAAATGGGAGCTATGAATTGTTCTCTTTCTCCAGTCCTGTCTCTATAAATGTTTTACATTTGTACTTAGCATGACTGTGAACACAATTTTGAGCATGTTAAAGAAATTTAATCATTCATAAGGTGACCAATCATTAACTTTTATGTCTTCATTACCCTTGTTTTAACAGTCAGTAACTTTTGTCAGAATAGATTCTAAACTAAGGTAGTTAGTTTATCATTCTTAATTTGAAGCCTTCATACAACAACTTTTAAACTGAAGCTCCTTTGTTACCTGGTTAAACTTTAAGCTGTAAGTACAGTCCGTGAGAAAGTGGGAACTTTGTTTGTTCTTCAGTTATGAAAGCTCAGCCTATAACTTTGGTTTGTTCCTAACTAACTGTTTTATGTTGATTTTTAAAATTTAATTTAATTTCATTATTGAAATTACCTGGCACGAGTGAGAAGGAAACGGAACATTCAACAAACCCACTTAGGAGTTTATTAAGGTGTGTGTGTGTGTGTGTGTGTGTGTGTGTGTGTGTGTGTACAGGCCTGGTGAAAGTCGGTAGGCACAGAGAGAGAGAGAGAGCTGAAAACGGCACCTCCAACTTTTAAGGGTTGCCTGGCGCATGCGCACAGAGGGATGACGTGATTACTTCATATGCAGATAATGGAGTCACGCAGTTGTGTCAGATTCAATCATGCCTCACGTGGGTCACTGCAGGGTCCTTTAAGATTCCCCTGGGGCCATTAGGCACTTCTGCCTGAGTGCTTGTTCACACGTGCGTGACCCTGGAACCCAGAAGTGTCTGCCATATTGCAGCTGAATCATAACAATTATTTCTTTATTTTACATTCCAATCACAGTTCTCCCTCCCATCCTTCCTCCTACTCCTATCCCTCCCAACACCCTCCACTCCAGTCCATCTCTCACCCACTCCTCCACGTGGATAAGGGTTCCCATAGGGAGGCAACAAAGTCTGGCACATTAAGTTGGGGCAGGACTAAAGCCCCTCCCCCTGCATTAAGGCTGAGCAAGGCATCCCACCACAGGGAATAGGCTCCAACAACTAGTTCATGCACCAGGTATAATGAATTCCTGTCACTTTAAGATTTAGCCACGCCCACTCCTCATCTGCAAGCAAGCAGGCTTAGAGTTCCCTGCTCTTGGAGGAGGCAGACAGCCTTCTCCCGATTCCTCCTTCTCTCTTCTCTTCCTGTCTCTGTCTCTGTCTCTGTCTCTGTCTCTCTCTCTCTCTCTCTCTCTCTCTCTCTCTCTCTCCCCTTCTGCTTCTTTCCCTCCATAATAAATGCTTAACTTTAATATCCGTCTGGTTTCATGTTTCCGCCTCCCTGCCGCCGCAGCCGCTGCCGCCATTCGCTGCCATTTTGCCGCCATGCGGTCTCCCATGCAAGCTGCTGGGACTCGCGTGCCACCCATGGGGACCCATAGCAGCTGCGGGGACCCCTATTATTAATTAAAAGAACAACACCAGGGATGGATCCTGGTCCTACTGCCAGGGGCCCCTCAGGTAGTCCAAGCTTCGCCATTGTTTCCCATGTATGGAGGGCTTACTTAGTTCAGTCCTATGGAGGCTCCACAGCTGTCAATCTAGAGTTCATGAATTTCCCTGAGCTTGGTTCTGCTGTCTCTGTAGATTTCTTCATCATGACCTTGACTGCCCCTCCTCATATATTCACTTCTCCCTGGAACTTGGTCTGCATCTGGTTCCATCAGTTACTTGATGAAGGCTCTATGACAATAGTTGGGGTATTTTCCAGGGGAAGGCCAGTTCAGGCACCCGCTCCACTATTGCTAGGAGTGGATTCTTGGGAATTTCTCTAGCACCAGATTTCTCCTTAACCTGTAGTGACTCTATCAAGATCTCTCTTCCATTGCTCTCCCACTCCGCCCTCCCCCTTGACCATCTTGTTCTCTGATTCCCCTTCCCCTCCCCTTTACCGCAACCTTTGCCCCCAGTTTACCCAGGAGATCTCATCTAATTCCCCTTCCCAGGACAATCCATGTATCCCTCTTAGGGTCTTCCTTGTTACCTAGCGTCTCTGGAACTGTGGATTTTAGTCTGGTTATCCTTTGCTTTACATCTAGTATCCACTTATGAGTGAGTACGTACCGTGTTTGTCTATCTGGGTCTGGGTTACCTCACTCAGGTTGATATTTTTCTAGTTTCATCCATTGCCTGCAAATTTCATGATGTCATTGCCTGCAAATTTCATGATGTCATTGTGTTTTTTTAACAGCTGAGTAATACTCCATTGTGTAAATGTACCACATTTTCTTTATCTATTCTTCAGTAGAGGGGCATCTAGGTTATTTCCAGGTTCTGGATATTATGAATAATGCTACTATAAATATTGTTGAACAAGTGCCCTTGTGGTATGATTGAGTGTCCTTTGTGGATGTGCCCAAAAGTGGTGTTGCTGGGTCTTGAGGTAGTATGATTCCCAATTTTCTGAGAAACTGCCACACTGATTTCCAAAGGGGCTATACAAGTTTGCACTCCCACTAGCAGAGGGGGAGTGCTCCCCTGACTCCACATCCTCTCCAACATAAGATGTACTTAGAATTTTTTATCTTAGCCATTCTGACAAGTGTAAGATGGTATCTCAGAGTCACTTTGATTTGCATTTCCCTGATGATTAAGGATGTTGATCAATTCTTTAAATGTCTTTCAGCCATTTAAGATTCTTCTGCTGAGAATTTTGTTTAGCTCTATATTACTTTTTTTTTCTTTTGGAGCCTGTTCTGTCCTGGTACTAGCTCTTGTAGACCAGGCTGGCCTCAAGATAACAGAGATCTGCCTGTCTCTGCCTCCTGAGTGCCGGGATTAAAGGCATGCGCCACCACTGCCCGGCTTTAAACCACATTTTTAAATTGGATTATTTTGTATTTTGATTTCCAGTTTCTCGAGTTCTTTATATATTTTGGAGATCAGCTCCTTGTTAGATGGGTTGTGGAGATCTTTTCCCACTCCGTAGTCTGCTGTTTTGTCTTATTTACAGTATACTTTGCTTTACAGAAGCTTTTAAATTTCAGGAAGTACCATTTATTGATTGTTGCTCTCAGTGTCTGTGCTACTGATGTTAATATTTAGGGAGTGGTCTTCTGTGCCCACGTGCTCAGGGCTATTTCCCACTTTCTCTTCTATCAGTTTCAATGTAACTGGGTATATGTTGAGGTCCTTGATCCACTTGGACTTGAATTTTGTGAATGGCAATAGATATGGATCTATTTGCATTCTTCTAGATTTTGACATTCAGTTATGACAGCACCGTTTATTAAAAATGCTTTCCTTTTTCCATTGTACTATTTTGGCTTCTTTGTCAAAAATCAGGTGTTCATAGGTGTGTGGATTAAAGTCAGTGTCTTTAATTTGATTCCATAGCTCCACATATTTGTTTATATGCCAATATAGATGTTTTTATTACTACAGCTCTATAGTAGAGCTTGAAGGGATGGCGATGCCTCTGGAAGTTCCTTTATTGTAAAGGATTGTTTTAGCTATTCTTGATTTTTTTGCTTTTTCATATGAAGTTGAGTATTGTTATTTCAAGTTCTGTGAAGAATTGTGTTGGGATTTTGATGGGGATTGCATTAAATTTGTAGATTGCTTTTGGTAACAATGCCATTTTTTATTATGTTGATCCTACTTATTCAAGAGCATGTGAGATCTTTCCATTTTCTGATATTTTCTTCAATTTCTTTCTTTAGAGACTTAAAGTTCTTGTCATACAGGTCTTTCACTTATTTGGCTAGAGTTACCCCCAAGATATTTTATATTTATAGCTATTGTAAAGGGTGATGTTTCTTTCTTGGCCCATTTACTATTTGTATAGAGGAGGTTTAATGATTTTTTTTGAGTTAATCTTATATTCCACCACAATACTGAAGGTGTTTATTAGCTGTAGGAGTTCCCAGGTAGAGTTTTTGGGTCACTTATGTATCTTAACATCAGTAAACAGCGATAGTTTGACTTCTTCCTTTCCAATTTGAATCCCCTTGATCTCCTTTTGTTGTCTTATTGCTCCAGCTAGACTTTCAAGCACTATATTGAATAGATATGGAGAGAGTGGACAGCCTTGTCTTGTTCCTGATTTTAGTGGAATTACTTTGAGTTTCTCTCTGTGTAATTTCATGTTGGCTGTTGGCTTGCTGTAAACTGCTTTTTATTATGTTTAGGTATGTTCCTTCTATCCCTGATCTGTCCAAGACCTTTATCATGAAGGGGTGTTGTATTTTGTCAAAGACTTTTTTAGCATATAATGAGATAATCATGTGTTTTTTTTCCTTTCAGTTTGTTTATATGGTGGATTACACTGACAGATTTTTTTTAAGTTGAACCAACCCTGCATCTCTGGGATGAAGCCTACTTGGTCATGATGGATGACTTTTTTAAATGTGTTCTTGGGATCAGTTTGTCAGTATTTTATTGAGTATTTTTGCATCAATATTTATAAGGGAGATTGGTCTATAATTCTCTTTCTTTGTTGCATCTTTATGTGGTTTGGATAATAGTGTAACTGTAGCCTCCTAAAAGGAGTTTGGCAATGTTCCTTCTGTTTCTATTGTATGGAACAATTTGAGGAGCATTGAAATTAGCTCTTCTTTGAAATTCTGTAGAATTCTGTGCTGAAACCATCTGGTCCTGGGCTTTTTTTGGTTAGGAGACTTTTAATGACTGTTTCTATTTCTTGGTGGTTATAGGTCTATTTAAATTGTTTATCTGGTCTTGATTTAATTTTGGTACATGCTACCTAGCCAGAAAGCTTTCCATTTCTTTTAAATTTTCCAATTTTGTGGAGTACTTTTTTGTTTGTTTGTTTTTTTGAGATAGGGTTTCTCTGTAGCTTTGGTGCCTGTCCTGTAACTCGCTCTGTAAACCAGGCTGGCCTCAAACTCACAGAGATTCACTTGTCTCTGCCTTCTGAATGCTGGGATTAAAGGTGTGTGCCACCCCTGCCCTGTGGAGTACAGGTTTTTGAAGTATGATCTGATGAGTCTCTGGATTTCCTCAGTGTCTGTTGTGCAAATCCCTCTTTTTGTTTCTGATTTTGTTAATATGGACATTCTCTCTCTGCCTTTTGGTTAGTTTGAGTAAGGGTTTATCTATCTTGTTGCTTTTCTCAAAGAACCAACTCTTTGTTTCATTGTTTTTTTGTATTGGTCTCTTTGTTTCTACTTTAGTGATTTCAGCCCTCAATTTGATTATTTCCTGGTATCTCTTTCTGGATTAATTTTCTTCTTTCTGTTCTAGAATGTTCAGGTGTTCTACTAATTAGCTAGTGTGGGATTTCTCCAACTTCTTTATGTAGGCCTTTAGTACAAAGAACTTTCCTCTTCGTACTGCTAAGTTTGGGTATGTTGTACTCATGTAAATTGGGTATTCATTCTCACTGAATACTAGGAAGTCTTTAATTTTCTTCTTTATTTCTTCCTTGACCCAGGGATGATTCAGTTGCACATTTTTCAGTTTCCATGAGTGTGTAAGCTTTCTGGAATTTGTATTGCTGTTGAATCCTAACTTTAAGCCATGGTGATAAGATACAGGGTTTAATTCCATTTTTTTGGTATCTGTTGAGATTGCTTTGTGACTGAGTATGTGGTCAATTTTAGAGAAGGTTTTGTGAGGCTCTGGGAAGAAGGTATATTCTTTGGTATTTGGGTGAAATGTTCTAGAGATGTCTGTTAAACCTATTTGAGTCATAACATTTGTTAGTTCCCTTATTTCTCTGTTAATTTTCTGTCTGGCAGTCCTGTCCAGTGGTGAGAGTGGGGTGTTGAAGTCTCCCACTATTAGTGTGATCTGATGTGTGATTTAAACTTTAGTAATGTTTCTTTCACAAATGTGGGTGCCCTTGTATTTGGGGCATAGATGTTCAGAATTGAGGCTTCATCTTGATGGATTTTTGCTGTGATGAATATGAAATTCCTTCTTCATCTCTTTTGATTACTTTTAGTTTGAAGTCTATTTTGTTAGTTATTAGGATAGCTACACCAGCTTGTTTCTTAGGCCCATTTGATTGGAAAGTCTTTTCCCAACCCTTGACTCTGAGGAAATGTCTGTCTTTGAAGTTGAGGTGTGTTTCTTGTATGCAGCAGGAGGATGGATCCTGCTTTTGTATCCATTCTTTTAGCCTGTGTCTTTTTATAGGCGAGTTGAGTCCATTGATATTAAGTGATATTAATGACCAGTGATTGTTAATTTCAGTTATTTTTTGGTGGTAGTATGTGTGTATGTTTCCCTTCTTTGGGTTTTGCTGGTGTGGGATTATCTATTGCTTGTGCCTTCATGGGCTGTCCAGCTGGAAGGCTGGTCACTCACCTCTTGGTCTGCTCTGTACAGTCATCGTCTGTGTCTCAGGGAACCACTGAGGTCACCTGAAACTTCATTCTTTTCTGGTCTTTTTGTAGTATACTTTTATAAGATCTAAGTTAGCTTAATAGATCTTTTGTATTAAGTAGTTTATCTAGTCACAAAGACTATAACTGCAAGGGAGAATGAAGCCAATGCACACAGGCTGCCTCCCCACCTGCCTGCTGCCATACAACCCACCATGACGATCATGGACTTTAACCCTCTGGAACTGTAAGCCCCAAATTAAACACTTTCTTTTATAAGTTACCTTATATATCACAGCAATTGAAAAGTAGCTACGATACATTCCTACCTCAAAATCTTTAACTGAGTATACACAACATGGAGTAACCGTAGAAACCAGAAAAAATTATAAAGGAACCATAAGGGGTTTGGGGACTTGGGAGGTGGAATAGCGGAATAGATGTGCTACAAAGTGGTAAACAGAATAATGGGTTGGGGTCTCTAACTGGGGAGGTGGAAGGGAGACCAAAACAGAAGGAGGAGGGATAAATAACATAAGGTTGTCTGATAAAGCCTCAAGCAATCATATTATTTTATATTTGCCTAAAATTATACATAATATATATAATTTTTTTTTTTGGTTTTTCGAGACAGGGTTTCTCTGTGGCTTTGGAGCCTGCGCTGGGACTAGCTCTTGTAGACCAGGCTGGTCTTGAACTCACAGAGATCCGCCTGCCTCTGCCTCCCATGTGCTGGGATTAAAGGCATGCGCCACCACTGCCTGGCTTATGCAAGTATTTTTAATTCCAGCAATGGGAAGAGAGAGAGCGAGCACCCACCCAAATCATCATGGCCAAGTTAATTAAAGCACACAATTAATTAAAGCAGCTGCTTGACGGAATATTCTGTAGATATCTGTTAAGTCCAACTTGTCTACGGTGCAGTTTGATGCTTTGGTTTCATTGCTTATTTTTTTATGTCTGGATGATAATTTATTAGAGTAGGTTATTGAAATTACCTACTGATATTGTATTTGGATGCATTCCTTTGTGTCTATTAGTGTTGGTTTTATGAAACTGAGTGCATGTATTACTTTTCTCATTGTTGTGACCAAAACAATTTTTAAAAGGAAGATCTTATTCTGACTCATGGTCTTAGGGTACATAGTGAGTCAAGGGGGTTATGTCAGTGGGAATGTGAGGTCACATTACATCTATAGTCAGGTGGCAGAGAGACAGAGACATAGAGAGAGAGAGAATGGTGTTCAGCACACACTCTCCTTTTTTTCCAATTTTACTTAGTTTTCATTATTCCAGTGAAGTAGAACAGAGTCTAGAATGAGATGGCCTCATTCAAATCCTTACCAAATGTAGTGTATGAAAAAAATTGGTAAAGGAGGAGACTGGGACACACTCCCTGATTATTGGGTAAGAGATTCACTAACTACAGCCCCTGGAAGAGGCATAGGAGTACTCGGGAGTGTGTGCAGGTGTCCTATGGCTCATTACAGCACTAAAACACACATCCCTAGGAGGATTCAAGATGCTAATGAGACATGAAAAGCATGAGACTATGTGTAGAACTCATGTGACAGATACTACATGTGCAAGGTAGCATGAGATAAGTAATGATATGCAATGCAAAATTTTGTCCCCATCTTTTGTATGGTGAACATATTAAAACCATACAGAGAAGAGCAGGCCTAAGAACTTATCATGCATGCCAGGTGAAGGAAAGGAGGCAACTCCTTCATCTGAGTCCCATAAAGAGGCAGGCACCTAGCATTAAGATGCCTGGTGGACACCTTTAATCTAGCACTTGGGAGCAGAGGCAGGTGAATCCCTGAGTTTGAGGCCATCCTGGTCTACAGAGTGAGTTCCATCACAGGGAAACTCTGTCTCTAAGAAACAAACCAAACAAACAGAGATGGAGACAGCCGTCACTGACCACCTAGGATGTGTACCAAGAGACTGACAGGGAGATAATTCAGAACTTTCTCAGGGTCTTCAGCTCAGCTCAGTCTCTGTTGTTGGTGTGGCATACTCAAACTGTCGCCTGCCCATCTGCCTGTTCACCTGCCTAGATCTACCGTCCACCCATCTACGCATTTATTCATCTGGACCTAGTTCTGCCCTTTCATCTCTATAGCTACTCTCAACTCAGCCTGAAGCCTGACTCTACAACAGCCCTAACAGATGCTTCAGCGCAGTAATTCTCAACCTGTGGGTGGTGATCTCTTTAGGGGGGTCAAATGACCCTTTCACAGGGGTTGTCTAAGACCACCTGCATACAAGGTATTTCCATTATGATTTACAGCAGTAGCAAAGTTACATTTATGAAGAATCAATGAAAAAATTTTATGGCTGGAGGGGTCACCATGAGGAACTTTATTAAAGGGTCACAGTGTTGGAGTGATAGAGAACATCTGATCTAGCAGAGGCAACAGCTCGGGTTGATTCATTGTCAGTGCTTATTTATTTCTACTGGGTTTTCTGCTTCTTGGGACTTCTGTAACCCCTTGAAATCTGCTGTGACCCCTTAACTCATGAGAGTCATTCTATAATCTATATATATCACACACACACATATGTTCTCTGTGTGATGTGTAATATGTGATCTGACTGTTAATAGTAGTAAATAGATTGCAATTAAAGGACCCATGATCACCAACAACCTAGATGCCCCTCAACTGAAGAATGGATCAAGAAAGTGTGGCACATCTACACATTAGAGTACTACTCAGCAGTAAAAAAAAATGACATCTTGAATTTTTCATGCAAATGGATGGAATTAGAAAACACTATCCTGAATGAGGTAACCCAGACCCTCAAAAAAAACCAACAAATATGGTATATACTCACTCATAAGTGGATACTAGGCTTAAACAAAGGGAATCAAGCCTATAGTTCAGGATCCTAGAGAAACTAAGTAATAAGGTAAACCCAAAGAAAAACATATATAGACCCACCTGGAAATTGGAAACAAACAAAAATTTGGGAGCATGGGGACAGGGGGTGGAAGGAAGGGGAGTAGTGGGGGTTGAGAAGAACTTGAGGTAATGGGATAGTTGAGATGGAGGAAGGACAGATATGAGAGCAAGGAAAGAGATGTCTTGATTGAGGGAGCCATTATGGAGTTAGCGAGAAACTTGGCTCTAGAATAATGCCCAAGAACCCACAGGGATGACCCCAGCTAAGACCCTAAGCAATAGAGAAGAGGGTGTCTGAACTGGCCTTACTCTGTAGTCAGACTGATATCTTAAATATCACCATAGAACCTTTGTCCAACAACAGATGGGAACAGAGGCAATGACCCACATCGGAGCACTGGACTGAGCTCCCAAGATCCAGTTGAAGAGTGGAAGGAGTGAGAGTATGAGCAAGGAATTCAAGACCATGAGGGGTTCATCCACTGAGACAGTTTGCTTGAGCTAATGGTAGCTCACCAACTCCAACTGGACTGGGAGTCAACTCTGAAGGGGGTTGACAGTTGGGCCCTCAGGGCCACTAATAGTGACACTGTGATTTGTCTCTACAGCATGTACTGGCTTCTTGGGATCCTTTTCTCTTTGGATGTAAACATTGCTCAACCTAGATATAGTAGGGAGGGCCTTGGACTTTCCACAGGGCAGGGTGCATGACCCTCTCTTAGGATTGGAGAAGGTGAGGTAGGAGGGTCTGTGGAGGGAGTGGGAGGAGGGGAGGAAGTGGGAATTTGGATTGGTATTTTTTTAAGTAAAAAATAATAATAATAATAGTAAAAAAAGAAAAGTTGATGTTTCTGGCAAATTGCTGCCATTAAAACTGTGGTCCCTTGTGAGTTTATGGTTATTCCAGAAATTCTGCCTTGTGCAAAGGCAAACACGCACTCATCTCTGTTTCTGACATAATATGCCCAGGATTTTTGTTGTTGGATATTTCTGTCCCCCCAGCCAGCTCCCAACAGCTTCCAATTAACCACACAGAGGCGTCTTGTTAATTATAAACATTTGGCTGATAGCTTAGGCTTGTTACTGACTAGTGCTTACAACTTAAGTTGACCCGTGTTTCTTATCTACATACTGCCACGTGGCTTGGTACTTTTTTTTTCTTTTTAGCATGGCAAGTCATCTTGCTTCTCATTAGGGTCCTGCTGGAGAAGTCTCACAAAAGACCATCATCCATGAATGCAGTCACTCAGAGCGTTTATTATACCATGTGTGTGTGTGGTTGCTCACCTGTACAAAATGGTGACGACACTGAGAGGGGCATGAAGGCTTCTTTTAGGCACAGCTACGGGGAGTTCCTAGGGCAGTTAGGTAATTTTATCTATGATTGGCTTAAGTGAGTGGCAATTATGTTAGTATATTCCTAATTAGCTAGGGCTCGCAAGGGCTGGCTAAGGCTGTAGCTTTTCCATCTGGGGGGCAGGCCTGGACGAGCTCCAGGCTGTGCTCCTACTTGGCTGCTGTGGAGCTTTGGGCGGGGGGGGGTGAGGGGGTGCTGGCTCAGGCTTAGAATACCTTGAGATGCTGTTGGGGTGGTAAAGGTTGATTGTCCTTTGTTTATGGCTTCCTTAGAAACAGCCTGCTCAGTTGCAAGAAGCAGGAACTGGGGCCTAATTTTTAACTGAATTATTTGGAGCCTGTCATGATATTTGCCTGGCTTCCTCACTTCTCTCCAGGTCTCCTGGTGACCCCTCTCTTCTTCCTCCCAGTGTTGTCCCAGTCTGGTTCCCCCGTTTAACCTCTTCATGCCTACCTATTGGTCATTTAGCTCTTTATTAAAGCTTGAGAACAACACATCTTCACAGTGTACAAAACGATTATTTCACAGCATAGGAGAGGGTAGAAGGAGAAAGGGAAAGGAGGGGAGCAGAGAAAAATAGTTGACTTTCTTTAACAGTTTAATTTGTTAACATTGCGTATGTGTGTCTTTCCAATTTTGATCTCCAAGGAGGTAAAGAAGCACCAAAGAGCCCTGCTGAGGATGCTAGTGTGCCACATTGTCAGGATCTCAGAGCGAGAGGACGCAGCGGATGCTGAAACACAGAAGAGCAGATGCTGATGTGACTGACTTGTCTGTGCTCACGGAGACGACATAAAGCAGTTACAGCATATACAGTTTAGGAGAGAGAACTGCACACCCATCTCCACTTCCCAGCTCTACTCCTGGTACTGCCCTTTCTCTTATAGACACTGAAAATATCTGTAATCGAGGCCAGCAGAGAATTGTCAATCATGAGATCTGAATGTAGCAATGAGAACCAAACAGTACGGGAACAGACAGCCCTGGGCAGTCACGCCTTGGTTATGGGTGAATTTCACCCTATGATCTCTCGCCACTCTTCAGTTCCCACCAGTTCTCACTGGTCTGGTGGGAACTGGAGTAGTAATTCTATTTTCTAATTGTGAAAGGGCATGTGAAGGCAATCACTGGATTGCATTTTGAATAGAAATGTGAGTCTTTTTGTTGTTTTTTTTTCTCATCAACTGGGGTGCTATGCCCTTAATAACTTCCAAATTCTAGTCATTGAGAAGAACAATGTACGTCATGCTTTATATATTAGCAAGTTCCCTAGTGTACAAAGCATCCTAAATCCACCATTCTAAAACATTCACATTAGGGAAGTTTGCTCATCTATTCTCCTTTTTATTTGTTCTTTTAAGCAAAACCTTTTTCCTAAGCAATTCTCACACTTGAGGTATTGCAGTTGATGCTGGTGTTGGACATAGAAATGTGATATCCAAGAATTCACCTGACAATTGAATTATCATTTACTGTCACATGTCATCATGAGCATGGCAGAGAGCCAAGTGGGAGCACGGGCTTTTCATAACACTTTGACTGAAAGTCGCATGTATGTCACCACACCCAATAGCATCTTGTTGTACACACAAGTACACATGCACACACATACCACACACACATGCACACACACACACTCACCCCATTCACACAAATACTGACCAGTTTTCCTCTCGCAACAATTTGAACGCTTCGTTGACTTTTTCAAAAGGCAGCTTATGGGTTATAAGAGCGTCTATGTTGATTTTCTTTTGTACGTAGTCTGTCACTAGTTTAGGGATGTCATCTCTGGTTTTATACCCTGTAGAAGGGAAAGACAAAAGTAACAGGATGTGAAAAATATCAGAGTTGAGTGAAGGCTCCCACGACTGCCTATTTCTAAAATTATCGAAGCCGTCCATTCATTGGTTCTTTTCCTAAGTGTCAAAGCCAACGGTTTGTTGCTAGCAGAATCCAGTCACTGACAGAACTGTAATTGCCAGGGCTATAGAAGAGCCCTACTACCTATGCTCTCATGGCTGTCACCATAACCCATGTGCCTAAAGCTCTCCATTGTCTTCAGGGCACGAACAGTTTCCTGCAGCACCTGCTGGCTGAGTGACCTGGGTTGCCGGACTCCTTTCCTCTGAGGCTCTAACATCAGCTGGAAGGTGAAGGCTGTAGGAAGTGGTTAGTCTCCTGGAAACAAAGGACAGCTGTGGGGTGAGGGGCTCTGAGCATGACTGCCAAGTCTCTTATTTCTGTCTTCCCTTTCACAGAGGAAGAGGAAAATTCTAGCACAGTCTCATTGAAGCTCACACACCCAAGGACGTAAGGACTTCCCAGAAGGCCTCACCTCCTAAAGGGCAGCAGAGCCTCTCGGTGGGACCATTGTGGGGACCTCTAACTTACAGACTCGGTGGACATTGAACATCTGCACCGCAGAAACAATACGATATCTGACTACTGCATCATTGATTGATGTGCAGGGTCTTCACTAACCTGGAGCCTGTCAGAATAACAACGAACAAAGGGCAGCCTCTGCAGGAGATTCTTTCATCCGTATTGAAATAATTCCTCTTTTTTGGGAACGAGTTTTCTTAATTGGTGAGATAACTGGCTCTTAGTATCCGGCATGCCTCTCCAGTGTGCCCTCATGCCTTTGCACACACACACACACACACACACACACACACACACACTTGGTGTCATAAATAGATTAGGATAAACACACAGCACAACAAGAAGGCACACATGGTGTTTGGGAATAAGGCGCTTTCAAATTTCAACTTTGGGATTGAAGTCGCTGGTAAAAATCAAGGCCAAAAATTGAGATCTGGAGATCCGATGGTCAGGCACAAAACAAGGCTGGTCAATCCAGATACCTGGAGCCAAACACGTTCAGTTTCCCAGCAGTTGTGTGGAATCCTAGGGTCCTTCTAAAAGCCTGGAAGAGCCTCTAAGGCAGCATAGTGCCTGATAGGAAACAAACCAGAGAACTTTCAGGATGTCAGGCCCTTGAGAGGAAGGCAGCAAAGTCTCTTGTCTGGGGACAGAAGAGAGATTGGAACCAGCGGCCCAGTGATGGCTCAGCAGGCAATTCTTCCTCCACTGTTTACTTCCCAGCTTCTATCTTACTGAGTGGGTACTATTCTTGCTGCAGACAGTATAGTCCTTTGTGCTGCGCCAGAAGGCTGTATCTGATAGCCCTGTGCAGACGGTCTGCACCCTGTGGCACACAGGTGAGGTTATCTTGCCTATCCAAAGCTCATCGCTTTCTATTAGATGTGAATTTCAGTTTCTTTTTCCTCTTGCTCTGATTAAAACCATCCTGACATGGGCTGGAGAGATGACTCTTTGGCTGAGAGCACTTGTTTCTCTTCTAGATGACCTGGGTTCAATTCTCAGCATCCACATGGCCATTTACATCTACCTATAACTCCAGCCCCAAGGGAGCTGATACCCTCTTCTAATCTTCAAGGGCACCAAGCACACAAGAGATGCATATACAGACATGCAGGTAAAATACACATAAAACACACACACACACACACACACACACACACACACACACACACACACACACATATATATATATATATATTGACAAAAGCAAAACAAGCCTCTTTTTTATGAAAGGTAACCACACACACACACTCTGACAGCAGCAGAAAATGGACAAAGATAGATGGTTAGCTATAAAGCAAAAGCTGGATCATTTGTGTTTAGCAATCCCCAGCATTCAGTTTCTTAGATAGTGCGGAGAGTGCAGCCCGTCTTTCCATTTTCTGATACACTGTCTTCTACCTCTTCCCCTCTTCCCCCACTGTTCCCTCCGAGGAGCATGCGGAGGATTCTGGGAAGAGAAAGGAAACTGAAAGGCCTACCTCCCATAATAGAAGATTTCAAGGTTCTCCCTGGGAGGAGCACCATTGGGTCAAAGGAGAGCTGGGAACCTGTTGGAGCGACTCCCATAATCACACACACTCCGTAGCTCATATTGCAGGACTTCAACGCTGAGACCTAAATGCAGACACAGAATGGTCTTGTAGCAGACCGGGTGGAAATGAAGGTCCTCTAAAGAGGCCCTTAGCCCTCAATCTGATCAGTAGACTATTAAAACAAACAACCTCAAAAAAACGGGTATTGTCCCATGAACCGTAGTCTAAGAGAGGAAAGGGGCACCAGCCAGCTTAGGCATTTGTCTCCTGGAGAAAGATCTCACAGTTGGAACAGCTTGCTATCCTACCTAACAGGATGAGACTGAAGTAGAGGCAGGACCGACCAAGGGCGGGTGGGAACAAACCTTGGCCAGGACTGCTCAGATGCGGATATCTGTTTCAACTTTGCTCTCACTTCACGACCTGGAATATGCACTTGGCGGCTTCACTGAGGCCTTCCCAATGTGGCCGCATTGATTACATCTTCTTTTTTTACTTTCGATTTTTCATTTGGTTCTTTAAATTGGCTTATCGAGGCTGGGTGGCCAGGCCACGTTGCGGCGCAGGTTGATAACAATGTTAATGTGTGCTTTCGGGAAATATGTGGGAGACGTACTATGACCAAATAGCACGCTTAATATGATGCCTAGAGTAAGCTGTTTAAACTCATTAAGATTAATATCTTCCATCTTTAAGATGAAGAAATCATTAATTAGCTGGGAAGGCTGATCTACAAATGAAATAGAATGTGATAGAATAGGCTACTAGCTCATAACAGTGCAAGGCACACCAGTGTGCTCAAAAAGGCTAGGTAAAAACTCATAGCCCCTCATCAGGACTGGACATATAGAGCCAAGCTTAGTAGGCTGGAGGCCCTTGGTTCAATTTGCAACAACACTTCCAAATAAACAAATGGCAGTAAACTCCTGACTTTAATAAGTTAGTGTGTTCACGAAACATGCTCAAGACACATACCATGGTTTCAATGAGGCCGATGGCCTCAAAGGCAAAGTCAACACCCACACCCGTCATTTCCATCACCACGTCCTGGACAGGCTTCTGGAGCTTTGTAGGGTTGAGACAATCAGTGACACCCAAGGCTCTTGCCCGGGGAAACTTCCGCTCATTGATGTCGACCCCGATGATTCTAGAAGCACCAGAAGCTTTGCAGGCCATGACAATGGCAGAGCCAATCCCTCCGAGTCCAAAAACCACACAGGTGGAGCCAGGGGTGACCTGCAGTTTCAGAGGTGATCTTGTGTTAGTAGGAAATGGAGAGGGGGTGGGGGAAGCCTCTTTGGTCTTGTCCATGACGGAAGGAGCCTTCCGGCCATGTGGCTCCCTGTTTACCCTGTAGACAAGTCATTGAAAACAGCTCAAACGTGTCCTTACCTGTGCTGTATTAAACACAGCTCCAAAGCCTGTCGGCACCTCACAGCTCATGACGCAGACTTTATCCATGGGAGCAGCATCATCGATCTTCGCCACGGCAATTTCATCTACCACAGTATACTCCGTGAAGGTGCTGGTCCCGTAAAGATGATAGATTTTCTTCCCTCTGCAGGTAAATCTGCTGGTTCCATCCAACATTAATCCCGTCGGAGAGAGAACACTACTCCCCAGACCGAGCAACAAAGAAGAGAAATGAAAAGACATTTTCAGGATTGAGTCAACCTCTCTCGCGAGGGAAGCAAATGAGGTGAGAAGTCAAAATGGAAACTAACTTCTCTTTCTCACAGAGGTTGCCCTTAGGGTGGAGGCAGTAGATGCATTTTCTACATTCTGGGAGAGGAAGCATTAAAACTTTATCTCCTGAGGAAAAAGAATAGAGAAAGTTATGCCAACTCAGGGGAGACCTGAAATACAGTCAATACCATTGGGAACTGATTAGAGCAGATGCCATCAATTTATTGCAGAGGAGCGGCAGCATGGTATTTGAAGTTAATTATCATTCCACTATGGAGTAAAAAATTCAATTTTTAATATAAATAGACCTGCAAGATAAAAAAAAAGAATTCAGATATTTGCAACTCGTGGCATTGAGGTTCAAAGGTAAGAGGTAGCTACTACTAAGAGTGAAATCAGTCTGTGTGGTATACAAAGCGTGACTGTTTGGCTCAGTGTTCCAGGAGAAAAGTAGAATCTGTCCTTACTGATGATTATTAGAAGAATGAATCATATACGAGCTAAATTAGAACCAGCACTCATTATGAGGTGTTGTATTGTGTTAGAACTTGAGGAAAGGCGGCCTGTGCCCTTCATCCTATTCTGTCATTAAGTAGCTAAATTAATCAAAGGAATTGACCTTTTTTTTTTTTTTTTTTTTCGAGACAGGGTTTCTCTGTGGCTTTGGAGCCTGTCCTGGAACTAGCTCTTGTAGACCAGGCTGGGCTCGAACTCACAGAGATTCGCCTGCCTCTGCCTCCCGAGTGCTGGGATTAAAGGCGTGTGCCACCACCGCCCGGCTAGGAATTGACCTTTCTCAGGGCATTGCTTCGTAGATGATTGAGATCAGTCTGTGCCCAGCACTGAGCTACTCCGTATCATGTAAAACAATGGTTTTCAGACCATTTGCCACGAAAGACTTGACTTTACAAGCAGCCTTTGACTCTGTTTTGCGAAAGGAGGGAACTGACTGCTCCGAGGACACCATCCAGGGGTCTCAGGCCCTCTGTTTATTTGTCTTTCAGTTTTCCAGCTTTGCCTCTTAGCTCCCTTGCAATGCCTTGCCTCCGTAACCTGCACACAGAGCCATTCTGTAGTTCCTACCCTCAACATAGCCACAGATGTATCTACTGTGTGCGGTGTGCCATGTGGCCAGAGTTAACATTCGTGATTAGGATGGGAATGGAGCAACTCACAGGTGCCTCAGCCGGTGCTTGCTAACAAGGTGATCAGGAATGCCTGGCAAGTTCCTGCCAACCAAACTGCTGTGCCGCGTGAACTCATTGTTTTTCAGTACATTCTGACATCATGGGAAGGCACAGATATGTTCACCCACATCCCTGGCATAGCATGCTCACAAAATACATAAAGGAAAACAAAAAAAAATCTATGACAAACTTTTTGTTAGAATAATGTGATTTTATCAAGTGTTTGAAAGCTGAAGGTCTATAGTGTGGGGAAAGGAAACACAAAGTCTGGGAGAAAACTCTTACACATGATACTACTCTGTTTGTACAATTGAAAAGATTAGTGCAGACACACACGTGTGTGTGTGTATCGAAAAGGGCTCATGTTTTATGTTTACCAATGTTGTGATACAGTGTATATATTGTTATTCTTTGTTTAATTATGGGTAGACTGGTGTGAGATAATATCCATTGAGATGAATGGGTAAGAATTCTTTTAGACTCTTGTGGTTAAACATAAAATTGGAAGAATATGAATATTCTATTTTTCCATGAAAGGAATTGAACACAGCCTTGTGCGGGATAGGTAAGAAGTAAGTGTCACATCCCTGGACTCCATCTTCACCTGGGGCTCTGAATCCCAGGTTGCCTATTTCTGTAGCTGATGTCTGGACACAGTTTATTGCTTTTGTCAGTATATGCTGAGTTCTGAGGTCTTTATGTTACCTCGGGGGAAGAGTCAGAGTGGGAATTAGGACAGGAATTGGTGCTATATTGTAAAAACTGGGATCTACCTCTAGGCAGAGACAGGCCCTTGCCCTCCCTTTAGAGCTAACACAGCGCACAGCTGGGACCTGGCTAGAGAGCACCCACAAGAAGCTGGGTTCATCTGACGGTACGTGCCCTTCCTTTCTGGAACACCTGAAACCCAACACCATCCCTACCATACCCACCATGAGTTTGGGGTCTGCTCGCCCTTCTGAGACCGGTCTGGAAAGACAGTTATTTCTTCTTTTTCTCTCAGATGCTGGCTGTAACCTAAGGATGCTCTCACACCCTGCAATCAATGCTTTGGTATTCCCTACTCCTCTTTCTAAAGATTCTCTCCTTGACTGGGGCTGTCTGTGTCCAGGGAGCTGACCCCCGTGCTGCCTCGGTTCAAGCAGCATGACTTTCCTTCCTTCTCTTCTCCACTTCCCCTCCCCCTTCCAGTTTGCTTGCCCTGGGGCTTCCTTTTCAGCTCCAATAAACTGTCTTCATGCTTCTGTTTGAGCCAGTTCTTAGTCCTAAAGCTTATTTGTGTTTTTTCTTAAATTCTTTCATTAACAAAACTAAGAACCTCAAGAGAGAACTTTGAATTCCCAGTTATCATTTGATATCATATAGCTCTGCTGGGGCTCTGTGTGAATTCTGGCAACACCTTTCCCCGCCTCTTAATTTCTTCCTTCCTTCTTCCATCCCTCCCTCTCTTTCTTTTGTTCGTTCTTTTTTTCTTAGATTTATTTATTTATTATGTACAGGGTTCTGCCTGAGTATATGCCTGCATGCCAAAAGAGGGCACCAGATCTCATTACAGATGGTTGTGAGCCACCATGTGGTTGCTGGGAATTGAACTCAGGACCTCTGGAAGAGCAGCCAATGCTCTTAACCTTTGAACCATCTCTCCAGTCCTAGACTCTTAATTCCTTAAGTGACAGAAAAGCTAAACGTCTTCCTGCATCCCTGGATAGCATCAATATCATGTCTAGTTACCTACCTGGCTTTACGGTAGTTACGCCTTGTCCGACACTCTCCACAAGCCCAGCTCCCTCATGGCCCAGGATGGCAGGAAGTGGCATTTTGTCTTTCCCTTCCAGGATGTGGTTATCAGTACCACAGATCCCAGAGGATATAATCTGAAAAGATGATTAAATAAATTGAGATAAAGTGCCTAGTGACAGAAAGACAAACTCACCATGTTCTCACGAATATATGGATCCTGGCATCAAATCTTTAGATTTGCACCGGGTGGTGGTGGCGCACGCCTTTAATCCCAGCACTCGGGAGGCAGAACCTTGCGGATCGTTGTGAGTTCGAGTCCAGCCTGGTCTACAAGAGCTAGTTCCAGGACAGGCTCCAAAAGCTACAGAGAAACCCTGTCTCAAAAAACCAAAAAAAAAAAAAAAAAAAAAAAAAAAAAAAAAAAAAAAAAAAAAAAAAAAAAAAAAAAAAAAAAAAAAAAAAAAAAGAAAGAAAGAAAAAAGAGAACAAAAAACAAAAACAAAAATCTTTAGATTTGCACTTTTAACTTGGAGTACTTGTAGGGCCAGGTGAGCTGCTTGGTTTTTGTCAACTAAACCAGACCTAATATAACTGGGGAAAGAGAAAGTTAATTGAAAAAACTTCTTCCAACAGATTGGCCTGTAGTAGTCTGCGGGGTGTTGTCTTGATTGATGAGTGAAGTGGATGGGTCCTGTGCTGCTTACTGGATTGCTTACCGCTGGCTTGCTCAGCTTGTTCTCCTATACGACCCAGGGTCTCCAGCCCAGGATGGCAAGGCCCACAGTGCACAGGACCCCAAAACCAACCAGCATCAGTTTTATCTGCGAACTCTGCAAGCGACAACAATGACCAGCCTGGTAGGATGCACCCATGGGAGCAGAGGTGGCATAAATGCCACGGGGGTCACCAACCGCTTTCTCATTGCATTTCTGGCTCACGCCACAGGAAGAAACACAGGCCTGGTACCATAAATCTGGCCCAAACCCCATGGTTGGGAGTTCATGGGCTCTAGAAGCAAACCTATTCCGATTATTTTACTGCTAAATGGAGAGAGTACCAACCTGCCCTCTAAAGACAAACATGTTTACTCCTCGATTAGGGCATCTCTCAGACCTCTTCAGAGAAGCTCTTTGTGTTGTGGATGACAGCTAATGAAGAAACTCACAGCGGGTTCAAGTGCAGAGAGTATCTACGGCACTCTCTGCCGTCAGTGGGACATCTAAGGCACACACCTCCCCAAGGCCGGGGCTGTATTGTGGAAGAGGGATTGGAAAGACTGTAAAAGCCAAAGGCTGAGGAAGACCAGGGAGAAACAGTGTCCTCTGGACATGACAGGACGGATGCACCCATGAACTCACGGCGGCTGTGGTCACCTGCACAAGATGAAACCATTTAGCATCCCAGAAGAGAAGGGTTCCCAAGCTCACGCCTAGCTGAGGAACTACTGACAGCTGGTGGCTGCTACGTGAGCCAGTTTTCTTTAGGGGGATGGTCCTGGGTAGGCCAACCATGCTCCAGGGGGTGGCCCCACACTGTGCATATATGAGCAGCATAAACTGGTGCTGTGAGCCACAAACATTATATAGTAAAAGCACAGCTGTCAGATCACTCGACAAACCCACAAGTGTGTGCCTTATGGGGAACCTGATTTACAAAGCTTTGGGAACACCTATCTTTTGGATAGTCACTGTCAGTTCTGTCGAAATCTTGTGAAGTCACAGCTTTCCCCCTTTCATAAAGGGATTCATCCCCAAATATCCCAGCAGTGGATAAATCATCCCGTAAACCCGACTTATCCTGCACTGGCAACTGGACGACCTCTCCCACACGTTGGGGCCCTGGTGTGGAAGCATTCACTCAGTCAAACCTTTGTTCTCATAGTCAAATCTTCATAAAGCCAGTCCCCCATAATTATCCTTATTGACAGGACTTATTGGCAAGAAAGGAGCCCTAGGCAGGAGGTACTGAGTAGAGAGACAGTATGTCTGCTCTTACTGATTGATAAACAGGTTTGGGTAGCCCTGAGTTCTTTAACAGCCAACTCAGGAGAGTATGACCTACTGGCCTCTGTTCTACCCTAGCAGACTATTAATATTCTCTACTTACCTTCACCTTTCATTTGACACAAAGTCTTAGTCTAGGTAATTAGCTGTTTGAACCTTTACCCCTAAAAGGTACAGTACAAAAGCTTAGCTCGCTAAACCAGCCCCAGAAACTGGATTCAGTGAGCTGTTAAAGAGGAAAAAGGACATGAAGTAGGGAGAGGATGGGGATGTGGGCAAGGGTGAATATGATCAACATGTATTGCATGCATGCATGAGGCTCTCGAAGAATTAATGCAATTATTATACTAAAATACCTGGTCATAAAATTATTGAGTCTTGCAGAGAAAAATAGGATACAATATCGAGTGACATTATTGTGCCCACAGGACACAACATGTAGTTTCTCTTGTCTTCATAATTTTGCCCTGACTACCTTAACTTGGCAGACATCACTAAATTCTTTCTGGCACTTTGCTACAAACTGGGATGTGGTCAAGCATACAGCAGGAACTTTAGGGCATGTCTTGTTACATGAACTCATAGGGAGGGAAGCCTGGGTGAAGCCTGTTCCTCCTGAATTCCATGCCAAGCAGTAAAACAGTCTAAACCCCAAGCCTTTTTGTGCCAGCTTTCCTGTCCCCGTGCGTGCTGGTTCATGATACCAGCTAACTCGCAAAAGGGAACCGGAAAGGCCTTTGACGCCATCTCCAAAGGTTCTTCTGCACTATGCAGCTTTCTTGCTTTTTCCTCTTTGCAACAGTTTTCTTTCTCTAACTGTTCCAATTTAAAGGTCACTTAGTTTCCCTCAGGGGCCCAGAGACTCCACAGCTGGATGGAGTTGGTGGCCAGTCAGATCAGTGGCAGACTGCATGTTTCCCTTGGAACATGTTGACAGCGCTAGCAAGTTTTATCTCGACATTCTCTTTATTTTTGTTATTTTTTTCTGGCAGAAATTGATCCTTGGAATGTTCCAAATTCTTTGTAAAATTGCCCTTTCCCTGTGGCAATCTGCTCACTTTGATGTTAGTTTCTTTATTCCTCTGGGTTCTTCCAGGATGGAAGATGTTAATCTGTGTGTTTTCTTGGTCTGTTTATTCAGGTCATTGACCCAAGCTGTTACTTGGCAATCCCATCCCTCTCTGTCCTTTTGTTTATTTGCTGTTCCTAGTTGCCCCACAATCTGCTCTCTCTGCCCTTTTGCTTGTTTGCTTGCTGTTTTTAAAATGCCCTCTTTGGTTGGTCTTGAGGGAAATTAGTCTAGTCTGGCCCACAGCTTTAGATTTCCAGAGATTCGATGACATCATCGTGAACTATTAATTGCATCTTTGCCTGGTTTTCTGTGTTGAGTTTGCTGCTGTTAAACAGCAAGTCACAGACTTTCCAGGCCTCTCTTAAATGCTTATCAGCAAGATCTTGGGTATGGTTTGGGTGTGCTCTGCTCTACAAGAGGTTCACATGCTAGACTCTCGCTCCCCAGCATAGCAAGTATTGAAAATCAACAATGTCTTTGATGCATGGGTCAAGAGCACTATCCTCATGAATGGCTTAATGTCTTTCTCAGGAGACTAGATGGAGAAGCTCGTGAGAAGGTTCGTCAGTTAACAATGCTTTCTGTTCCTGCACAAGACCTGGGTTTGTTCTTAGCACCAAAGTTGGGTAGCTCACAGCTGTCTGTCTTTCTAGCTTCAATGTATTTGTGGCTTCTATGGGGCACCAGCACACAAGTACACACACATACACACAGAGACACACAGATACACACAATACACACTTTTAAAATGAAATACATCTTTTAAATGGGTTAGGTTTCATGGGATGTGTTAGGTCTAGCAGTCCCAGCACGTGGAAGGAGGTAGTCAGTTTCAGATGAAGCCATGAATTCACAGCTTCTATTTTTATGAAGAGAGAGACCAGGAGCTTCCTATTTTCCACATCCTCTCTTTCTCTCTCATAGAAAGGTACAGCAAGAAGTTGAGCATCTATCTATCTATCTAAGCCCGTATGAGAGCTTTTATCAGAACCAGGCATGCGGGCTCCTTCATCTAGAAGACTTCCAGACTCTGGAATTGTAAGAAAGTAAATCTTCTCTAAAACACATGCATGATGGTATGCTGTGATGGTGGCCGGAGCAGACCCAGGTGAGGTGGTCCTGTCTAGAGCAAACTTTTCCTACAGTTGAGAATGGCAGAAGAAGGTAGGTGATTAATCTCTAGTACTATAGATCTGTCATACCTGGAGTGGAGAACCTCCCAGGGAACCAGTGTGGGAGGGGGAGCCTGGGCCTCATAGCCACTTCCACTACAGCTGAGCAACTACTTTTGTCTGAGTCTCTTGTCTCCTGATGTAACAGAATATCACCGATTATGTCATTCTGACCCTATTGGTTTATTTGGTTCACAACTGTGGAATCTGGTGAATCTAAGTCCATGGTCTCTCACCCAACAAGGGCCTACCTTCTGTTACAACATGGCAAACAGCAGGTGGATGTGTGTGATATAAGGAGGTAGGTGGGTGCCAAATCATGCTTTTATTAGGAACCTGTAAGTAATGTCTTCCTATAGGGACAGCTTTAATCCGTTCATGAGGGCAAAGGCCTCACGATCCACACACTTCTTAGAGACATTGTCCTGGAATCTTTATAATGGCACCCACCCTTTAATACAAGTTTGAGAGGACACCTACAGCCACCGAATATATATATCAGAAGAGCTCTGTAACTGTCGAAAAGCGAGCTTTAGGAACCAACAGTTGTGTTGATTTTCACCAATCTTACTTTGTGTGTATGAGTTATGTGTGTGTAAATGAGCTTTCCTGTGTGTGTGTTTCCTGTGTGTATGAGAGAAAGAGAACTTTCTCTCTCTCTCTCTCTGTGTGTGTGTGTGTGTGTGTGTGTGTGAGAGAGAGAGAGAGAGAGAGAGAGAGAGAGAGAGAGAGAGAATTTACTGTGTGTGTGTGTGTGCGCGCTTGTGGTGTTTCTCTCTCTCCCTCCCCGCCCCCCCCGGGTGTGTGTGTGTGTGTGCACGCCCACGCATGCACCAGAGCTTGAAGTCCAGATATCTGTCCTCATTTGCTCCTCTGTTTTTTGAGAGAAGGTTCCCCACTGAAACAGAGGCTCATTCATCACTTTGGCCTCACTGGTTGACCAGAAAAGTCCGGGGAATTCTCCTGTTTCTAACTCCCAGTTCCAAATGTATGCCTCTTGCCTGGCTTTTATGTGACTTTGCTGATCCCTCCCCAGTCTGATTTTCAAATCCAAAAAATATTAGTATTTTAAATATATTACCGACCACTTAGTATTTATATGTCTTATTTTAACAAAATGCAACAACCTCATTATTACTAGACAGTAATATCAACCTGTATAAATCATAGAAAGTCTTAATTCTCTTTAATATAGAATACCATTTGTTTCCTAAATTAAAAAATCATTGTAAACACACACATAAATACGTCCATATCTACTTAATGTATCACCATTTATATTTACCTTAATTCGGACCTCACCGGTCTTCGGTGGAGCAACTTCAACCTCCTCAATGGAAAGGGGGGCATTGGCTGTCCAGGCAACAGCTGCCCTGCACGTGATGACCTAGATACACACAGAAATGAAGTGATGACGTGTGTCACTGCTAATGAAGAAGAAGCAGGTGAGATAGGGAGTCAGGGTTCCATCTACTACCCTGAGCAGCCTTCCTGTTTGTCTCCTTTAGAGGTGAAAACAGTCTACTTATTCATTGGAAACAATCTCTTGTATCTTTTTTTATGTCTGATTAAAGTAAAAATTTAAATAAAATGTTATAATGTGAGTGAGTTCACATCTACACACACACGTGTGTGTATATGTATATATATTTAAATGTTTACATATACATGCATATTATACCTTCTTTTAGCTACAGAGAGCTGATTGAAATTCTTAGTTGATTTCTCTGTATTTAAAATGCCACAAAGTACCAATGTTGGTTTATGAAGCCCAGTTCTGCTCTCTGAGCTTAAATTCCTGCCTTGTATTTTCTACCATTGCTTACTTACCTGGAGATTAGACTCTATCATGCAAAGAACCTGGTAAGAAGAGACGAATAGCACCTTGGAAGTAACATGAGAAACACTGCCCCTCCTACTTTTCTAGCCCAAGTTCATCCTAGTGAAATAGTGCATAGAACATTTAATTTGCCATTATAACTGACTTCCTCTGTCTTATAACATTGATTCATTTTAGTTTGCAAACCTCTACTTTTCTCTACAGATTTTCCGTTATTAGTAGATATTTTGGAGATAAGTGTTTGAACATTATACTCTTTATAAACTTTTCAGGATTGATTAAGTTGCTTATCTTTTTAACACAAAAAAAGGAAAAATGGGAACACAGCCCCCCTCCACTATCACTAATTATGCAATTTCCAAAATTTTGGGAACTCATAAGGGACAGCGTATGTGCAGTGCAATGGATGAGGCTCACCCTGGGAAAGCTACCTTCGTGATCACAGTATCTCCCATTGGGGCTAAGTTTCTAAGCTGTTTCTTTAAATGATAACAGTTCTTATTATATTATGATTTTCATAGAGATTCTTCTAAAACTGACTTGCAAATATCCAGGAGTTCTTCCTTTATGCAAAAAAGCATGTTCTCAACAGAGCCCTAATTAGCAAAGCTCATCTACCACCAATTATGACCCTCAGGAGACTGCCTTCCAGGAGCTATCCCTGACTTACACTGCTGGGTGTTTCCATGGCGAGGCCGGCTTGCTCCATCTTTGCTTCTGGCGGGTTCAGACTTGAGGTCCTCCCCGTCTCTAGTGCTCACCTTCTGAACTGAGCACCGATGTCTTCTTATGCTCCAGAGAGACTCAGTCACTGAGCGTTAACCTGAGAGGGAGGGAAAGAAAGAAATGAAAAATCAAAAGGTGGAAAAAGGAAGGCAGGCATGAAGCCAGGAAGGAAAGATGGGTGAAATATAAACAAAAGAGGAAAGTATTGTTTTAGATGGAAAAATGAAGACAAAAGATGAAGGAAAAACATCAGCTATTCTGAACTGAATTTTGCGCCGAGTCGTTTGCCCGTCGTGCCTTCCGATCCAGATACAACTGCTATGGACTTGTTCTTAATCACGCCTTTCTGTGCAGAGACTGAACTTCCTGAGGAATTATAGGATTAGCATGCCTCGGGGTTTGAACACTGTTTCCTGTTTCAGATGTTTTGAGTCTGGGCGTGGGCAGGGATGGAATTATGAGGAGAGATGTACAAAACTGTGAGGAAAGAGAAGAATTTAGAAAGAGAAGGACAGATTGGTGAAGGATGCTCGGGTAGGGGCGGGCGTAAGAGGAGGAATGAAATCAAACAGGTTGTAGTAGATCCACCTGCCTTTACCTGCCGAGTGCTGGGAGTGCAGGGCTGTGCAAGCCCGGCAGATTGAAAGGAAAACACATCAACCATTAATGCAAATGAGAAAACAAGAACCATCAGAAACACACACATTAGGTTTTCACTGGCACAATCAATGAGAAACCTTGTGTGTATGTGTGTGTGTGTGTGTGTGTGTGTGTGTGTGTGTGTGTGTGTGATAAATCTTTCCTAAACATACAGGTACTCACCCCAGACAGGGAACGAATAGCAGACTGGAGGAACGGCTGCTCCGGAGTCCAACTTGTTGAACTACTGAGTTTTTATGTGGGTTACTAGCTGGTGTGAATGAAGCATGATTAATACAATCCCAGAGACAGAAATAGGGGTTCAACCTGAAGGTCAGAAAAGCAAAGCAGTCAGTCACTGGCTCTTACCTCTGCCTCAGTCCAAAATGGTGATGCTGCCTCCAGGAATCTCAGAATGAGACTGTGACTGAGAGCTGTCTCCTCCCATTTTATATTCCTCTCTAGTGCTGGGATTAAGGGCGTGCACCACTACTGCCGGGTTTCTATGGCAAACTAGTGTGGCTACTGGGATTAAAAGTGTGTGCCACCACTGCATGGTCTGTAAGGCTGGCTACTGGGGCCGTTTTACTTTTCTGATCCTCGGATAAGCTTTATTTATTAAAATACAAGTGAAATGCCACTACAAGTAACAAAAAGGATGACCCAAAAGTAGCCTCATCACCAAGCTGCATCCCTGGAGCTCTCCGAACGGCTTGCACAGGAGCGGAACAGTCCCGGGGACCGCTCTATAGCCTACTGGTCAGTTTCTCTTGAGCAGTTGCTTATGGCTTTCCCATTCCTGGGGAGGGGTCTTGGGAAAACCTCCAAGGTTCAGTTTTCCAAAACTTGTGACGCTCGCTTGTTACCTCATGAGTTTCGGCAGCCTCTCCTCTCGCTCCCGGAACAGGCGAGTGTTTCAGTTCAGAGGAAGCTGCTCCACTACAGAGACTTCTCATGTGAACGCCTGTAATGACACCTGACTTCACTTTTGATATCTGCAGTGGCTTTCAAGTCCCTGCTCACCCCTGTTCCTTTCATGTCTTCCATGTGACTAAATGTATGACGAATCTTCCACAGTCTCCATTAGTGTTGTGGGCCACGCCTCCCCTTGATCTTTGAAATCATTTGTGTACCTCCTTGACAGTGTGTCTGACTCTCTCCAGCAAGCCCCATTTTGTCAGTCATTTTTTTCTCCTTCCCTTCTGGCACAGGTATGGCCTCACCCGTCCATGTTTGAAGTACTTTCATGTGAAAATCACAGCTGGTCTGTAAGAGTGGTGGCCACTGGTACCTGTAAGCATGGGTTTCAGCAGTGATCATCACAGCCGAGGTCTTATTTTGCCTTGCTAATGGGCCCTGCCGATCGCTCATGAACTTGTATTTTGGACTGTTGCCTTCTGGCTAATGTCTGTGGGCTGTGTTGCCACCTGTAGGCGAGCCTGCCTCTGGAGCTAGGCTGCTTATTGCTGCATCTGCTGAATATTATGACGTCTCTTTTACAGATTCTAGAAGCAAGACACTCACCACAGTGTGGCTACAAAGACGTGGTGGCTAGAATAAGAAATGCCTCTTCTAGGGTCCTGAATTTGAACACTTGATTCACAGATGTTGGTGGCATTTGGGGAGGTATGGAACCTTCAGGAGGGTGACTCTCGTGGAAGAAATACACCACAAGGATTTTTGTTTGTTTTGCTTTATAATAGCACCCGGCTTCTTGTTCTACGTCTTTCTCTGTATCTCTGTGTCCCTACCCATATCTGTATCTCTGTGTCTGTGTTTATCCCTGTCTCCATCTCTCACTGCTTCCTGAATGCATCTGTCACCCTGCCATGCCTTCCCCCCAACGATGGACTCTCCCTCTGGAATCATGTGCTAAAATGGCCCCCTCTCTTCCTTAAATGGCTTCTGGTCATGCTGTTCTATAACACCAACAGAAGCACATTGATCGCAGGCGAGTGTGGAGCAAGCCACGGTTCAGAGTAGCTTTAAGGAGGAAATGACTCTGGAGGGTGTGGGTAGCAAACTCAGAAGACCAATGCTTTGCTGAATACGGCATCAGTTACTATACTCTTCACCATGACAGAAACATCTGACAGATTAAAAAGGGAGGAGGATTTCATCCCATCTCACCCTCTCACAGTGAGGAGGGAATGAGGGATGAAATGGCTCTGTCTGTGGTGGGCAAGGCTGTCACTCAGCATGATCACATCTCAGCAAAGAGGAGGCCGAGACACGAGCCTAAGCATAAGGTAAGACAGACGGTCTCTTACTTTGTAGAGCAACCATTGTCACAGGGAGGACACAACCAGGTGATGGGCCTGATTGGAGGCTCTGGGAAAGAGCTTACTTGTGAACGGAGGCTCCTCTCCCACACACAAAGTACATTAATAATTCAAAAAATTTGCATGATAATATTGGAAATCCAAAATCTACGAGACAATTATCCATTAGAAAAATAGAAAGAGCACCTACTGGGGTTGCACCTCAGTGACCTCAGTTGCTTCTAAACTAACTTTAACATCTGCTGACTTGTTAATCCTACTGCTCAAGTAACAGCTTTATGTGGAGTCTTGGTACATTTAAATGTGGTAGCTTATACATGGGGGTGCCGCTGAATTTAAACTCGAGGCTTTTACACTGTAGTGCAAGTTACCAAATGTGAAACAGAGGAGAGGGTGGTATTCCTTGCTTTAGTCATCAATACAGTTGCCTTGTATAAATTCCAGAGAGTTACAGCCCGAAACTAACAATAAGTCAAAGATTGGGCACCCACCACTTATGTCTAATTAAAATAATAAACATAGCACAATTAGAATTAAAACAATTCCTTCAAGGATTGTGACCTGTTTGAACAAAAGCCCCTTGGAGAAGGGCTAGTTAGATGCACTGTTTCTCCTTCATTCTCTGACTTGGGCTTCTTGGTCCCCACAGTGTAGAAACTGTGGGAGCTGACATAATAAAACATACACATTTTCTCTTGGCTTCTAGCTCCTAATACAGCCCCCTGACTATTATTTTTTGAATGACTAGCATGATATACATAGAGTGCCTTAATCCCTGAATATTCTAGGGGTTTGGAGAACTTTTGTTCTACTCAGGCAACTTGATGGGACTTCTGATAGTTTCAGCAGGATGAAGGACAATTGGTCACCAGAAACCATGCTGTGAGTAGGGACTCTCAGTTTTGCTTACCATCTTACCTGAGTGCTGGGAGGGTGCACTTCAGTTAGATTCTCTCCTGTTCCCGGGAGGTATCTGGACCCTGCCCTGTTTCCTTTCATTTAGTTATTTTTTTCATAGTTTTAAATATCCTTTAAAATTAACCTGAAGTGGGTCTCTGAGTTCTGTGACCCAGCACAGCAAAGGATCAGACCTGAGGAAAGGTCATCGGAACAGCTCATTTGCTGCCATCAGAGAGATGAGTAACCTATCATCCACTGGTTTTGATTGACATCCGGTGTGGGAGGCAGTTTCATGGAACTGCATAGTGGGCTCTGTGCTTATCTTGAGGTAGTTTGTGTCAGAACTGAGTTAGATTGTAAGAGACCAAGCTGGAGCCCATGCGGAGCTGGAGAATTGCTCAATATAGAAAACTGACATGTTGAATGTGAGAAATACCCATGCTAGTTATTCAGACAGGGGATTAATATCTAAAATTAAATACCCAAATAATCAATATAGATGAGCAGATGAATTATGCCAAAAAATCTCAAGAGAAAAATTATGCAAATGGCCAATTAATACATAAATAAATATTCACTATTTTTAGTCATCAAGGAATGCAAATAAAAATTACATTGAGATACCTTTACATCTCACCTCAGTCAGAGTGGCTATTATTTGAGAAAACAAACCCTTACACTGTGGGCAGGAATGTAGATCGGTGTAGTCACTATGGAAATCAGTTTGAAGAGGCTTCAAAAAGCAAGAAAAAGAATGGCCTTGTGATCTGGCTCTCCTGTTCCTGGATATATTCTCAAAGGACTCTAAGTAAGTACAACACAGAGATGTTTGCACTCCGTGTTTACTGAGGTACTGTGCACCGTACTGCAGATATAGATTCAGTCTAGATGCTCACCAACAGATAGCTGGATAAAGAAAGTGTGATATCTATCTATCTATCTTTCTATTACCATCAACATCTATTTATCTATTATCTACCATTTGTCATCTACTATCTATATTCATATCATCATCTATTTACCTGTTACTTATTATCTACCATTTGTCATCTACTATCTCTATCTATCTATCTATCTGTCTGTCTGTCTATCTATCTATCTATCTATCTATCAATGTATCTATCTATCTACTATTATGCCATCAGGAAGAATGAAATTGTGTCATTTGCCAAAAAATATATAGAGTTGGAGGTCATGTTAAGAGAAATAATCCAGACTCTGCAAGACAACTGCTGCATGGTTTCTCTTATTACAGAATCTTGGCCAAAAGAAAGAGTGTTGAAAGCAGGAGGAAGACTGGGAAGAGGGAGACGGCCAGTAGGAGTAGGGAGAGAGTCAGGGAAGGTAATGGGAATGAATCATATTAAAACACATTATAAACAAGTCTGACAAGGTCACAATGAGAACCATAATTTTGTATAATTAACAAAAACTAATAAGAAGCAACATTGGACTAACTCTGGTCTAATGAACTTGACTCTGGTACATATTCAATACTCCATTTCCCTAGATAGTTCATTATCTTTGTGTAACACTTTTGTAGCTATCCTTTTTTATCTTGTATAAGAAACATGTTTACTTGGAAGAACAGGTCTCAGCTTCTGATGGAAGAACAGAAACACCTAGGAGAACCAAAACAATCCTAACCAATAAAAGAACTTCTGGAGGTATCACTACCCCTGATTTCACGTGTACTATAGAACTGTAGTATTAAAAACTTCATGGTATTGGCTTAAAAACCAACACCTTGATTAATGGGAACGAATTGAAGGCCTAGGCATAAATCTACACACCTATGAACACCCTGAGTTTTGATGAAGGAGCCAGAAAAAACACACTGGAGACAGGAAGGCATCTTCAACCAATGGTGCTGGTCAAATTGGATATCTGCATGTAGAAGAAAATAGATCCATACTTATCACCCTGCACAAAATTCAAGTTCAAGTGGATCAAAAAATGTACCAGCATAAAACCAGATACACTGAATCTGATAGAAGATAAAGTGGGAAATAGCCTTTAATGGCCTGGTCCAGGAAAAGACTTTCTGAACAGATACTAGGATCAGTAATACATGGGACTTCATGAAACTGAAAAGCTTCTGTAAGTTTAAGGACACCATCAATCAGACACAGTAGCAGCCTATGGAATGGGAAAAAATTTGCCAACCCTACATTTGATAGAGGGCTAATATCCAAAATATATAAAGAAACTAATATTTTAAAACCCAACAATCCAATGAAAAAGTGGGTGTATAGATCTAAACAGAATTCTCAATAAAGGAATCTCAAATGGCTGAGACACATTTAAAGAAATATTCAACATCCTTAGCCATCATCGAAATGCAGATCAAAACTACTTTGCGATTCCATCTTACATCTGTCAGAATGGCTAAGATCAATTACACAAGTGACAGCTCATGCTGGCAAGGATGTGGAGCAAAGGGACCACTCCTCCATTGCTGGTGGGAGTGTAAACTTGTACAGCCACTATGGAAATCAGTGTGGTGGCTCCTCATAAAGTTGGGAATCAATCCATTCTAAGATCCAACTACACCACTTTTGGGCATATACCCAAAGGACACTTCATCTTGCCACAGAAACACTTGCTCAAACATGTTCATTGCTGCTCTATGCATAATAGCCAGAATCTGGAAAAAAAAACACAAAACAAAACCCTAGATGTCCCTCAACAGAATAAAGAAAATGTGGTACAGTTTCACAATGAAGTATTACTCAACTGTTAAAAAAAAATAACATCATGAAATTTGCAGGCAAATGGATGGGATGGAAAAAAATTATCCTGAGTGAGGTAACCCAGACCTAGATTTTATGGGTGGACTGGGATTGGGTGGGGACAGATTCAGAAGGGATTAGGTAGGAGTGGAGAGAATGGAAAGAGGGAGTGTGGAAGAGATGGCTGGAATTGGGGACCATGTGGGGGTCAGTGTAGAAACCTACTGCTGTGAAAACTTCCTGGGATCTATGAGGGTGACCCTACTGAGGACTCCTGGTAATGGGGGTATGGAGTCTGACATGACCATTTCTTGTAGCCAGGCAGGGCTCCTAGTGGTGGGGCTGGTTTGCATTTAGCTGAGTTGTTTAGAGAGGGGAGCCCTGGAGGGGTCCTGTGGAGATTCTCAAACAACCCAGTCTGATGCTAGGGCAAAGGGCTGCTCTGTGAAGACTGACATGGAGCATCCACACAGCTCATTGAGAATGTGTCCAGGATGAGCTGGTGCCTGCATGGAGCCTTCACCCCTATGTTCGGTCTCTTTGGTTGCGAAAGATGCTCTGCACTCTGCAGGCTACTGAAAGAAAAGCATGGACAGCAACCCAGCCCCCACCAAAATGCTCGACCTACAATCTGTGCGGTGTGCAAGATGTGCTAGGACAATGGCGGCACAGAACTTGCTGGGGTGGCCAAGCAATGCCTGATTTAACTTGAAGTCCACTCCATAAGATGAGCCCATGCACACACTGTCTAGATGGCCAGGAACCAGAGACTGGATATCCCAGAGGCATAGGGTAGAACCAAACACAACTGGTCAAAAAAAAAAAAAAGAAAAAGAAAAAGAAAAACGAAAGGAAGGAAGGAAGGAAGAAAAGAAATCAATGAAATGTTTCCTAACAACAATCTGCTCGACTCAAAGATCAGTCTGCGACACATTGGGCTGCCATATGTTGGGGACCAGCCTCAACAAAATTATCTCTTACCAGGGTAGGGGCATGGGAAGATAAAGACAGAAACCCCAAGCCAATATTGGGAGGGAGTTTCAGGTATTCCTCAGATCCTGAAATCACCTACATTTATTTTTCCACAGCTTTAATACCAAACTGGGGGAGAAGGTAATAAATAGCATGAGACTTCACATCATCAGCATTCTGTTGCCTAAGTAACTAGGTAGCGAGATGACCCAAGTCATGTGTACTCAGGTACACTTGGTTTTGTAGGTAGAAAACTGCCCCTCCCCAGGTGACCCCATAGTTACAATGGAAGGAGCAGAAGTTCATTGGCATATCCTGACCACCTGTCAGGATGGCGCTGAGTTTTCTTAACCTCAAAAAGAGGCCAGGCAGCCACCTCCTGAGCTAGAAGGTGTGATTAAGTCTTGTTATTCCCCAAACTCTCTATCAGATAAGGTAGGAAATAGGCCAGCATTTCTCGGCCAGGGCCAGTCGTCATCAGAGAACCTTCCTCTGGCAATGGATGGGAGCTGATGTAGAGACCCGTAGACAGACAAAATGTTTCTCACTTCACAAGATAATAATGAGAGGATGTGGAAGAGGGGTTCGATGCCAGGCACTGTTAAGACATTGCTGGTCTACAATTCACAAGTGATTCTGAGATGGTTCCTCCTAATGGAGTGACTAATTGGGAGCCACTTGGTTCTCGCACATGACACAGTTACATTAGCTAAGAAATTACGCTCTAGAAATTACTCATTAGAGAATATCATTTAACCAAACAAAAAAATTAAAAAAGAAGTTATGCTGTTTTTTTTCTGTTTAAAAGAATATAAATTACTCTAATATAGTGTTAAATATGAAATTTGCATTGTAATACATTAAATATTATTTAAAAAAATTTTAAATCCCTTCCAGCAAAAAAAGTACAAGTTTATATTTGTGTATCTTTGAGATGTAAGAAAGACCCTAGTCAAAGCAATATATAATATATATATATGAAATTCATATGTACTCTCTCTACATATTCATGTATGTGTCTGTGTGTGTATCGGAGCTGAAACTTGCTGCTCAGACTCTCTTTCCGTGTTTAAGAGCTAAATGCCCAGTGATCCAGCTAAGACCATCTTAAAATGGGATGGCCTTAACTAGCCTGTTGACTAGGGCAGGGCTTCTTTCCTGTTGTTGTGTAACCTCTTTGATCTTATCTCTGGGGGTGGCTCTCAATCATCACCCTACATCTATTGGTTCCTATTGGGGTGTTGTAATATCAAGCTCCTATTCTAAAGGCGCCTGTTACTCTTGGAAAATTATGGGGTTCTGAGTAAATTATCTACTTGTATATCTTCTAACTTCCACTCATACCCCACTTCCCTTAGGGTAATGAATAGGCAAGGCCAAATATAGGTTCTTTCATCCTTTGACCAAATCTCTCACCGCCCAGCCTGTATCGGGACAGGGTGGGTTACAGGACTCACACCCTTTTCTCTAGTTCTTGGGGTTGAATTTCCCTGGGGCCTGACAAGAACCCAAGGGCCTCTGGAGAGCAGAAGATGGCCTCAAATTCATATACAGAGGCCTTCAGAAGACCTGGCATATGGGGCATCCCCCAAGTCCATCATGCCACAGGTGTCTCTGGAGAGCTGAACACAGCTTACAGGAGGATGAGATATGCGGGTGCTGTTTTTTTTTTAGGAATTATGTCCCGTGATAACTTTCCCAAGACTGGGAAACAAGTCCCTGCAAGGGGTATCTCTGAGACACCTACCACATTAGAAGGCCTCTCTCATGAGGCCCTAAAATTGTCCTGGACCAACAGCTCTGCTCTTTTCCCAGACACCTGAACAGGTGAAAAGAACAAATGTTCAGGTTTCTTTTATTTTTCTTGAGCCTTGTGTTGGAAGGAATGTCTTGTTAACTGGCAGTCCCAATCTATGTCCTCAGGAATGGAATGTCTACTAAATGAGCAGAAAGGACACAGCAATCAAAAACAAATGGTGGGGAGGTCTCCAGCCAAGCCATGGAGGAGTTCTGAGAATGGGGAGAGCCGAGTGATCTCCACAACAGGGGCACGCCTGAAGGGAGGCAGTGGATGGCAGAGCCAGCAGCTGGGACTGTCCCAGACTTGCAGCCGCGGTGCTGTTGAAGCCGAGTCATCCAGTTCCCTGTGTGACACTTGGTTCTTCTGACCAATGCCTGGACCCTTGAGATCCCAGAGAGCCCCTTCCTTCTTAGTGCCCAAGTCTGTCACCCTCATGAGCATCATTGGGGAAAGCAGGAGGTAAAAGAAGAGAAGAAAAAAGGAAGAGAGGGAGGAGCTGCCGAGGAAGGCGGGCACTTTAGGAGAAAGAGCAAAAAGGAATGCATTCCTTGCCCCTTCAAGGTTGGAGTCTTTTCTGGGACCTGCTGCGGCATGTGGGTGGGTGTGAGATTTTACAGTGAGCTTTTTGATGCAAGACTGTTTTCTTGCATCTGGTTCATTACCTGATCTCAGCTCACAACAGGATTATCTGGTCCCTGGAGTCTCCAAAGGTCATTCTCCAAACAGCCTGACCTTGTTCACAATGGGCATCTCAGAAAGAGTAGAAAGCTGTAGAGACTAGAAACATAAATCCTAACCTTCTTTCTGGTTCACCAACTGACTGGGGCAGCTATCGGGGTTCTTTGGGTGCCTTGAAGAGGTTTTATGGTCTTGTGTAGTAGAACAAAGAACTGTGTAGAAACCTGTGGATAGAAGCAGAAATGGGAACTTATAAAGAAAACATATATTACCAGGGGAAGAAGGGTTTTTGTGTCTCATGCCCAAGCTCTATGGCTTGTTTGCATAATTGGGCTTTTGTCTGCTTGCTCTAACGGTGACATCTTGTAACTCATTCCTCATTAGCATTTTAAATCTCCACCCAGGTCCGTACTCTGGTCCAGTGGCTCCAGCCAAGTCTAGTTGCCATTAGCTGGAGATTTCGGGCCTTCCTCTTTGTGCTCAGTTTAAGGCATTTCTTATGGGCTAGTGGCAAGCTGGGAGGGTTGCCCCAGTCCCTGGCATCCATCCCAGTACCCCCTGACCTGGGATTTGCATTGATCTGGACTCCCCGTGGCCTGGGAGTTGCAGTTGGTCTGTACTCCAAATCCCAGCATGCCAGGTCCTGACCCTCCCCCGGGGTATTTAAGTGGGCACACAGAGAAGGAACACGTGGTCCTGGGTTTTGCGTGTGCTCCCTGATTTTCTCTCTCCCTTGCCATGCTCTCAGCTGCCCGAGAGCACTGCATTTAATAAAACATGGGTATTTTAATTTGGTTTAATCAGTTTTGATTGAATTTTTATGTTTTTTTTTTCCCTAACAGCTAGTTTTGCTTTGTGTGTAAGGTTTTCTGGACCTCACTCTCTGCCCCAAGTAAGAAAAAAAAGATCTGTGGGCTAGTCACTTAATTTATAGATTTGTTAACGCTTTTATGCGTGTAATTATTACCCAGTGAGAGCTGAATTTGAGATTATTATGGGGCATTTGAAAGGCAAACAGGATATTCACTGAAGTGGCATGACTGTAGGCTTTTGGTTGGCAACTTATCCCTTTGACCAAGGCTGGTGACAGGGGTAGACTGATAAGAAGGCAACACTTTCAGTGCAAATATTTAGAACACAAAACAAAAGCAAAGAGAGACCCGTGTACTGAAGAAAGATAAAGAATTCGGGTTATCCTACAACACTCTATTTTGAGTCAGAAGACATTAGAAATTTATGCAAAAACACATGTTAGCATCTTGGTCACATTACCCAAATCAAACTTTTGCGAATTAAGTTCCTTTCCCTTTACAGTGTCCTCCATTAATTAATTCTGAAGTTCAGATGACATGAAAGGCAATCCTACAGAGAGGCATGGCTTGAGATAGCCCAGCAACCCAAGGGAGCCTTTGTACGATTATCCAGCTTGAATGCTGGGTATGTGCGTAGTCCTGGTAATTCTGTTAATGTTATCTGCTTTCCAAGATCTGCAAGCACCATGTGACAAGATCTGAGACAGACAGCACCGTGCCACTGTTGGAGGGCTCTGCAGGTGAGCTGTGTCTTCGTGGAGGAAGGGGATCTATGATCACAGCAGTCATCCTGCTCATCTTTGGGCCTTGTGAACTCAACTGCTGCTTTAACTTCGTCTCCTCTTAGTCGTACTCAGTCCACACTCAGAGAGACTGTGACTTCTGGCTCCGTCTCTGTGGGCTCCATTAGTCGCCCTCTAATTCCTGAACATCTACAAGAAATCCTTCATCCAGTAAAAGGGGGCCACAGGAACCACTCTGCATCCCCAGACTCCTCTTGAATTTATTGTTTCCCCCATCACCTATCCAGGAGTTCAAGATTCCTGCCTGCCCCCTTTATCGGACAGTTCTAAACATAGAAGCACTTTGGGGGCCTTTTAGATAGACCCACTAGAGGGTTATGCCTTTATGCCTTGCCCAGCAGCAACCCCCTGACTTGTAGAAATAACATTGATTTTTCACCCCAATTTCCTAGTAGCAGTTAGGGTTGTGTCTTGTGGGGGTGGGAGGAATGGAATGTTGAGAACAGGAGATCACCAGCAATTGGCCAGGCAGATTTAGAGTAAAGGCATTCCTGAGGAGTGGACAGTTTTCTTCCTTGGCTAAAACTCAAAAATGTTTTCGGGTATGTCAGCATCCTGGTCCTTGAAAGAGGCCAGATATGTTTCAGCCAAAATGTCTCTGGTTCTGCCATGGCCAGAGGCTGGGGTTTCAGAAAGGGGATGCCTGTTTGGTTCATATCTCCCCCCACCCCCATCCCAAGGAAGCACCGTTTTCTGGAAACCATACTGAGGCTATGGGGATACCTGGGCACCTTGAATCAGTTTCTCTCCCCCTCTTCCATCCATTCAGAAAAGCCTCACTAACTTCAAGGCAGCGGCCCTCAACGGCATCCCATTCCCGGGACCCCTCCTGTGGGTATGGGTTCCGCTTTCTTCTTTCTCTTTAGCTTTCTGTAATAAAAACAGCTTCTCTCTCTCTCTCTCTCTCTCTCTCTCTCTCTCTCTCTCTCTCTCTCTCTCTCTCAAACTTACCTTCTGTGGTCCATGAGTCTTTGAATTCAAGAGACAAGAATCTAAAAGCTGCTAACTTGAGGTGGCCTGAGTTTCCAGGGCCTTAGGCCCCCAAACAAAGCACAGGATCTGAGAAAGGCTCCCTCGCTCTCAAAGACATCCCGATGTTCTCATGTGTATCTCCCAGATCTGCATCTTAAAATACTGGGGAAGTTGAGCTCCACCCAACAAGAGCTTCTAAGGAGTGGCAGCCCAAGTCAGTAAAGGTACACTATTCACGGGCTTCTTTGCTAACTGCCTGCTGATTGGTTTGCCCCCCTCCCAACAATGTGTGAGTCCTTTCCATTGTCCCCAAATTTTATTCTCTTCAGATATTTTTCTTTCCTCACTCACCTGTCTCGTTTGTTAATGGTTTGCACCTCTAACCAACCGAGTCTCATAAACAACTAAATGTTCTATTTGTAACACCAGTCAGTCAGTCTTTGACGGCGCCTATCTGGATGATCTGAGAGGTATTGCCAAGGGGTTAGTGTGACAGATGCTGACTGGAATGAGTCAGTACTGCTGTAACATTTCCAATTAAGGTATTTTTAAAACACTGCAATTTCCCCTTACAACGAGCATAATCTTACCATAACATAACCACAGTTAATCATCTCAGTGCGAAGACTCCTAGATTTGTTTGTTTACTTCTCTACACCAAAAAGACACAATAGGCATGTGTCTATTTGTAAACTAGCTTTAGGATTGTGCTTCGTCTCTAAGCTTAGTAATATATTTCATCATTTCGGGCGGTGGTGGCGCACGCCTTTAATCCCAGCACTCGGGAGGCAGAGGCAGGCAGATCTTTGTGAGTTCGAGACCAGCCCGGTCTACAAGAGCTAGTTCCAGGATAGGCTCCAAAGCCACAGAGAAACCCTGTCTCGAAAAACAAAACAAAAACAACAAAAAAAAAGTAACATATTTCATCATTTGAAGAGGTTGTCCCACATACCATGATTTAAGGGAAAAAAAAAACCATTGTCCCAGCAATAACAGCAACTGGACATCTTGGCTGTTTCTAATTTTAAGTGATACAATCTGTTTATATAAGTGTTCTAAGAAAGAGGCCCATAAGATCATCGTGTCTAGCTGCTTATCTCTCTGGTCTCACCCACAGCCATTCCCATTGTTCTCGGCCTGCTACAGTAAGTTTGAGCATGCCGTCTCCTGTCTCACAACCTTTGCACGGGATCTTCCACTCCAGGAGAACGCTCTGAGTCCTCACTCACTGCCAGACCAGTTTCTACTCTGCGAGATCTCATGGAGACTTTAGACTAGGTCATGGTGTGATGGCATGTTCCATGACCATCTTGACATACCCAGCTCGTTGTGACTGCATCCTGTCATGTTTGTCCTACACGTTGACATATATGCAGTGCCATTTGTTTTATGTTTTGACAACCTGGTGATATGAGAAATCTTCTTGTTACTTTATTTAGCATTCCCTCTTCTTTTCTAAAACAATTGTTTTTGTGTATATGTGTTTGAGCACTCAGTATGTGTGTGCATGCTTCTGCCACAGTGTGTGGAGGAGGGGCGGAGCCAACTTGGTCAACTCAGATATTTTTCCCATCTTTACATGGGTCCCAGAGACAGAACTCATGTTGCTAGACTTTTCCAGCAATCATCTTTACCCACTAAGTCATCTCACAAGACCATTATTTAATATTTTTTTATTTGGCAAGATACTTGTTTCTGAACTAGTTAATTTTCTACTGGGATATTTATCATATATTTATTAATTTATAAACATTCTTTAAATATTAAGGCATTCATCTATTACCATTTTTATAGAATACATAATATCTTCCATACATATTTGTTTTACATCACCAACATTTTCCCCACTATTATTCAATCAGACTTGTCACCAGCTTTTTAAAAATTGATTGCAAAAATCTAAGCCCAGATACAAAATTCGGAACACATTTAGATGCCTCTTTTGAAAGAACATTTTAGTACTATTAAGACTAATTTTTAAAATTTAAAAGCAAAGAAGCAATGCAATTTAAACAGTGTTGAGAAAACTTAAGAGTACAGTAGCATGCATAATCTCCTTTCTCTATGAAGTGGTGGATTCCAGTTAAAAACCAGCAGGATCAGGACAGAGTGACGGAGAATATGAAAGAATTTTCCTCATGTTTCAAAACCCGAAGGTAAGAGTATAAAGCATGAGGGGAAAGTCAAGAATAAGAAGAGCTAAGCCTTGTTCCCTCTCCTCTGTCTCTCAGCTTTAAATGAGATGACTATACTAAGGTTGCGGATGAGAAAATCCTTGATGGAATTAAGGGGTGGGGTGCTAGAGATATGACCAAGTTTCTCTGGGAAGATCCTCTACCTTCTCCCTGGGTTCTAAGCTGTAAAAATTTCCAAATATGCAGCCAGGAGTCACGCCTCACTACTTCATGAGTAAGAGCAATGGTTGACACAGATCCTGGAGGACAGAAAATGGCTCGCTGCATCTGAGGGGGCCTTTCATTGATGATGACACCACAGCATGTTGGGAAAGCAGAAGGATCATTATGTCAGCCCAAGAGTGCTGTGGACGACACAGGGAAATATACATATATGAAGGCATCTGGAACATGTGAACATAGAGACAGCTTTCATGAACTTATGGCAGCGATCAGTTGGGTCGTGGACATGATCAATACTATCACAAATCAAATGCCATCGCTTCTCTTTTTAAGGTCACAGTGTGAGTTGTACAACACCAGTTCTTCCAACTTCTTTTATTATCAGTATGGTCAAGAGGTCCTTGTTTCACATTGCACGACTACACTGTCTTCCTGCCACTGATGCACCATCTCTTCCGGCAGCTCAGGGATAATCAGAGTTGAAACAGGAAAGGAAGGAAAGCCATTCGGGATGCTCTTGCACTTTCAGCATTGAGATCTCAGAAGAGTAGAACACAGCGGATGCTGAAACATAAAAAAAAAATTGTGATCACGATATGCCTGGGAAGCACTGACTACAGCACAGAGATTGTGCATGGTACCCTAAGGATGCTCAATGCCCAACTGTTCCCATCTGGATTTCTTTGCACTAATTTACCTAAATAACAATCGGCATCTGAATGGGGTCTGGGTTGGAATCCAGTGTCATACAGAAAGGAAAGGCATTCTCTTCAAGCATAGTTCCTATGACTGCACAACCATAAAAGACCCCAGGACCTCAGGTGCAGCTTCTCAGCAACATCCTGTTGCTGTAGCATCTTGACTAACATCTGGACCAGAAAGAAAAAGATGACTTTCTCTGGTTCCTCTCCTCTTGCAGTACGTCCACAGCCTGCTAGATGCCTTTTCCCCCACCCCAATCATCATTTAAAACTGTCAGATGAGCTTCTCTGGAGCTTTGTTCTTGACTTAAATGGGTTGACTTACATAGTGAAATTTTACCAGAAAGAAGAGGGCAAAAAAATATTTCATATAAAAAATATTTAGCAAACGAAGTGTGCAGGCAGAGTTGGAGGAAAGAATACGAACTGGAGACTTGCTTCAACGTGAACCGAGAAAAGCACATTCATAGACGTTTCTTTGCTGTTTGTTTCAAGCTCTACACTGAATCTCCAACCCTTGTAGCAGTCTTGGAAGACAACTGCAGGGCAACTGTCTCCAAATTGAAGCATTTGCTCCAGGAGGGAGAAAGTCAGGAGGTAAACAAACTTCCCAGTCTGGAAAAGCAGAAGCTTGCAAGATTTATAGTCACTCCCCAGGGCCATAGACATGGTAAACCACTCAAGAGGAGATTTCTAAACAGTCCAGCTGCAGAGAGGTCCCTGGAGTCTGTTGAACTGCTTGTATGTAAGTCGTGCAGAGATCGCCAAGGGCACAGCCTTCGTGAATCATCACCCATGCTGGGGGTGGGGGGGGTGGGGAGGGGGGGAGCTTTTCTGTGAAGCGGTTTCTTTAGAGTCATCTCTGTTCCTGTGAATACCCCTCCACACCTGCTAGTAACCCCGATAAGAACTCAGTGGCTAGCCGAGTTGGACTCTGGCGTAATCGTTACTTTGACCTATTGTGGGTTCCCTTTCTGGGGTGAGTAGGTCGAGAGGACCAAGCTGGTGCCATAATAGGCTGCTTGGCCTTTTCTCAGAGACCAGGCCTCAGCTTCAGTTTCCTACATCTGAGCAAGCAGCTTCTGGGGAAGGGCCACAAAGGACAATCAATCTCCGACACCCTGACAGCAAGGACGAGGAGGCCTCGTACATGCAGTACCAGGCCTGAGCCGGCCCCCACAGTCAGTACACGCTAGGCCAGCCAGCTTCCACAGCTGCTCAAGGACAATGCCAGGAACTTGTCCAGGTTTGCCCCAAAAGGGAAAACTGTAGCCCTGACCAGCCCCAGACTAGCCCTGGCCAATTAGAATGCACTAATATGATTGCCACTTACTTGAGCCAATCATTTTTCAACATGACCTGCCTTAGGACCTCCCCTTGGCTGTGCTTAAAAGGAGCCCACTTGTCCCTTTTTTTGGGGTGGGGTGGGGAGGGTCTTGGTCATCTTGTGTTTGTGTGGGATGGCAGGCCCCAGCATGCTAGAATAATAAATGCTTTTGCTGATTGCATTCGTGGGTGGTGGTCTTCCGTGGGACTTCTCTACGACGTAGGTGCATAGGTGTGTGTGTGTGTGTGTGTGTGTGTGTGTGTGTGTGTGTGTGTGTGTGTGTGTGTGTGTGATAGAAGTCCCCAGGAGACTGATCACACACAGCAACAGTCCTCCGCCAACTCCGGAGCATTTCAAGAACATGTGAACAAATTAGTGCTTGCGGAGTGAAAGGTGCAGTCCTAAAGTCTTGCCAACACGTGGGTTCCATTATTCAGAAAAGATGTACGAGGTTGGCATTTACACCGGCCTGCCCTCGGGAACCTAGCAGACAAGTCAGCAGCAGCACCTAAGATGTGACCCGGGAGTCACCATCAGTGAGTGGAGAGCAGGCTCCCTATGGGCATAAACTCACTAGAACCCCTTAGAAAAAGCAAGCCCTTCTCACCGCCCCTTCCTTCCACTCTCGCTGAGGCCACCTCTGCACCCCACCCTCCAATAAACTTCCCACGTGAGCCCTGTTGTATGGTGTGGCTTTGTGGTGCCCTTTGGCTCCAATCTGCCAAGGTTACCTTCCACCGTTAAAGCATTAGACAAGGATTTTTGTCCTTGGCAGGGATCTAAACACGTTCCTTGAACTTCTTGCAAGGTTGCTGACTCCAGAAATTCAACTCAATTGTTTTATAAAATTTCTCTAACTAGACAAATAACCACCATTGCCCAGAGTGAATTTGTGTCATGCTGAATTCTTCACTATCTTTCTCAAATGAATGGAGTAGACTTTTCCCAAAGAGAGGCTGCAGGTAAAGCTTTTCCTATGTTGATGACATCAGGAAACAGGGAGATGTGTATGAAAGATACCAAAGGTCCAAGGAGCCCCCTCTGCACCTTTAACAAAACCACTTAGAAATACCCAAGTCGTCATTTCCTCTGTGAGTTATCAGAAGAGAAGTTATCAGAAGGAGAGCATCAAGCAAGAACTCACACTTTTCCTTCATAATACAGTTTCATGGCTTTGTGGAGTTCGTTAAAAGGCAGCTGGTGAGTCACTATTGGATCTATGTCAATCTTGTTTTGGAGATAGTCAGTTACTAGCTGGGGAATACAGTCTTTGGTCTTATAATCTGCAAAACAAAATGGCTATTAATAATCTGACCCGAGACCAACCAGGCTGGTGGGCTGGCTCACTTGCTGTAGGGACCTGACAGCCTGAATTAGATCTCTGGGCCCCAGAAGGTAAGTCATCAGTTCTGATAAGCCACCCTCTGAGCTCCTCATGTGTGCACGCACACACACACACACACACACACACACACATTCACATACACAGTCACACATCCCAACACACAAATAATAGTAAAATAAATGTAGTAAAAATAAGATTAGCCAAAAAAATGAAGTCATGAGAAATGGATAAGATACTCTCTGAAAAATTATCATCGAAAAATAAAGGAGAAATCATTTGTACCTGAGAAGCCACTGACAGCTGCTGCTAATGTGGATTCTATAGATAGTTCTGTTACCTGGTCATCCTTTAAATAAAATCTCAGTCAATATTCATATTACTGAGTTGAAAATAATCTCTTCACCTTGTCAACCCATATTCTGGGATTACCATTGCCAAACAATTTCCTCTCAGATCATGGGAGTCTTCTCTATCTACATACATAGATGTGCTGTGGAAACTGTCTTTGTCCACATGCATGGAGATGGCATGTAAACCCTATGTATCGCCATGCATGGATATGGCATGGGACCCTCTGTATCGCCATGCATGGAGATGGCACGGGAACCCTTTGTATCCACATGCATGGAGATAGCATGGACTCTTACCCCTAGATGAATGGATAAAAATGGGAGTGTTAATTTTTTAAGTCAGCTAGCCAATATTGCTCAGAAATAAGGATTTTTCCAGGAAGACAGAAACACATGGTCAAAATAGCAGCTTAGTGCATATGACATTTAAGACACTAAAAGGCATTACTAGTAGTGCAATAAACTGAATCCATCGATGCAGAACCAAAGTTAATTAAATTAATTACTCTAATTGCAACAAAAATATTTTTCATCAGAGGAAAATTATAATCCTCAATGGCTCCATTATTTTATTTAACTAATTAAAATTAGTTTGGTGATTGGGAATATGGCTTGGTTGGTAAAGTACTTTCCATGAATTCAGGTCTCGAGCACCCAGAGTAAACAGTCAGGAATTGTAGTTGGCACATGTAACTGTAGCTCTAGGAAAGTGGAGGCAGGAGGATTCCTGGAACTCACTGGCCAGCTAGTTTTGTCCAGCTGGTGCGCTCCAGCTGTAGTTAGGAGCTCTGTGCCAAAAAGTGAGCAGGACAGAGGACATACCTGTTATCAAACTCCGGCCTTCACACGCACACTCATATACTCATGTTTGCACACCCACACACATGCATGTACATATGTGAACCCGTGCACACATGTGAATACATACACACGCATACATGATAATACACCCTCCCCCAGATTAAAAAAAAAGACAATTTGAAGAATGCTACTCTCATTTCAGGAGGAGTCCTTGGACACGTTACTCTAGATGGCTGATCCCCTCGGAGAAGGACCCAAGCGATCAATCATATCCTTCCACCTACCTCCGAGACACACGCCCTTCAGGGTTTTTCCGGACACAATCGAGACTGCCTGAATGCACAGCTGCTCACTCACTGGAGCCACCCCGATGATCAGACAGACCCCATAGCTGCTGTTACAGGAGTTCCAAGCAGCGAGCTGAGAAGGACAGCGACAGTCACAGGCACACCCATGCATTAATACCAACTGCCCACAAGGAGAAGGGATCCTGGATACCCTTGAGCTTTGGACTTCTCTCAGGTAGATGCAACTTCAAATCCAGCCTCAACCCCAGGGTCGTGTTTGCATCTCCTCAGAGAGCCAGCCACCTACATGACTCAGGCAGGCACTGTAACCTCCGTGCTGGCTCAGTTTCCTTGTAGGGTGGTTCTGAGTCCAGACCGATTTATCATCCTTAAAACCCCCTGATCACAACACTGGCCTACGAGAGTAAATGGTGTCTTCAATAAAACTATCACTGCCATAAGGGCCACACGTTCTATATGTCTAACTTTTCACTTGCTACGCTTTCCTGCTCAATAATCTGTACTAGAACAAATCAGAGCAGAACATAGTAAACATGGATGTAACCGGGGGAAGCTCTATTTAAAAAAATGAATTTTCCAGGGATTCATAAGCACACATTTTCTTATCTCTTTTGCCTTCTTTCCTTTCACCTCAGATTTTACCTTATTGGCCTTTTTTTCTTTCACCTTCATCTTTACACTAACATCCTTTGGCCTTTGACCAAGGAGCTAGATACACATTTCAATGTAATGAGTATATACATCCCCTTCTCTAAACTGTATGATCCGGGAGGGTACCAGCTAGGTCATTAATCCCTGTAGCCATAGAGGTTGACACATGGAGGTGATAGGGAGCCCCTGGCCTGGGATTTGCCTTGGGCTGGACTCCACCTCTGGACTCCAGTTCCCAGCCTGCCAAGCGCTAACCCCACAGGCTATTTAAGCTTGCGCCAAAAAGAGAAGCACGTGGTTTTGGGTTTGTGTGCATGCGTGTGTGTATGCGTGTGTGCGTGTGTTTTCTGTGTCTTTTCCTTGTCATGTTCTCCCAGCCACCCGGGAGTGTGCCGCTATTAAACCCCGGCATTTAATTTGGCTTAATCTGGCCTGATTGGATTTCTTTGTGCTGGCAGATAGATTTTTCCTAATGATAGGAGTTTGACAAACAGTTTCTCAAGTTCTATTAGAAGCCACAGATATGTGAATCTGATAATTTTCTTATTTAGATATAAATAACTAGAACTAAGAAAAGTGAATTACTGAGCTCATGGCTCTTTGCATATCTCAGTTCTATATACCGTAACTTTAGATCTCTTTTATATATTGTCTTTATTTCATAAAATAAGACTGTAGAGTGAATTTATATTCCATCTTTCACTGGGGGCACACCGGCCTAAAACGTATTTCCAGAAGAGCATATTTGCAGATTATGCCCCTGAGGCAGCCCCCCACACACACTGTGCCCTGTAAACACACCATGGTCTCAATCTTTCCGATGGCCTCAAAGGCAAAGTCAGCACCCACACCCGTCATTTCCATCACCACGTCCTGGACAGGCTTCTGGAGCTTTGTAGGGTTGAGACAATCAGTGACACCCAAGGCTCTTGCTCGGGGAAACTTCTGCTCATTGGTGTCGACCCCGATGATTCTAGAAGCACCAGAAGCTTTGCAGCCCATGACCACGGCTGAGCCGACCCCTCCGAGTCCAAAAACCACGCAGGTGGAGCCAGCGGTGACCTGCAGATTCACACATTTGTGCCATTATTAGTTTTCAAAGCTGGGCACAGGAGCTAAGAAAAATGCACCAGGAAGTAAAAACAAACAAGCAAACAAGACTAGCTTACTTTCTGAAGCTGTGTATATACCACTTGGATCATGTGGATAGATTCGGTCTAGTTTTGATCCCCTCCCTCCCCATGACATATGGATAACACACAAATGTAAGTGAGGTGCAGTCAAACCACCGAACTAGACCATTCCCTGGGTAGAGAGAAGTTTGGTGGGGGACAAACTGCCGGGGTTGCCTGGGAGAGTAAAGAAAAACAACTGGCCGGGCATTATCAGTTTTATCCCGCAGGTTGGCATAGGAGGTGGGTGGGGACCAGAACAGCTGGGAGTTAGCCTGGGGACTTTGAACTGTCACAGGCGGGCTGTTAGGGTTAATCACTTGGCTGTTGGGGACGGGGAAGGACAGTGGTTGATTTCTGGATGACAGAAACCCAGACCAAGAGGTTTCTGAGGAATACCAAGTTTAGGTTTCAGTTTATCAGATCCAAACCCAGGAAGAATCCAGGCAGGGTTAGGCCCAGGCCATCATCTCAGGACACAGTTGGCAGCAATGCCATTTCGGGCCCGCTTTGCGAACTAACAACAAAGGCCTTGCTCACCTTGGCTGCGTTAACAGCAGCCCCATAGCCTGTAGGGACGCCACAGCTTATGATACAAACTTTATCCAACGGAGCTGCAGCATCAATTTTTACCACAGCGATCTCAGGCACAACAGTGTATTCGGTAAATGTGCTCGTGCGGAAGGAATGATAAATCGTCTGTCCTTGGCAGGAGAACCTAGAGGTCCCGTCCATCATCACCCCGGAACACGGGAGAATACTGTCCCACGGTGATGGAGACAGACACCCACGATCAGGCACAGGCATTAGGAGTTGAAAAGAGAGATGAAGTCACCATTGGGCACGTACAATGTGAGCAATTGGATAAAAGGCAAGAAACAAATCTACTAACTCTTGCTTGTCACAGAAGTTTCCTATGCAGTGCAAGCAGGCGTCACATTCTCCACACTGTGGAACAATGAGCGTGAGGACTTGATCTCCTGTAGAGAGGGGGGAAAGAGAACTCAATAAACCTGAAATTACTCATGTAATAAAAATACAATAAAATCTTATCGGCTCTCTTGAAAACACGCCGTGGACAGATGGCAGCAGCCAGTATGACACCCCAGGTAGTTTCAAAGCACAAGTCTTTGTTTTACCTGGTTTCAAATCTTCACCATTTGGGTAAAGATGAGACATGGCCTGCAGGGTAGAGAGTTGTAAGACCGCCTTTGCCTACTTAGAAAATAGAACAGTAGAACCAGGAAAAGACCTTGAAGTCATCTAGTTAATTCTTTTGTTTCTCATTTTAAAAATGTAATCCCCTGCTGGGCAATGGCAGCACAGGCGCTTTTAATCCCAGCACTTGGGATAGAGACCCGTTGTGAGTTTGGGGCTAGCCTGGTCTACAGAGCTGGTTCTAGAACAGCCAAGGCTACACACAAAAGCCTGTTTATGGTAGCCCAACAATGTCAATGTTCTGTCTGCATGGCTCACTCTCACACTGACACTCTGCAAGCCTCTGGCACTGGTTTACGGCTGATCAATTCTAAGACGTGTCAACTTCAGAGAAAAATGTTCTTTCTCCTCCACATTCTTTCTGGAACAATTACTACAAAAGAGCTCTGGAGAGAATCTTGACGACAACGTTTGGGTCTTGGCTCAGCTCTCGCCCCAAGGTTTAGAGTGACAGATAGGGCAGGGCTTGGGAGAAGGTTGACCTATTACAGACTCTTGAAGACTTGGCCAGGTCTACACTGTTGTCTCTGTAGTGGCCTCTACAAATGCTTATTGTATAGGGAAATTACTTAAGATGGTATTTAGAAATGGCTTTAAACTTCGATAAGACACATCTTAGCTTTATTGACTGTAAAATTTTCCAGATATTAGATCTTAGATCCAGAAGAAGTTCTAACTATCCTTTTCCTTCAAACGCTCATTATCATTTCCCACAAGATTCCCCATAGACTCTTTCCAGCTGAAGAGGGGGTAGGCTGTCAACTCTCATTTATACTACATTCTGAGAGGTGCACATTCAACTCCTTGCTTCTGTGCCTCTTGCTTGGTCCACAGCAGGCATCTCATAATTGCTGTGCACGTGAATACACTCACGATGGCCACGGGTGGCCTTGCTATGTACTTTCTCAAGTGTCTTTATGCAGCTGGTCCTATGAGGTTTCTAAATTACCAGAATCTATGAGCGATTGCTCATTCCCTGTGATTGTCTTAGGCATGCTAAGAATAACGATGTCAAGGTCCTTTAGGATATAACGGGGGATGATTCATTGAAATCATCCTGTCATGACCTTTCAAGCAGTACATTCTGGTTTGTTAAAACATTCATTCCTTTGCCAAAGACTCCAGCTTTGGGATGGGCACCATTCTAAAACATTCTGGGATCATAACATAAGTGGTTCTAAAATCTAAGGACCTTTCACCCAGTGTGGAGGTTCTTTGCTCTTATATCAACCTTTATCTGGCTGGCTCAGGAGCTGTTCTCCATACGGTTTATGTGATAGAAAAGAGGTGACAGTGATGGGGCCCTTTGGATTACTGGCTTCATTTGATAATGTGACATGTCACCAACGAGAAAAATCTAGGAATCAAACCCAACTTGTTTTTCTGCTGAATAAGCTAACAGTGTAGTCGGAGTCCATGATCAGGAGCTCCCTGGTGTGCTGCTCCCAAAGAGTATTGTTTCCCATTTCCTACCTGGTTTCACAGAGCAAACCCCATCGCCGACAGACTCCACAATTCCTGCTCCCTCATGACCCGGAATTAAAGGAAATTTCACCGAGAGGTGTCCTTTCAGCACATGGTCATCAGTACCACAGATCCCTGTAGATACCATCTGCATAGAAATTAAGGGACCAAAAGACAACTGGTTTATGATTTTTTCCCTCCCTCTTTTAGACTGAGTGTTCGGTTGTGTTTTGCTTGATATGAATTATCTCACCTGATCCCTGAAGCAGCACTCATATGTTAGGACAGCAGCCTGCCCCTTAAAGAGAGATCCTTTTGGAAAGGCCAGACCCCACTGCTGCCCCTCCCTGCACTTCCTGCTGTGACAGCAGTAAGAGGCAGTCTGACAACTCTGTGCAGAGAACAAGGTCCTTCTGTCTCTGTCTTGTCCACCATGCTGAATCAAATCATCAGTGCTATAAAACTTCCCATCGGCCCCCTCACCCCAAAAGTTACATAAGTTAGGTGTTTCCTTTGTTCTGGGGATTGGTGCAGAGCTGTCTCAGGGGCCTTAGCTTGGGGAGTACTCCACACTGCCCTTCATGAGGCATCTCAGGGCTCCCCGCCACCCCCCTCAATGGTTACTCTCTGTCTTTTCCTAGCTTTCTCGGTTTCACATCAGTTTCCATCCATACATGGCAGTGTTTCTGTCTAATGCTACCCCTCCCCCATTGCCCCTCAACCTTCAGGCCTGATCATGGTCTCAAGCTCTTTCTCCCAATAAGCTGCATCTCTGGACTGCCTGCTGTTGTTTTATTATTGCTTTTTAAATTATATCTAACGAGAGGAACACAGAGGGTCTCCCTACCAATTTAGAAATGACTTATCCAATGTCACATATCTTCATGTTCACACCTCATAATAAACTTGTCTTTTGAAACCTAGTCCATATGACCTACAAAATGAGGAGTTCTGAAACAAAATGGTTTTGTTTTCATTTTTGGAAATATTAACAATAGCATCACTATCAAGAGGCATAAAATTTTAGGTCCAATATTGTGAAGTTCAATGCTTTGGGTAAATCAATTTTCAAAATTTTAAACTTGCACATTGAAATTTTTCCTTAAAGGTGTGTATGGGTGGCACACACCTTTACTGTCAGTGCTTGGGAGGCAGAGGCAGGTGGATCTCTGTGAGTTGGAGGTCAGCGTGGTCTACAGAGTGAGTTCCAAGATGGCCAGAGCATCTTTAGCATTAGGGAGGCAAAGGCAGGCAGATCTCTATAAGCTTAATGCCAGCCTTGTCCACATAGAGAGTTCCAGGCCAGATAGGGCTACATAGTGGAATCTTGTTTGTCTCCAGAGAAAGACAGAGAGAGAGAGAGAGAGAGAGAGAGAGAGAGAGAGAGAGGTGATAATATTGTAAAATAAGATTAAGCTAAATAAACTAATATTGTAAGGTTTAACTGTTATTGGGAAGCTTAAAAACTTCTTAGATAATTATCTGAGATTCCTTGCCTGTGGTTGGCCCAACCCATTTACATTGAACCTTCCAAATGAGACATCACATACACAAAAGCCTATGGATTCTGGATCCCAGAGGAGTGCAGAAAGGCAGTCTATGTGTTTCCATCATCTGTGGCAGAAGAAGCGGCTAGAACATCAGAAAGATCAGTGTCTGAATGGAGCAAGTGGGTCCTCACTGTGTTACAATGGCTTCTCGATCTACCAAAGGCTAGACATGCTATTTTATATACGGAAGCTCTATGTTCCTGTTTGTTGTGTATAGCAAATGAGAATATGGGATTATCTGTAGCCATGGTTTATCGAGTAAGCTAGGAGGGCAGGGACTCACCCACCACAGTGGGCATATCCAGTCTCTGACTTTGACTTTATCAAGGGGTCAATGTGATAATGCTGATTTCTAGCCACTGCAGTCAGCAGCTGAGTGGAGTCGTCTGCCGGTCTGACCTAGGGTATAATCTTTATGAATACAGACCATAGCAGCCCATGAGCAGTGACCACTCAACTTGGAAGCATTGTAGATGGTGATGCAACACAAAATCAGCAGTGACAGCTCTCAGTATGTGAGAAGGAAGGGGACATTGTTTGTAGAGAGTATTTGGGCCAGAACAATGATTGAACCCTGTCCATTGCTACACTTCTGTCACTTTCCCGTTTGTTCTCAAACTCTCAGCACATTATTGTCAGGAGTGTTTATCAGGAGTCATTGCAGGCCATGACACAAGTACAACTTCCTCAGAAAACTGTGGCTTTCTTCCGTAATTTCACTTGTGCAATAAAAGCCATGAATCTCCCTATTGCTGTGCGTTGTCATGTAATGTGTGCATGTAATCTTACGATTGCATCTCAATCTTATGGGCACACATATCCATGGATGGTCAAATAGATGACTTCATTTAACTATATAGTTTTGATATATAGAATATATACTGGAACATGCTTCATAACTATGTCTATTGTCCCATGATGACAGCAGACACCTAAAAGCCTGTTTATTAACTAGACATAATTAGTTCATTTTCACCTTGGAAAAAATTCAACTAGACTCAAGGCATTTTCTAAAATGAAAACTTTGCAGCTTACACAAGGTCAGAGTCACAGATGTCCAGCCAAGGCTACTAAGAAAAAACATGCCAATTCTTCTCTTGCCAGTCCACTAACAATGGATCTGAATCTCAAAGTTGTCATTGAGCACTGTGCACCCTCCCTTGTCTGGTCAAGGATTTGCTCCTATGGTCTTGGAACTTTCTGTTGTCATAGTGAGCATCTCAGCTCCTTATGCTTCAAGTCTCCAGTAGGAGAAGAGTTTTTAGAAGAAGGAGGAGGAGGGAGAGGAGGAGGAGGAGGAGGAGGAGGAGGAGAAGGAGAAGAAGAAGGAGAAAGGAAGGAAGAAAAAAGAAGAAGAAGGAGAAGGAGAAAGCGAAGAAGAAAGAAGAAGAAGAAGAGGAAGAAGAAGAAGGAGAAGAAGGAGAAGAAGGAGAAGAAGGAGAAGAAGGAGAAGAAGGAGAAGAAGGAGAAGAAGGAGAAGAAGCATGCAGAAGTTCGAAGGAGGACAGGATTATTAGAATAGAATCAGAACAATACAGAGCATGTGGAATGAAGAGCACTAGCCTGTCTGTGTGAAGTTCTACTAGAAATCCTTTTCATCCCCTTTGATCCTGAGAAGCATTCATCTTTGGAACCCTGGGTAGGGCTGGAGCCAGTCTAGTAGGACACCTCTTAGGACACACATCCTTGGACACCTTGTCTGTAACATACCGGGTGTGAGTCCCTTGTCTTCTTGTTTTGCCTTTCATTCCTCATCTGTTCTTTTCTAATTCTCCTTTTCCCGTCAATATTTTTTTTTGTTTAGAATTTTAAAATCCCTATTTCTAGTTTTAATTATGTGTGTGCATGTGTATCAGTCTGGGGCTATGTGCGTGTGAACGTAGCTGCCTGCGAAGGCAGGAAGACAGAGTGGAGTCCCTTGGAACTGGAGTTACAGACAGTTATGAGCCACTAACCTTTGAGTGCTGAGAATAGAACCTGGGACCTCTGGAAAAGCAGCCAGTGCTCCTAACTGCTGAGCCATTTCTTCAGCCCCTACATTTATTTTCTGTAGTATTATTTTCTTTCGTCCTCAAAAAGTAAAGGCTGGACAACTTAAACTTACCTTAATGCGAACTTCTCCCGATTTCGGTGGCTCAACCTGCACTTCTTCAATTGAAAGACGAGAGTTTTCTTCCCAGGCAATGGCTGCCCGACATGTGATTGTCTAATGGGCACAAAATAAAATGGCATTTACCAATAAATTCCTTTTTTTTCTGATCACACTTGCTGTTATTTGTAAAAGTATAAAAATCATAGGGAAAAAGTCAAAAATAAATAAATACAAACAAGTCACCTGCATCCCAAGCATAAACCTCCAAGAATTTAGCAAATTTTCTTACAACTTTTCAAAATATATTTTACTTATAAAATCTTAATAATTTTAAAGTAGTTAAGATCATTCCATATGAGGAACTTTGCCTTCTTTCTTCTCCCTTCTTCTTCCTCTCTTCCTCTGAGACAGTCACCGTCTAGTGAACCGTTACCATTGACATGTTTATACGCATGTCTCTTGACTTTGAAGAACTTCATTGTCACAGTTTGAAATGACCACGATATGCGAGCATATCTTAATTTTCTTAATTATTAACTAGCTATAGAAGTGTTCCATTGTTTCTCCTCTTACAAAATGTACTATGAACACATTTGTTCATAATTTTTTTTCTTGGTTGGTGTGTTTCCTTAAGTGAAAAATTTCTCAGCAAAGAGAGCCATTGTTAGTGCTAAGTTTATTTCCAAATCTCTTCACAGAAAGATTTAATCACTTGACCCACTCTCCAGAACAATAAATTGCCTTTGCTATCATATTTTCCATTATACCTCACATTGGCTGTATCATTAACAAAATATTGCCCAGGCAGAAGAAGCCCACTGTCCTCATTGGCATGTTTTCAGGGTAGCAGTATGGGTATTTGCCATGGTTATGGTAGCTGTGGAGGGGCTTTCTCCTGTATTTACAGACCTACCAGCATCGTGTTTCTTTTGCTAAACGCAGATGAGTTCTTTAAACATCAAAGGCGTAACTTGCCCTCTGTCAGCTCATCTTGCAAGTTTTTCCTCTGCTGTTTATATCAATTTTGTATGAAATGATGCGTATGTCTTGTGATGTTTGTTTATGGAAGTCTTTTGTAATTTAGTCCATTTCCAGAGTCTGAAAAGTCTCTGTATAGCAACAACTGCTTCTCATCCTCTCTTTGGAATGTCTTCAGTTTGCTTCCCAGACACTTAACTCACATTTAACTGAAGATCATTTCTTTGTGTAGTGTGAGCTGTCCCGGGGTGGCCTGGTGTGTACTGTGGTTGCACAATGAATTATTTTTTCCAGGCTTCACTTTAGAGGCTGTTTCTGTTGACTTGAGTGTCTTTCTATGTATTCTTGCAACAGCTCCTTCCTCAATGAGTGGACTAGCTTAACTTTCAGACCTAGCACCTGGTGATACTAGTTTGTATAACTTGAAATATGTTCCATTTGTAGGTATGATTTCTGCATTGGTCATTAGAAAAATCTATTGAAAGGAATTTAATCTCCAGTGGAAGAGATAATACCCATTTTAATCTTACAAAGAAAAAAAAACATGGGTCATAAGAGCTTTCAACTGAAGGTATAGAAAATACTACTTTTGTCTATGAACACCATAATTAGAATAAATTTGCTTTCCACTCAAAACTTTCATCAAAAATAACTTTTAGGGAAAAAATTCCTTATTTCAAAAGCAGTATACAGAGAACACAAAACACTAAGGTACACAGACAGATGCTTACTTTCTTAGGGAGGAAGCTTGCGGAGCTTAGCATCCAGCTCCCACCACTGCGGATGATGTAGAGTAAGTTCTTTGTTTGATGCCCTGTGCCTGCACTGCGTGTTCACAGTCTGGGGCACAGCCTGATGTTCCATGTAACAGGATGAGCAGTAGACAACTTAAGACTCACTAATACATTATAGCCGCTGCTCTCTGATATGCCACAGATGCTGTTTCCAGCTACACTCTTTACCATGACGCTATTAACCTGCCTGGCAGAACACGCGGTTTTCACTGGGATCAATTTCTAGTCCAAGGGACCTCCTCTGGGCCACAGCAGATAGCTTGCCAGCCTCACACATGTCCAGATGAAATGATAGGCAAGTTTCAAAGCTTTTGCTACAGTATTAGCAAATTATCCTATGTCAACTTGTCAGAAATTCCTTCTTTAGACAGTGCTGGAAGACTTTCCACATCTTGAGATACTTTGGGTATTACTGTCATTCAAATTTGTTAATAATCTGATCACAGAACACAAATTCTAAATTTCAAATTTCTTTTAAACGCACACTCCTGCTTGATGGCAGTGAAGGGGCTATGGGGCGTCACGAAGCAACCCACTCACCTTTCCTGCAGTGTCCATGGTGGCTTCTCTGGTTTCGCTCGTGTCCTTCGGGTTTATCGGAGTAAGGTTTGATTGTGCAGTTCAGCAACCTGGGCCAAGTATTTATAGGGTTCATGAAGCTGAAAGCTATTAAAAAGTAATTACCTTGGTAACAAGGAGACTACCAGAAGGGCGATGGGTTGAAAATATGTGTAAACAAAGGCCTGAAAGGAATACGAAAGAGCAGGAAAGGATAATCTCCAGGGAGGAGATTGATAACCACGATGATGACTGGGAGATAATAGCTTGAAGAAGAGGTGGGGTGGGGTGAAAGGCTAAGAGGTACTGCAGAAAAACAGGTGGTGAAGAACTAGCCAGACAGCACCTGCTAATTAGTCAACAGCACTCTGGAGGAGCGATTATTCTAGATGCTAAGTGAGCGATAAAGACATGGTTAAGACTGGGGTTCCAGCAGCCAGGGGAATGAGAAAGTACAAGCACCCACATGAATGACAATTTAAAACCTGAGGAATGCATTGTGAAACTGAGAGATGCTAAAGGTGCTCAAGATGAAGCATCAGGGAAGAGCCTCACACAGGTAAAGAGAATGGCTGCAGGGACAGAGCTTACATAAGAGCAAGGGATGGGTGGGTATTCAGGATAGGGGACTGCCAGTCAGGGTAAAGTGAAATAAATAAATAGGTCATGCTGATGATGGGGAGGAGAAAGATGTTCAAAGTTTGTGATTCTGGCCTGACTCTGTAGGCTTCTCTGCCTTGGCTGAATGAGTGAACATAAGTCAAAAGACCGGGAAGTGGTACCCAGACTGCTGGCAAGCTCTGGCTGCTGGCTTTATCTGCCTCTAATTCACATCTGTCCAGCACACATAGGGACCTAGTGCGATGAGCCCCACAGAGTCATTTGTCTGCTGAGGTCCTATCAACCTCACGGTGTGGAGCTGCTGTAAGGTGGGGGGCCATTTGCTGGGGGCAGGAGTGGGACGGAGGTCTGCAGTCACAGGTCTCTAAGTACGAAACTGTGTAACATGAGTTCTAATAGGTCTTAATAATAAAAGCCCAGGGTCTGGAGAGATGGCTCAGTGGTTAAGAACACTGACTGCTCTTCCAGAGGATCCAGGTTCAATTCCCAGCACCCACATGGCAGCTCACAACTGTCTGTAACTCCTGTTCCAGGGCATCTGACAACCTCACACCAATGTACATAAAAAATCCCTGTGAATTGTGGGCGGAGTTTTCTTGTCTTGCAAGCCGCTCCCACATAACCACATAGAGGCTTAATATTAATTTTAAATGCTCAGCCAATAGCTCAGGCTTATTACTAGCTAACTCTTACATTTATGTTAACCCATACTTCTTATCTATATTTTGCCACGTGATTCTGTTACCTTTTCTCAGTATGGCATGCCACCTTGCTTCTCTCTGAGTTTCTCGTGACTCCTCTAAGCTACCTTTCTTTCCCCCAGTGTCCTTAGTTATACTTCCAGCCTGGCTACCAGACAGTCAGCTTTTTATTACATTAATCTGAGTGACAAATCTTCACAGTGCACAAAAAGATTATTCCATAGCAGTGAATTATTCCATACAGTGTAGTTAACAGAGAGTTGTGGGGCATCATATGGATGCAAGAATTAAAAACCAGGTCCTCTAGAAAAGTAACCAGTGCTCTTAACCACTGAACCATCTCTCCAGCCCCACCTGGAAAGATTTTAAGTACTTCCTTCCCTTCCATCCTTCTTCCCCTCCCTACCTCCTTTCTTTTTTTCTTCCTTCCTTTCTTAGAGATGATGCCAAATGTGGCGGTGCTCACAGTGGACTCCTGACAGCTCCCACCCACACCACTTATTGTGCTCCATATCTGATGGATGCCAGTGAGCCATGCCATTTCTGGGAACTCAATTTGTTCTAGTTGTTCCCAGGTTATAAAAACCTAGCAGTTGTAAGTTTATGGAAACAGTAAACCGTTTAGAAAAAGTAAACACTGAAAGCTGGGAGCTGAGCATGAAATCTGCTCACCTTTGACAGGACTTCCTCCTCTGACATGAGGCAATGAGATAGACAGGAATGCAATGCTGGTACTAATAGACCTGGGTTCGGATCTTACCTTCATCTCCTACATACTGAGACTTAAGAATGACAGCCGCTCAATGCCTCAGGTTCCCTGTCAGTAAGGAATTATGTTGTATCTGCCTCACAGGGTTCCACACAAGCACGAAGCCAATGAGCAGACACAGACGCTAAGACCCCTGCCTTGGACACAACAGGTCTCCATGAAGTGGTCACTGTTATGATCATCACTGTGTCTCTCAGAACCTTCATTTCATTTTCCCCCAGTTCTGACTCGCTTTTTGCCCTGTGATAGGAAATATGGCCATAAAAAACACTCCCCTTGATTCTTAAATTTAACTACTACATCCAGAGAGTTCTTATCTCTCTCCTCTTATGCTTGCAAGTGCAAGGAAGGCAGTCTTTTCTCTGCAAGGACCAGGTGCTCTTCCTGCCCTGGTGAAGTCTGGGTAAGAATTTGACAACTGTTGTGGGACAGACACACGTGGGTACCCCTGAGAAGGTGACAGTGGGCAGGGGAAGCTCTAGGGAAGATGATTCCACTCCACTGTTAGTTCTCACTCACTAAAGACAAGACACGCCTAAGCATTGCTTCAGAATTCTACCCTTTCCTTCTAGATACAATTAGGTGAGATCATACCACATGACAGTGGACCTCGGGATGAGCTCATACCAGATGACTGTGCCTTTCACATCAATACAAATGGTGTCCTTTTAAGAAGACAATGTGCCAAGATGGAAAGGGCCATGTGAGGAGATATGTTTGTAAAGGCAACTTTTGTATAATTCTTGGAAAGTAATACAGTGTTTAATTGAGATGAGGCAAAATAATTACTGACTTACAGAAACAAGTGTTTTATGTCAAAAGAATAAAAGTGCATATAGTAAAACATCATAAAATACTGAGGTTAAGTTGGATTTCAAGCTATTATAATCTTTATTCAAAGATGTGCGTTTCTGGTTTTCTAATGTGGTCCTAGAAGCTGTTATAGCTCACAGTCCTACAACATGCCAGTCCGTATAGCTCTAGATTCCTTGCGTGCTAATAAATCCTACAATGTGTGCTTATAGAATCTAAATTTGTCTGTGTTTTAGCTAACTTTCTTATTATAATGACATTCGGTAATGAGTTTGTTTAGAGAGACATGAGGTTTGTTTTTGCCATGACATAGATTGGGAAGGCCTAGGAAGCACATTACAGGCTCGTCTCTTCCTACCCGCTGAGCCGTATGCACCACATCAGAGGAGAAGCTGATGTGTATTTGACATCTGTGTTTCTCCTTCTCCAAAAGCCACCAGGATTCAGTCATGGGACCTGCACCCTACTGACCTGATATCTCACCTCCAGATGTTGTGACTGGATTATGTTTCTACCCAGACTGTCAATGCCATCAAATTTGGGGGATTGAACTGGTTCATCGTTGGAGGACAGGCTGTGTTCAAATCATTGCGCTTCTGGCTCCAGTTTTTGCTTCAACCAAACCAAAATGTAACCAGTCCCTATATTTTCTAGTTTCTCTGCTTCTTCATATTTTCCTGACCAACTGGAGGTGTTTCCACTCCCCTGAGTCTGTCACCCTCCTTCAGCTTACTCCCCAGTGGCTCAGGACTCACATTTGGTTTTGTTTCCAAAGTTCACCTGAACCCTGCATGCACAGCCTGTCTTTGATGGAGACATTGTCCTCTGGGTTAGATTTGAGTCACGAAACACAGAACTCAAAACCGAAGAATGCCGTGTTCTTCCTCCTTCTTTTTCTTCCTCTTCCTCTTTTGAACTAGGTTTTATTCCCTCCTATGGGAACTTTAATAAGGGTTACTTTTACTAGTTAATTTGACTTAGATGTCTTAAGCTTTGTGTACCAGACTTTTCCTTTTAGGGTAGCAACCAGCTCTCCAATTTTTTTATTATTATTAGTTTTTATTTTTTATAAAATTTTATTATTAGTTTTGAGTGCTTGACCTACTTTGGGCTTATTTCTGGCTAGCTCTTTTAACTTTAAGTAACCCGTTTCTCTTTATCTACCTCTGGCCTCAGGTGTTTTTTTAACCTTTTCTTTCTGTATAACTTACTTTCACCACTTCTTGCGTCTGATTGGCGTCTTGCCCCGGGCCTGTCCCTCATTATCTCTTCCTTCTTCTCTTGTTCTTCTAGGTTTCTCCTCTTAATTTATTCTCTCTGTCTGGCAACCCCCACCTAATCTTTCTCCAGCCTGGCTATTGGCCATTCAGCTTTTTATTAGATCAATCAGGTGCCATAGGCAGGCAAGATAAATCAAATGCAACACATCTTTGCATAATTAACCCCACATCCTTATGTGTTAAATAAATGCAGCATGAACACATGTGACAGCCTTTGCCTAGTAAAACATGCCACAGCAGCTTTGAGCCTCAGTGATGCGCTCATCCACGTCACATCCCACTTCACTGTCACAAAGCTCCTGCCAGACGAGACATTTTCACAGCAGGCTTGGCACACACTCAATATACCATAAAGTAGCAGAAGAAATTGATTTTTTACGCCAATTTATTTGCAATGCAACTCCCAGGAGTTCTTTCTTTCACGTTTCGAAAGTAATAAAAGCCACCCTAGGTCTTATAGGCACAAAGACAGAGTGAGTGCTTCCATCAGGATGATCCACAAATCCGAGATACAGTCCAACTTCATCTGGACCGTATCTTCTGAAGTTTGATTCCTCTGCTTACCCAAAGGTGTCCTTTAAGGCCACACTGACATTGCTGCAGAGAAGCTACATCACCAACAGTGATGCCCCCAGCTGTTCCTGTGTGCTCCCCCTGGGTGTTTCAGGGAATAGAAGAGTTTGACCCTCATGCCAACTCCGTGGGTCGTGGTTATTGTGGTGATGTGAGATGAAAGGCCGGTGATGTCTGCTGTAGCTGAGAGACAGGGTCTACCGAGCTCTGACGCCACCTGCTCTCTTCACCCACATGATTCATTATCCGATTCCTTCCCTTTTGAGTTCTCAAGTGAAATCTTTTCAGTCAAAATGTGAGGCATTGGGTTCTAAATACTCACATAAACCATTTGCCAATTTGTACTGTCAAGGCCTCCAAGAATACTCCTTATAGATTTTAACCATTCATATAAAGATGACTTTGTAACTGGATACTCTTAAAACAAAACATATGTTAATAAGTCACATTTTGCTTGGACTAAAACCTCTAAAATTATTTTCACAGCTTTACACATCACATATTTTGAAACATTTCTGCCCCAAGTCTTTGTCTTTTCTAACTTAAACAGAAACAGCCACTCTGTAACTCTGTGTTTCCTTATGTATTATCTACATTCTAGATAATCTGAAGATTGACTGTGACATCTGCCCTGTAAGCAGTAAGATAAGCTAGTCTGGAGCATGTACTCTGGAGCCCTTAGACCACAACAGCACATATTAGTCAGTATCACGTCTCCTTGCAAAGCATGATGAGTTAGTCATCGAAACCTTGGCATTGTTTACAGCAGTCAGCTCAGGCCACATCTTGATTACATTAGATTAAATATTTCGTATAATAAAAATCTTCATCTCCTTCTTTCTGGGCTTCATGTTCCTTTTTCAGGTCATTCGGGTCAGACTTGTCTTCTTCTGTTTGCACTGAACGCCAACTTTGCATCCACACCCGTGAATGTCAAAGCTGCAGGCTCCTGGGTGGGAGGAATTCTGAGAGGTTTTACGGTAGCAGAACAAAGTAAGTCACAAATCAAGGCAACTTGGAAATCCATTGGTGGGCTGTTCTCTGCAGCAGGTCACAGCCAGGCAGCCAGGCCTCAGGTGTCATTTGGCAGCATTCTTTGCCTTCCCTTGGTGAGAACTAGGGCTTCATTAGCACGTTCCAATTCCAAATTGTTGTTGTTGTTTTGCTTTTTAAAAATCTGTTTGTGATGATGTTAGGTCTGACACTCATGGCCAAGGAATGGCTATTTGGCTATTTCTCACAATACACTGTGAAGTAGGCTTTGAAACTGCCACCCTCCAACCCCGCCCACCACACTCACAGATGCTAAGTCAGCCCATCAGCTTTGGCAGGCACAGCTTCTTTCTAGGATTTAACCTGCTTTGCCATCACTGGAAGGTGGCGGAAATACTAACAGGGAGGCTCTAGGGACGGTGGCTAGTGCTGTGTGGCACCTCTGGGGTATTGTGGCATCCCAGGCTTAGCCTTCATTGAGTGCTGAATGGCTTGAGCCTTGCTGTGTTGCTCCACCATAGGCCCAAACAGTGGAGTCTATTAATTTTGATGTAAAACATCCAAAGCCATTGGCCGAAACCAATCCTTGCTCTTTATGAATTACCTGGAGAATTGTTTCCATTAGGGACACTAACAGGTGAGTAGGTGTGGTCCACATAGCATGGCACCACCCTGGAGAACTCTCAATACAGTTTAGCTATAGTCACTATCCTTAAAATGAAGCTGGGGCCAGGGAGATGGCTTCAGTAGTGAAGTGTTTGCTGTGCAAGCATGGGGACCCGAGTGTGTCCCCCGTACCCAACCCCGGTTTTAAAAAAGCCAGGTATGATAGCTTGTCCTTGTGATCCCCGTGGTGGGAAGGACACAGCGGCCAGCCAGCCAACTTTACCTGGTGAGTTCCAGGCCGTTGAGAGGTCCCACCTAGGAAACAAGGTGGACAGCCCCAAAAGAACTGATGTAAAAGAAACCACAACCAATAGAATTGATGCTCTGAAGGATTTACTAATAGTTTGTTTCAGCCTTTAAATCACACAAGGTAAAATGGAGCTACAAGAGCCCTGCTTCCTAAATACTCCAGTAAGTAAAGACCTAGCCAAGTCCGTTAGAGAGAAACAAGATTTAGGATGGCAGGATGCTACCTACTGTTAGTTCACCAAAACCTCCCATTAGACTCCATTCCCATAACAAAAAGAGACAGCCCTGAGTCCAACCTGCTCTTGGGTCCAACCCCATAGTAAAGAACATACCTCCAAGGGGCAGCTCAAGGTGTTAGCACAGGGTCACAGTCACTATTAAGTCCCTGTCTGCCATTAAGGGCGCTGTTCTCTTATCAGGAAAAGCGTAATTCTGCCAGGCGGGCAAGATGACTCTGGCTAACAACTACTGGAAAAGAACACCACTGCTGTTCTTAAGAAATTATTCTGGCAATCTCTTTGCTATGTCAATCTCCCATCTGCCCAAGGAGCCAGACTTGGTGTCTCCAGTGTCTGTTTAAATGGCTCGAAGTATAACCTGGGGCCAGGGCATCAAAGGGATTTAGGGATAACAGCATTTGTGAAATGCATAACCCTAAGGTGTATGTAGTTAGTAAGATCTTCTAGTCATGGCTGTCTCCTCCTTGAGTACGAGCCAGATTGTAGGGGCTATGGGACCAGCTCCAGCCCCTCCCCAGAAGCTTCTCAGGAGTGAAGGGGGTGAGAAGGCTTCCTATAATAACCCCACACAGACAGCCTAGGGCTCTTCATTTCACGTACTCTTTATTGTTCTGTTTCTAATAATCCTGCCCTCCTCCTAACTCCTCCATGCTTCTTCTACTAAAAACTCTTCTACGGGGACCTTGAAGCATAAGGAGCTGAGCCACTCACCATGGCCACACAAAGGTCCAAGGCCATAGGAGCAAAACCTCGACCAGATAGGAGGGCACTCAGTGCCGATGACAACTTTGAGACACAGATTAACTGTTAGTGGAGTGGCAAGTGAAAAATTGGCATGCTTCTTCTTAGTAGCCTTGGTTGGACATCTGTGACTTTGATCTTGTGTAAGCGGTAAAGTTTTCTTTCTACAAAACGCCTTGAGTCTAGTTGAACTTGTTCTGAGGTGAAAATGAGATAATTATGTGTAGCTAGCAAGGCAGGCTTTTAGGTGTCTGTAGTCCTCGTGGGACAATAGATCTAGCTATGAAGCATGTCCCAGTATATATTCTATATATCAAAACTAAATAGCTAAATGAAAAGTCATCTATTTGACCATCCACGATATGTGTGCCCATAAGACTTAGATGCAATCATAAGATTATATGCACACATTGTATGAACATGCATGGGAATAGGGAGATTCATGGCTGTTATTACACAAGTGACATTATGGAAGAAAGCAACAGTTTTGAGAGTAAGCTGTAATTGTGTCATGGCCTGAAATAGCTCCTGATAAACGCTCCTGACATCTCTCTTATCTGTTTAAAAAGAGAAGCCTGTAAGTCAGTCTTACGACAGCATTTTCTTATCTGCTGGCCGAGTAAATCCAGGACAGCCTTGTTCTCCATCTCTCTGAGAGCTGTGACTCAACAACATCCATCAATCATGCTGCAATTCTTGTCCTTGGGCATCTGTGAATTCCTCAAATGAGGTCCCTTTGCCTGGACCCTAACACTGACCAACTGTCTGCCGAGGACCAGGTTGAGAGAGCAAGGACATTGGCTGTGATTTTTTTCTCGCCAGAATCAGGTACTACTGGGGGTGGGGGCGGTATCCAATATAACAATGCATAGGAAAGATTATGCTTGGTAGACAGTTAACACACTGTAGTGCTGTGGGAAGAATTCCCAAGCTGTAATCTGAGGGAAAGAGCTCTTCATACAAGAAGTCTGCAATGGGGACAGCTTACCACATTCAGAGGGTGGTATTTCTTATCGTCTTGCAGATAAGCTTGATGAGATGGCATCTCTGGCGAGGAGACTCCTCATCCCTTGCTAAATGAGGTACATCCCACATGAGATAAGCATCTCTGATGAGTTAACCCCTGAAGGATGTGCTAAGCTCTCATGGCATAATCTTGTGATCCGTAGCAACTCCCTTCTTTCATTTAACGAAAACAGTGTGTGGATTTCTCTCTTGGCAACGTGCAAAACAGATCTTAGGTGTTTGAGGATGACTGGAATAAAAAAATATGAGCACGATGATTAACACCCCTATAATTCCCAAATTAATAAGAAGGTTCCACAAGGAATTATTGCTAACAAAATTCTTAATTGAACTGGCAATATAATTAGCTATGTACTCTACAGAAGGAAGTTGAAGTCTGGAATGGCTGACAGCACTAATCTGAGAATATTAGGTACCTGTTTTTATACCTAGATGGCAACTATTCCAGATGCATCTCAGGTGAGCCTGCTCCCAAGACATTCCTGAGGCATTAAAAGGTAAAGGAGTGACATAGATCACTTAAAAGCAGCATGCCATGCTCTTGTCAAGCATACCTTAATATTCTGGATCTGATTGCCCATAAAGAATGGCTTCTTCTAGAACATTTGTTCTATTAATCCTTGATCAAATCCCTCCTGAGTGACCAGAGCCATAGGAACATTCTTAGACAAAGTGTTAACATGGTTAGCAGTGTGTATTTGCTGAACCAGAGCTGTGATAGGGCGGCTACAGAACTCACAATGGTTACGAGAGCAGTAATACCAATGGTAAGCTCAACAATGCATCTCCTAGGATGCAGGAGAGAGCTGGCAGCATGCTCTAGGGCAAATACGGAAAAGAGATTAACAGGTAGCATTACATTAACAGGTAGCATTACATGCGGAGGTTGACGAAGGAGGAAGGCTTTGGGATGAGTAGAAGGGCAAGGCAGTTCGTCAGATAACAGCTGTTATCATAAATTGATCCATTAGGAGTGATGTTTAAAGTTCCTGTCTCCCTTGTATATAAGACAGTGAAAGGGGACATAACACAAGCCTGAATGTCAATTGAGTTATGATTGCGCTGTGCAGGTAGTAGAAGACTAATGTGATCACTGGCAGCCAACAAATGGTATGAATGAGTCTGAGATGTGAGGGACTGGGTGGGCAGGGCCACAGAAGTGGGACTGACCCAGCCAAATGTCGTCCATTGATTTACAATGCGGTCTAAGAAGGTGAAAGACTAAGCATAGATTTTAGCCAAGGTAATGTTTTAAGAAGGAAAGGAGACTCCTGATTCAGGGAAGGCACGAGGCATCCATTGGGGAAGTCCAGGAGTTGGCTTTGAGAGCCCCCTTCAGAGGCAGTGCTCAGGGTCATCCTAGGTTCTCTGGGAGAGAGCTGTGATGGTGTGAGTTTTCTCTTTTCTGTCATTGCTGGCAGTTTTGGGATACTGATCTGGTCTGCAGCGGGCTGACCAGAGGGTCTAATCAGCAGATCTGGAATCCGCAATGGTGATTCAGTGTTCTCTGAAAACATACAAGCATACCCTCTACCTGATGTTATTAAAACATCAGTGTCCAGTGAGGAGATCCTTCTATTTGACTAAAGGTTTGGGAGTAACTTTGTGGAGGAGTGTCTGAGGAAGGAACTCATATTGTCCTCAGAGGTGTTTATATAGTTTATTACCTAGAGAGCATGGATTAGGATGTAATGGGGGTATGCATATCTAAAATCTCCATTTTGTTATTGGGATACTGGAGTGTTTTAAGGATGATGCGCTCTCTCCACAGTAGCTTGAGCGCGGGAATTATAACGAATGCTTGTGGAGTGGGAAATACTAAAAGTTAAGCATTATTCTTTAAAAGTTTTAGAAGTATACATGTCTATTTTTATGATTTAAGTTTGTTGTCCTTGTAGAATTAGAACTTTATGTTTTATTTCTGATAAATTTAGCCTTAACGATAAAAGTTTGAAGTCATTGCAATATGGAAAGGAAGGCTCTTAACCAGAAATACAACACACAAGATCGGCAGTCTTATGAATCCTTATAGTGCATCCTCAGATAAACAAGGCACAGTAAAGAGACCAAAACAGCTGGTTGATGGGCAACAAAGGGAGGAAAAGTATTTTTTGAGCTGGCAGAAAAGCAGAAAGGACCTGTCAACTCGGACATTTAAACCAGTCAAAAAACAACACCACAAACCAGACATTTTGTGGCCGTATTTTTTATCATTACTTGGAAAGTAGTTGGGCATTTAATAAGAAGACAAAGAGCTGAAGAAATAGGTCCCTAGTGTCAGGAAAAGAGACTTTTAGAGTCAGATGAGGTCTGTAGGAAACCAGGCTGGCCAGGCAAACGGCAGTGGTGTGCTTGCTTGAGTCTGATGAACTGGAGGGCAGAGGGGAGGGGTGAGGACACAGGCTGAAGTGAAGGCGGAGAGTGCGGGTACCTAGAGGAAGAGAGAGGGAAGTTGTTTATCTATTTACATCTTTGAGCTCCACTGAAGACCATTAATGGGAACTCTTTGAGGCGGCTGCGATTTTGCAAACAAGCAAAAAGCTCCAGTCTGGTGAATTTTACCCAGAAAGAGAAAGAGAGAGAGAGACAGATTTTTAAAGTAGCAATGAGGAAAGAACAACTCAAGAAATACCTCCCAAGGGGTGGGATAAAAGTGAAAGTGGGGGAATCTTTTAAATTTTTTAAATCAGCCTGAGGGTCCTGGTCAGAGCTGGAGTAGCTGCTGTAGGCTTGTGAGTGAAGAAGCTTGCTTTGTTAGGTAAATGAACAGCAGTTGGGCACTGGGCTGAAGCAGTTTGGAAGTTAACTCTTTCCTGAAAGCTCTGGCTACAGAGCAATCGGAGTTGCAAGCGGCTGTGAGAACATAGTAAATCCCATTTATTTTTATTTAAAGTCTCAGGAGGTCATAGCAAAGAAAGCAGCTTGGAGCAGACCAGGGGTCTGAGCTGTCAGCCCCCCAAGGCTGGGGGAGAGCCTGGCAACCTTCACTGACTCTTCTTTACTATGACACAACTACAGCCTGGAGCTGTCTTGTTGTAGGGTTAGTTAAACTTAACAAAGAGCACCAGTTAGGATTGTAGTGTTTTCCAGTGCCTGCCATTATCTGTCTTTGACTTAGAGGTCCCTTTTGTCTAGCTTTACGTTTGTCAGCGAGCCATTTGTTTGGAATTATGATAGTCTGTTGTTTCATCCTTTAAGTTAGTTTTATTTTTAGAGGTTAATTATTCTATGTCTGCTTTATTAGTATCCCCTTTTGAGCTGTTTATATTGGGACCTGCTATTAAAGGCTAAACATTCTCCCTAGGTTTCGGGCTAGGTGACAGGCAATAAGGGTGTTCTCTCATCTGGCCTGTGGATAGGGTCCAGATGGTTAGCCACTTCTTTCCTATGTACATGCCAAATGGGGAAAGCCGTACAAGGCATATCCATCCCTTTATTTTTTTTGTGCACCAATCTTTATTATTTTTCCCTATAGTATCTCATAATTGTACATGTAGGATTCCCCAGTCAGTAAAACAGGCACTGACTTTTTGTATTAATGAGAGGAAGTCATTAAGTTGACTAGAATGGACTTGAATCGCCTTCTTTTTAAGCACTTTTTTTTTTTAAAAAAAAATAAATTTTGTAAAGAACTGTTTTTTGCTTACATATTGTTAGACCCATTGTGAAAGAAAAAAATCACAGGAAGAGAGTGTTTGGTGGAGGGGGGTGCTGGGAGTCAAAGATCAGTCATCCTCAACAAGCTTTCAAGTCCTTCTACTACTGGTGAGGACTCTCTGAGAAGCTGACAATTTGGGAAGTGTCTCTGGGCACTTCCAGAAGGGACTATGTAGGGTTGCCCTTGGGTGGTAGGGGTTGAGGCTGCTCACCCAGTTCCAGGGCATTCTGGAGTGTCCTATGACTTGCAGCTTCATTTTGGTGAGGTCCCCTGAGAAGCCACCTGTTCAGAAATGTGTCTCTGGAACACTCCCAGGAGGAACCATCTGATGTTCCTCTTGGAGGGAATTACCTCCTCCTCGTGGATAATTTCCAGACTATTTGGTACCCTGGTGCAGGCGCCACTCCAGCCCCTACCCAGAAGCTTCTCAGGAGCGAAGGGGGTGAGAAGGCTTCCTATAATAACCCCACACAGACAGCCTAGGGCTCTTCCTTTCACGTGCTCTTTATTGTTCTGTTTCTAATAATCCTGCCCTCCTCCTAACCCCTCCATGCTTCTTCTACTAAAAACTCTTCTCCTACTGGGGCCTTGAAGCATAAGGAGCTGAGCCGCTCACCATGGCCACACAAAGGTCCAAGGCCATAGGAGCAAAACCTCGACCAGATAGGAGGGCGCTCAGTGCCGATGACAACTTTGAGACACAGATCAACTGTTAGTGGAGTGGCAAGTGAAAAATTGGCATGCTTCTTCTTAGTAGCCTTGGTTGGACATCTGTGACTTTGATCTTGTGTAAGCTGTAAAGTTTTCTTTCTACAAAATGCCTTGAGTCTAGTTGAATTTTTTTCTAAGGTGAAAATGAGCTAATTGTGTGTAGTTAGTAAGCAGGCTTTTAAGTGTCTGTAGTCATCATGGGACAATAGACCTAGTTATGAAGCATGTTCCAGTATATATTCTATATAGCAAAACTATATAGCTAAATGAAAAGTCATCTATTTGACCATCCACGGATTTGTGTGCCCATAAGACTTAGATGCAATCATAAGATTACATGCACACATTGTATGAACATGCACGGTAATTGGGAGATTCAAGGCTGTTATTACACAAGTGACATTACGGAAGACAGCAACAGTTTTGAGAGTAAGCTGTAATTGTGTCATGGCCCGCAATAGCTCCTGATAAACGCTCCTGACAAAAGCTGAATGTCTGCTGTGTTAAAGAACCCTTTCCTTTATTAGTCTCTAAGTGTGAGCAATGTTTTCTCACATGAATGAAGGCATGTTCATCTGGCCCAGATGCTGCTGGTGGCGTCAGAGAAAAGGCATATTGGTACACATAGCTATGGATGTCAGCGTGCTAGAAAGTGCTCAGGCGTGAGTACTTCTGGAGCAGAGAAGGAGAGGTTCTCAGTGCATGACCCGGAGGAGGCAGAAGTCAACACTCTTAGAGATGAAACCCTCCCTGTGTAGTTGCGTGTGTATCGCTTTCAGAGAAAAGGGGTTCGGTTTTTTTATTATTCATGCCTAGCAGTTTCAGAAAATGCGTAAGTGAGCAACTTCATTAGATGCAGCCTGTTCAGTTAATGTAAAGGGCGCATTTGTGAGCGAGCGAGGAAGCAATTTGATGACCAGTTCTTAACTGTGACAACAGAGATCAGTTATGTAGCCACTGACCGTCACACCCAGGTGGGGAACCGCTCACCCAGCAGACTGGCTGAGGGCCCTGCCAGTGCGGTTCCTTCCGCTTGGTAGTTGTGAAGGTGGCATGGAGGGCTCATCAGGACCAGAGTCCACCCTTCTCATTTGCTTTCCCCTTCCCGTTCTTCTGTACAGCACCCGAGTTTGTTAAATGCTTACCCCTCCCTTGTCCCCTGCCCCCACCCCTGAACAAGTCCATTTGTTGCTCATCTTATTCTGGCTCCTCTTTTCTGCTTCCTGGCTTAATAAAGTCTACCCTGGTTTTGATGCCCCAGACAGGAACCTCTTCGGGTTTTTAGAGGATCCATTTCACAAGTCTTTCTTTTCTCAAACTCTCTCATCCTTAATGTGCTACCTCATCCAGAGTAATGGGGCCCACCTGTGAGGGGCTGAGGCCTCTCTAACCTGACCTCCAAATCCTTCTTTTCCATGTATCAGCTGACTGTCTCAGGTCTCTGTCGTAGTAACAGAAATCAGATACAATAATGATATCAATTGTCGTGTTCTTAACCTGATGATAAGCGAAAGACCTGACTGGGGACAATAAGCGAAAGAAAAAATAACACACATACTCATAGTCAGAAAAGCTGGGCTTGGGTGGCGTGAGCTCTTCAATGGAGAACCGCAGCAGCCCGGAAACTTGGCAAGTTTATTAAATACAGTTGAACCAGGAGGCGGGATCATTACCCACACACAAACCAGGAGGCCGGGTTAGCAATCTGGGTAGGAGCAGTTCTTGTAGGGGCTCTCACTGAACACCCAGGGGGAGAAGGCTCTGGTGGACACCTGTGGCACACACAGCTAACACCCACAGGTGGACCAGAGGAAGGCTTTGCCATCTCTCTGAGGCTCACCCCAGGGGGAGGCCTTGACATTTTCCCACGACTCCGAGGGTACGGTACTTGTTATGGCTGTGTCAGCGCAAACAATACACACTGACCCAGGGCTTCTCTCATCCAGGGCTCCCAGTAATAAATAAAGAGAGCTATTGGCTCATTCCCCTCAGTGTGGGCCAGGAGGTATTTATCATCTCATGAAACTATGAGGTGGGTTCTACTGTTGTTCCCATCTCGCAGGAATTTTGATTTTTTATCAGTGTCTTTGCTAGTCTTTAAGATTTGTTTATTTATTTATTTATTCATTCATTCATTCAAGTTTTGTAATACATTTCCCTCAGAGTTAGTCAACCTTACTGCCGTTTGACTGCCCAGGATACAGTAGGTAAGCAGGCAACTGTTGTAATGGCTTCTGGAAATTTTTCCGTGAGCCTTGTTCTGTTCTGGAGCCCAGCTGCTCCACTGTGGGCAGCAGTTTCCCTGCACTGACCACACCTACCACCCTGGGCCTGACCACCTCCTTCTTGGAATCCCCTTCCTCATTCCAGCTGAGACCACCAGTTCTCCAGACCCTGGGTCACACTTTGGAACAATTTATCAAATTACAAGGTACCTGTTCTGGCTTTCCATTCTTGCCATGACTGTTTTTTTAGTTTCTAAGAGCTTTTAAAAACTGATGCTGGAGGAACCAGAGACCTCTGCAGGTTGGGGCCTGAGTCTGGGACCTTGGAGAGAGTAGGCTGGAGCCAGGATCTCTGTGGGTCCAGGTACGAGTCTGGGACCTTCACAGGAGTGGGTCTAGACCAGGAACATTTTACAGAACAGGTCTGAGCCAGTGAGCCTGAGACAGCTAACTCCACAGGAGCAGGTACAAGGGAGCAGCCACTGAGGGAGTAGGCCAGAATCAGAGATCTGCGGGTTCGGGAGCGAATCTGGCATCTCCAAGGGAGTAGGCCTGAGCCAGGACCTCTAGTAGAGCAGGCCCAAGGCAACAACTTCAGAAAACCCACAAACACATGGAAATGAAAGAATGCTCACCTTAATCATCAATGGGTCAAGGAAGAAATAAAGGAAGAAATTAAAGATTTCCTAAAATTCAATAAAACTGACTACACAACATACCCAAATCTATGGGACACAATGAAAGCAGTGTTAAGAGGAAAGTTCATAGCACTAAATTGCCTACATAAAGAAGCTGGAATAATCCCACACTAGTGAATTAACAGAACATTTGAAAACTCTAGAACAAAAAGAAGCAAACTCATTCAGGAGAAGTAGGTGGCAGGAAATAATCAAATTGAGAGCTGAAATCAACAAAATAGAAACAAAGAAAACAATACAAGGAATCAATGAGACAAAGAGTTGGTTCTTCGAGAAAATCAACAAAATAGACAAACCTTTATCTAAACTAACCAAAAGGCAGAGAGAGAATATATAAATTAACAAAATCAGAAATGAAAGGGGGGACATAACCACAGAAACAGAGGAAATCCAGAGAATCATTAGGTCTTTTTGAAAACCTCTACTCCACAAAATTGGAAAATTTAAAAGAAATGGACAATTTTCTGGATAAAAATCACTTACCAAAATTAATTCAGGACAAGATAAGCAAATTAAATAGACCTATAACTGCTAAAAAAAAAAAAAGAAAAATAGAAACAGTCATCAAAAATCTCTCTCCCCCCAAAACCCACAAAAAACAAAAACAAAAACACACCCAGGACCAGATGGTTTCAGTAATAAGACAATATTGCTCACTTTCTCCGTATCTGTTCAGTATAGTTGCTGATGATATGATAGTTTACATAAGCGGTCCCAAAAATTCTAGCAAGGAACTTCTACAACTCAAAAGCACTTTCAGTAATGTTGCAGGATACAAAATTAGTTAAAAAAAATCAGTAGCCTTCCTTCACATAGATGATAAATGGACTGAGAAAAGAAATTAGAAAAACATCACCCTTTACAATAGCCACAAATAGCATAAAATATCTCAAAGTAACTCTAATCAAATAAATGGAAGACCTGTATGACAAGAACTTTAAATCTTCGAAGAAAGAAATTGAAGAAGACACCAGAAAATGAAAAGATCTCCCATGATCTTGGGTAGGTAGAATTAACATAGTAAAAATGACAATCTTACCCAAAGCAATCTACAGATTCAATGCAATGCCCATCAAAATCCCAGTAAAATTCTTCACAGACCTCAGAAGAACAGTACTCAACTTCATATGGAAAATAAACAAACAAAAGACAAAAAAAAAACCCAGGATAGCCAAAACAATACTGTACAATAAACAAACTTCTGTAGGCAATCCCTGACATCAAACTCTACTACAAAGCTACAGTACTGAAAACAGCCTGGTACTGGCATAAAAATAGACAGGTGGACCAATGGAACTGAACTGAAGTCCCAGATATCAATCCACACACCTACGAACACCTGATTTTTGACAAAGAAGCAAAAATATAAAATGGAAAAAAAACATATTCAACAAATGATGCTGGCATAACTGGATATCAGTATGTAGAAGAATGAAAATAGATCCATATCTTTCACCATGCACAAAACTCAAGTCCAAATGGATCAAAGACCTCAACATAAAGCCAACCACACTGAATCCCATGGAAGAGAAAGTGGGAAGTACATTTAAACGCACTGGCACAGGAGACCACTTCCTAACTATAATTCCAGTAGCGCAGACACTGAGAGAAACAATTAATCAATGGGACCTTCTGAAACTGAAAAGCGTCTGTAAAGCAAAGGGCACAGTCAACAGGACAAAACGGCAGCCTACAGAATGGGAAAAGATCTTCACCAACTGCACATCGGACAGAGGGCTGATCTCCAAAATATACAAAGAACTCAAGGAATTGGTCTTCAAAAGAACAAATAATCCAATAAAAAATGGAGTACAAACCTTAACTGAGAACTCTCAACAGAGAAATCTAAAATGACGGAAATGCTCAACATCCTTAGCCATCAGATAAATGCAAATCAAAAACAACTCTGAGATTCCATCTTACCCCTGTAGAATGGCTAAGATCAAAACACTGATGACAACTTATGCTGGAGAGGTTGTGGGGTAAAGGGAACACTCCTGAATTACTGGTGGGAATGCAAATTGTTACAGCCCCTTTGGACATCAGTATGACAATTTCTCAGAAAATTAGGAAACAACCTTGCTCAAGACCCAGCAATACCACTTTTGGTACCACAAAGACTTGTGCTCAACTATGTTCATAGTTTCATTGTTTGGCATAGCCAGAACCTGGAAACAACGTAAATGCCCCTCAACTGAAAAATGGATAATGAAAATGTGGTACCTTTACTCAATGAAGTACTACACAGCAGAAAAAAATAATCACATCTTGATATTTGCAGACAAATGGATGGATCTAGGAAACATTATATTGAGTAAGGTAACCTAGATCCAGAAAGACAAATATCATATGTACTCACTCATAAGTGGCTTTTAAACATAAAGCAAAGAAAACCATCCTACAAATCACAGTTCCAGAGAACCTAGACAACAATGAGGACCCTACGAGAGACATACATGGATCTACTCTACATGAGAAGTAGAAAAAGACAAGGTCTCCTGAGTAAATTGGAAGCATGGGGACCTTGGGAGAGGGTTGAAGGGGAGGGGAGAAGAAAGGAGAGGAGCAGAGAAAAATGTATAGCTCAATGAAACCAATAAAAAGATATTTTAAAAAACCTGACATTGTGTTCTTTCTAATGGCGTCCTTATTTCTTTGGGTCTATTAATAATATTTTTTAAAAGCAGTTTTTCTGTTCATGGATTATCCATCTCGTCCTCTTTCCTACTTGCTTTGTTCTTCCCCTTAGGACGTCAGCCTCACCTCGTGTCCTCTGCTGTTGGAAAGCTCCAAGCACATGGGTGGTGTTTGTGGCATTCAGGATTTTGCAGGTATCTGGTGGGCTCTCTGCTGGGAAAGCCGCAGCAGCAGCGCATTTTGCTCTGTTCTCTTGGACTGGCCAGAGTTCTTACAGAGAGATTTTTATGGTTTCTGCAAAGAGAACATCTACCCAGTGGCTGGCATTTGGGTGTTCCAGGGAGCAACTGAAAATCCAAATATAAACTAACCTGTAGACAAGGTTAGAATCTAGAACTATGGGGCAACTCCAGAAAGTTTTGTTTTTGTATTAATGTTACAAAACTACAAGCCAAAATCTATTTGACTAACACGGCATCATGTTTTCTCTTAACGCCCGTGAGAAAGGTTCAAAATGTACCTACATATGTAACATACGACATACATGTATCCGCTTTAGATAATCTTGGATTCTTTTTTTTTAGAAAATATAATCTTGGATTCTTAAATTGCTCTGGTGAGAAGGACAGTTTTGTGACTCAGAGTAATATGATACATGGACAAAATGTTTTTGACAATTTCCCCTAAGGTTTAGACATCTGGGGAAAATTAATATTATTTTGACAATTATTTGGCTAAAGGATTAAGAAGAAAACAAAAACCCTTGAACAGAGCGGTTACAGCACACCAAAGTCATTTCACAATGCTGGCCTCTGGCACTTTTGTTCCTCCGTGCTTTCTCTAGGAGGTGGGAAGCCATGCCCTCACAGTCCCACTGCAGCAGATGAGACCAAAGGGCTGCACTTAGGAAGCTCCCTTCAGCTCCCTCACTGTTTTCAAACCAGGTTCCTATGGGACTCCGCCTGCTCTGAACATCTCTGTGTCTTTCTCCATAGGCGTGTAAAGATCCATGGGAATAAGTGGGACATTTTTATTTTCTGTATTGACTGTTGTAGGAGCCCACTCCTGCAAAGACAGCCAGGGTTCCTGGATCGGGCATCCTTGAGCCCAAAGAAAAGTCAGATGAAAGAAACTTAAGAACGACAGGATAGAATCGGAAGATCTGTCTGGTCATGCCGAGGCAGTCAAACAGCCCGAGTTTCTTTCAGAACTTGCTTATACACAAAAGCAGAACACAGCCCAGCACAGACGGTCGGTATCTAACCACAAGACCGTTCCTGTCCTTGACTGAGCAGCCTCCTCTCCAACTTGTGTTTGCTGCTCGGAAGCAGCCTCCCTTTCTCTCTTGATGTCCTGAGGTTTGTCGTCAGCAGTATACTGTCTACTAGATCGAGTGTTCTTTTCTCACAGGCTAACTCAGATGTCTCTCATAGCCCTCAAGGCTATTGGAAAAGGCAGAGCAGGCAAGCAAGCTTGAACTCAAATGACTTCAAGTCAGAAACGACTCCAGATGGAAACTGAGTCATGTGGGCTCCCCCCCCCACACCCTTTTTATTTTAAAGGACCTCTCAGAGTCCCTCAGAAGACTGTGTCTGCCTTGGGGGTTCTTTACTGCACCCTAGTCTTACTCATCATAGGAAAACGGATCCTAGAGATCCATCCCCTGTCTTAGGTTGAAAAGAGGCAAAGAAAATTCACCCGTCTCTGACCGCAAGTCTCTGGTGTCAAGTTTTTAGGGAAGTGTGCAGAATTTTACTCCGTGAAGTTCCAAGCACACTTTCCACAGTGAGTTCCTGATGAACTATAGGTAAACAAATTATGCCCAAAAGAACACAAGCTCCAACAACTGCAATACTACTAAGAAGTGAAATAAATGCTGACTATGATGGAACAGCCTTTTAAATTGTTCCAGAATATCTTCAACTGCTTTGGCTGCATCGAAATCTAATTTAGTCTTCTTCAAATTCAATATTTTTTGACGTAATTTAAGCAAATCTAAGGACTCATTAGAATCATGCCAGATTCCCTTAAGATGTGCTTTAACTCTTTCCCAACCGATAGCACTTTCATTATACACAAAAGATGTAACACGAACCCATTGATTCTCACAGTTCCTTCATGCATGGAGGAAATCATTGGGGGAGGGGCGTGAAATATCATATATCCAATTACCGTGAGAAAATAATAACTTGGTATAATATGTACATTGCTTATCCTGCCCCATTATTAGTTATGGAAACACTCCAAGATATCCCTCCAAAGCAACACTCTTTGCAAAACCCAGGAATTCCTTCACAGTACCCAACATGAGAAAATTTTCAAGCAATAGGGAACTCTTCTGTGGCAGGTTGATCTGAAAGATGTGTATTGTTGGCTGTGACCACAATCTCCTTTCCTTTCCAAACAGCAAGATGCAAACTAGGTGGTTCAGAAACATAGGCCCAATGGGTCTCACTCTGGCCATTCTGAATCATCATCAGCATCAGGACCAGCATCTCTCTGCTCCACATACCTTACCAATTGAGCTTCAATTTCATCCTGTGAAAAAACACAAACATGCTCTCCCCATACCAAAACAAAGTCAGAACCCCTTTATAAACCAGTAGATGGATCTTCCCATTAGACCTAAGCAAATTATATGGTGGTGCTTTCATGCCAAAATCTGTTATGCTCACAGACATTCACATTTTAAATTTTAAAATAAAAAATTTATATGGTGACTAACTCCTCCTTTATTATAATATATATATGTATATATATATATTCATTTTGGTTTTTTGAGACAGGGTTTCTCTGTGGCTTTGGAGCCTGTCCTGGAACTAGCTCTTGTAGACCAGGCTGGTCTCGAACACACAGAGATCCGCCTGCCTCTGCCTCCCGAGTGCTGGGATTAAAGGTGTGCGCCACCACAGCCCGGCTTATTATTATATTTTTGATTAAGACTCCCATGTGCCCTTTCAGAATTCCTTGCCCCTGCATAGTACATCATCTCAAAACCTTGAGATGAGTTGTTTCCAGAGGCTGATATTGAGATTTTTAGCATCATCAGTTTAATGGCACCCAGATAGGAATTATCATTTACTCAAGGTATCAATGACCAAAATCTCTGTGATGATTAAGAGGGAAATCCCCTTTTTATCTAACATTCCAGGGGGAACAGGGATGATGTATTCATTTCTGTAATTACTTCCTGCTGACCTTGGGATGTTGCTATCAGGGCCCTGGAAGGCTAGACTGTTAGTCAAAGGCAATAAAGGAACTTAGAAGGATCTGATTCATTGAGAGGCTGAAAAGACAGCAATCACATAGGCTGGATGGGTTCACATCAGGTTTCAGCAAGTTCAGGGCTCATAGTCTTTCGGAGCAGGTCGTTATCAGCAATTGATGCTTGCATGTGTTTGTCAGCCAGGTGGGAACCTGGTGAAACAAATCCAAGCTAGGAACAGAAGTTAAATTTATGGTCTCATTTGAAAATTGTAAACTCAAAGTCTCAATAATTAAGGAAGGGGAAGAGTCTCAAGACCAGGAGAGAGAGAAAAAAAAATACTGTAATCCTTTTATTTTGTGAGAGGTGGATTCAAGGTTTTTTTTTTTTTTAAATATTTATTTAGTATACACTATTCTGTCTGTGTGTATGTCTGCAGGCCAGAAGAGGGCACCAGACCTCATTACAGATGGTTGTGAGCCACCATGTGGTTGCTGGGAATTGAACTCAGGACCTTTGGAAGAGCAGGCAGTGCTCTTAACCACTGAGCCATCTCTCCAGTCCGGATCCAAATTTTATAATTCTCTCCATTTTTCCAAAGTTTGTATGAATCCCCATTTTATAAAAGGACATAAAACTTTCAGATGTATTAGCATTATTAGTCTGTACTGAAATCCACATTGTAGAAAAAGAACGTAACTGGTATCTGTGGAACAGCAGGAGTAGACTCACATCCTCGAGCCTAACAAAAACTATAGATTTGGATTAAACAGCATATAAGCCTACATTCAGAAGACAATCAAAAGAAATTTAAAATCTCGAACTTGTGACCCAAACAGTAAGCAATCATTGCTCCATTAGCTTGTCAGAACTCTATTAATGCTAAATTCTGGACTTTGGAAATCTCAGCATAATAATACTATAGAAGGGGAAAGAAATCTTGTAATAATTTTATATACATCTTAAGTCATTATTTCTTATAAATTTTATCTATATTTTTCAGAATAATCCTCTCAGACCCATATAATGCCTTCAGATCCTTACAACCTCTATTGATGTCCTCAGGCCTGTATGTTTTTTAGACCCTCAGAATTTATATAAACTTGTATAACATTTCTGAAAAAAAATACATAAACTGCTAATATTCCTGCAAAAGAATTGTTAACGTCTCCGGCCACACTCAAAGATTCTCTGTTTCACACCCGTGCAGTTTTTCACCTGCAAGCAGTAAATTCCCTGCTGCCTCGTACACAAGCGCATGTCTCCCTGTAGTAGCTCTGCCCACCTGAGCATGCGCACCTCTGCCCTCTGCAGGAGCTGCTGGCTGGCTGTGGGGCAGAGAACACCGCAGGGAGATGACAATGTCATGCCTCTCCTTAGTACGGAAGCTTTCTTTCTGGACCCAAAGTCCTGGAACTGATCCAATAAAAATGCACAGGGGGCTAGAGGTGGAGGCTGCCTGCCTTGTCTCTGCCAGGATAACAAAGATCAATAGACAAAAACGGAGAGTAATGACAGACAGACAGGTACTGGTCCCACTTAAACTTTTCAGAGACACGAACACATAAAACAGCAACATTGCAACAGTGTAAACAGAGACCAAGACAAAGCGCGCTCATTCATTCACGCACACCTTTTTAAATCTCTAGACTCATCCTCCCTTCTGCAGGGAGCCAGGAGCACACACATCCTTTACACATTTCAAAAACTGAAGCCATTGTTGTTGTCCTTCCTTAGTAGCCCTACCCTTTAAAATATCTACAAGTAAACGTACAAATTCTAAAAAGTTACACAGTTGTTGATGCCCGACGTGGGCACCTCTAACTTTGAAAATATTTTTTCAGGAAATGTACAAATAGCTGTTTAGTATTTTCTTGGCCCATAATTACTTTATGTTCTTATACTCATATAAGAGTATAAGTAACTTAAGTTACTTCTCATTTTACACGTATACTCGAGTAACTTCTTGCGCAGCTAGCCTCATTTTTGTATTTACACCACATGACTGCGGAGTTTTTTGTGTTTACACCGCGCGACTGCTGATACTCCCGGGATATACTTACCTCACCTCCGAGCGCCCTTGGAATCTGCGGTGTCCCTAAGAAGACACCCCTCCCCAGGAGGCCGCCCAGCTGGGCGCCACCTGTAGGAGCCTGCTCCTACGAAGTCAGCTAGGGTTCCTGGATAGGACATCCTTGAGCCCAAAGAAAAGTCAGATGAAAGAAACAGAAGGCAGGATAAAATCGGAAGGTCTGTCTGGTCATGCCGAGGCCACCAAACAGCCCCGAGTTTCTTTCAGAACTTGCTTATACACAAAAGCAGAACACAGCCCAGCACAGACGGTCGGTATCTAACCACAAGACCGTTCCTGCCCTTGACTGAGCAGCCTCCTCTCCAACTTGTGTTTGCTGCTCGGAAGCAGCCTCACTTTCTCTCTTGATGTCTCGAGGTTTGTCGTCAGCAGTATACTGTCTACTAGATCGAGTGTTCTTTTCTCACAGGCTAACTCAGACGTCTCTCATAGCCCTCAAGGCTATTGGAAAAGGCAGAGCAGGCAAGCAAGCTTGAACTCAAATGACTTCAAGTCAGAAACGACCCCAGATGGAAACTGAGTCACATGTGGGCTCCCACAGACTGTCACAAAGACCAGATAATATGACCTATTATTCGGATCCTGTCCGTGTGTGCTGGGGAAACGTCCTATTCATCCTACCGATGCAGTTTGTTCTGCCTGAAGATTCACATGCTCTTCCAGACCGCAAGTTAGGATTCCTTATTCTTCCGGTTCAAATGGCCAAGGATTACTCCCGCTTTATAGAAAAGGCTGACGTGGACATCTTTGTCCTTTTATCGGTTTACACAGATGCTTTAATTTCTATAGTCATTTACCAGGTGCAACAATGTATGATTTTACATTTTAATAAGTACTGCTACGTGGCTGCCAGGAACCCATGATGCGACGCGGGCCTACGGGGAGCACAGCCAGTGGGTGCGTAGAGGGGTAGCCCCTGCTTTTGTTCTGTAGTCTGACCATTGCTAAGGCTCAGCACCTATCATATGCATCTGAGACACTGACTTCTCTTCTGGAAGTTTCTGTTGAATAGTCTACTGATTTTCTTTCTAAACGAAGAAGCATGTGGATACTAACAATAGTAAGTCTTTGCCAATCACATATGTTACAAATATTTTTCTTTTCCCCTCCCTTCCTCCTTTCCTTCTCCGTCTTTTTTTTTTTTTTAAATCTCTCTCTCTTGGTTTTGTTTTGTTTTGTCTGAGAAAGGATCTTGCTGTATAACCCAGCCTTGCTCCAAATTTGGGATCCTCTTCTCTTCACCTTCTGAGCCCTGAGATTACAGGTGTACTACATCATCTGGCTGATTTTGTTTCTTCATAGCAAAATCTGCATTTCTTTCAAAATTTGGCCAGCGGTATTATACAAAGGCAAGTTTATGAGATCATTGAAAGCATCATCCCGCCTTGAATTACATCACAAATTGTCAAAGAATCGAAGCAATACGTTTTCAGACTATGAACACACCTATGTCTCTTGTTTCACCCCCATGACGTCACCTGTGTTCCACCCACACTGTAAACACTACCAACTCAGAATTAACCAGTAATTTCTAGGTTAGAGTACATTTACATATAAACCTATTTAAACCGTTCCCCCTGTAGTTAGAATTGCACCGCATCGAGTTCCCATGACAGACACTCAAAGGCAAGACACTCAGGCTGCCGCTGGTCACGTTCTGTGATGGGCTGTGAGACCTTAATAGCAAAGATTTCCTCACATATTCTTTTGTCATACGTATGCTATAGTCTTGCCCAAATTCTTATGCTGATGCCGAATTTCCAGCATGATGGTATTTGGGGTTGAGATCTTTGGGAGGAACTCCAGCCCTCGTGAGTGGAGATGATACCCTTATAAAATTCTGTGAGAACAACTGATCCCTAGGCTAAGAAAGGAAGAAGAGAAAGCATCTATGATCAGGCTGGGATGCTAGTCCTAGGCAGACACTGGCTCTGATGGCATCTTGAACCTAGTCTAGAAGGGTGAGGAATAATTGCCTTTCCTTAATACACCCAGCATACGCTACTGCTGTTACAGCAAACCAGGCTGACTAAGGCCAAATGGTAGACAGAATTCCAAGGTGACTTTGAAGATTTCAACCCCTGGGTACATGTGCTGTGGCATCTTTCACACTTAAGGGGGACCTTTGGCTGTGTTATGGGGCAAATGGTGCCAAGAGTCCCACCACCATGCTAGTGTCACAAAGGACTGTGTCCCTGCACACTGGAGGGGAAGCAGGAGATGGCGATGGAAGAGGATGCAAGGAGCAGGTTGAGATATTTCCCCTGGCTGACAGCCAGCAAGAGAGTGGAAGCCTTGGTGCTATACACTGTGAACAAATTCTACCTGTGATCAGTTTCTACTCAGGCTATTTCTGTGATTTCAAATGGAATTAGCAAGTGTCTCTGCCCTGAAAGAGGCTCCAGACGGCAACGCAGACCACTCGATGGGCACCCTGACACCACAGAGAAACCAGTTCTGCCACATCCAGATTCTTGACCCAAAAAAGGCAGAAGGCAACGAATGGGTGTGCTCTGCAGCCATTAACTGTGCAGTGCATTTTTTTACATGGAAACAAAAAACTCACGTGCACTTAAAAAAATGTTTCAAAGATTAATCTCTTGCAGTTGTCTTTATGTTTCAAGTCTTTGATCTTTATAAACTTAACTTTTATGTGTAAACATGGAAAATTAGTGAGAAAAACCTTCAGGGAGGGAGAGTAAGGAGACACAATTGGAGGTGGGGATGCTCGAGGTAATGCACTTGACTTGTGGAAAGGCATGCGGAATCTGACAGCACAATGCTACTTGCCAATTCAACTTAAATCAGAAAATGAAGGTCTCATATTCAGAGAGTTCCACATTCTGGATAAATGTAAAATTATTTATTTCTACTTTGAATAGCCCCATAAGGGGTTTTAAATACAGTATTCAACCAGCAATTTTTCAGACATGCCAAATCTTTCCTGGTAAACCACTGCCACATGGTGATACATAGATTAATAGAAATGGGTTAAATCAAGAGTTAGCCAATAAGATGTAAGAGCTAATAGGCAAAGCAGTGTTTTAATTAATACAATTTCTGTGTGGTTATTTTGGGGCTAAGCTAGCCAGGCGGCCAGGACGAAACAAGCAGCCACTCCTTACAACAGTCCTGTTCCAATTTTTTGAAGCATCAGAAGACAACTTCATTTTAAAGTTATTTCCCAATGACTTCCTCTCACCTTTCCTGCAATGTGGCATCACTTTGATATTTTTATTTTTGATATTTGTTATTTATACTTAAAACCAACTAAGAACCTCTTTGTTTCAAAACTGCTTTTTATATCACCTTAAGGTAGTTTGATATCTGTTGATTATTGGCATCTGAGAGAGAAGCATCTTTAAAAATATCATATTTTGATGAGAATTAGCTGGAGATGCCTGTGGAGATGGCTCAGTTGGTAAAGCATTAACTGTGCAAGCATGAAGACTTGAGTTCAGATCCCCAGGACCAATGGAAAAGCTGCGTGCAGGCTAGGGTGATGGAAACAGGTCCCTGGACTCATGTGTGTGTGCATGCATGCGTGTGTGTGCATGTGTGTGCATGTATGTATTGTGTGTATACACACACACACACATATTCAATTGCTGGCTAGTTTTAGTCAGTTTGACACAAGGAAGAGTCATTTGGGAAGAGGGACTGTCAATTGAAAAAAAAATGTTTCCTTAAGACTGGTCTGTTGGCAAATATATAGTGCATTTCTTAATTAGAAATGGATGTGGGAAGTTCCCGCCCATTGTAGGTGATACCATCCCTGGGCAGGTCCTGGGTGCTATAAAAAAAGCCAATTGAACAAGCAGTGGAGAGCAAGCCAGTAAGCAGCACTCCTCTTTTGATCAGTTCCTGCCTCCAGGTTCCTGCCCTGTTTGAGGTCCTGCCCTGCCTTCCCGCAGTGATGGACTGTGATGTAGAGCTGTAAGCTGAAATAAACCCTTTCCTCATCAAGCTGATGTTGGCCATGGTGTGATCACAACAGTAGAAGCCCTAAGATATTGCACATATATGCACAACAACAATAATTAAAGAGGAATCTTAATTTTTGGGAGAAGGGAACACGGTAGGAGTTGGAAAATGAGGCATGAGTGGGAATGTATAGATAGATGTAGGGTTCCTGTATCAGTGAATGAGGATACCCAGTGTTGACCTCTGACTTCACATGCGGGCATGCACGCACACACACACACACAGACACACACTCACACACTGGTAATCTGTGGTAATCTGTCTGACTGGCTTTGATAGTTTTAAAGTTAGTGTGTTACTTACTGACATGCTGGATACTTGAAGGCACAGGCTGAGGTGCAGAAACCAGTGATTTCTCTCTCTCCAATTAAGTTTGTTCTACTTAGTCTTGTGAGATATTGAGAAATCTCTGAGCTCTCTTGATCATTATAGCTGTGTTAGGCAGGCTATTTTCTAGTCCCAAGTCCCAGGTGAATAAAATGAGCAAGCCAAGTCCACATACCTGTTCATACAGGTGCACATACATGCCCAAAAGTCCACATACCTGTTCATACAGGTGCACATACATCCCCAAAAGTCCACATACCTGTTCATACAGGTGCACATACATCCCCAAAAGTCCACATACCTGTTCATACAGGTGCACATACA
>JAQHUG010000219.1:3424332-3447850 GCA_028555095.1 Dicrostonyx torquatus
TAGTAAATCCTTAGATATACTCACTGCTAAGTATAAATGTATACTTTAGTTGTAATGAGTTACTAACTTCCCCTGCGAAGCTGGAGTTACCTGATAATTATATAATTATTATAATAAAACACAAACCAAACACAACATAGGGAATATTGTACAATAGAAAAGAAACCAAAAAGTAAACTTGATCATAAGGTAAAATTAAAATGAAGATTTTGGTAGCTATTTTTTTTACTTTTAAAATATTTCTTTTGTTTTTATGTGCATGTCCAAGTATCCATGTGTGTTTGAACTTGTGTGTGGGTGCCCTTGAAGGCCGGCAGAGGGCGCTGGTTTCTATGGAGTTACAGGTGGCTGTCAACTGTCTAAGGGGATGACTTCACCCACTGAGTCCCTTCTCCATCACCCAGGTTTGGGTTTCTCAAAGAGCTTCTCTTATTATGAAACAAATGCTTTAGGAATAATCTTAGATGTTTTTGAGAATGCAGACTGAAATGTGACAGAGAAGTGACGACTTGCTCTGGACATCTCAGTTCTTAACAATGGATTAGCTATTTCCCCTGAGAAAGAAAAGGCAATATTTTTTCTAGATAATTGCTTATGAATTATCATTTTTTTCTGCTATAGAAAAAGTATCCTGAGAAGTAAAGGTGTTGTTTTACATTAAGATTTTTTCCAAATAAAGGAAATACCAATGCTTAACTCCAGCCAGATGAGTTCTTTATTATTTTCTAGTTATTTGGAATGTAAGAGAGGTCTAACTCTGCTGGCTAAAGTGATATTTTTGGAGATGAACATAATTTTGTTTTTAAATCACTTGTGCTACCTATTGTACAAATCAATGACCTGATCACTATGTTTCACAGATAAAATGAATGTGTGATGATACCACAGAAAATTTATTTTTACTCAGCTTTTACATCCCAAACCAAACATACATAGTTACAATAAAAACATGAATAAAGTAAAAAGTAATGTGCAACCCACCAACTTCAGCCCAACTAGTAATTATAAAACGGTGTTTGTGTTTGGAGGACTTTGGTCAAATTTTCCCTCTGGAGTTTCCTCTTATATTGTAATATTCTTCTGTATTGAAGAAGGAAGAGCGCATAGTGAAGAGGAAGCCGTCATGCGGATGCAATGCGGTTAAACCTAGGGCGTCCTGATGCCAGGCGAGCAGTCGGGTCTCTGAACTCAGCACAGAGCAGCTCCCTACATCTAGGCACTCAGAACCTCGACCTGCAGGTCTTGCCTTTGCCCCATTTGTAGGTCTGCTTGGATCCTGAGAAGTCCCCGGTGCTCAGCGGCACTGGAGTGGAAGTTAGCAGATTGTGAACTCTGAATGTCACATTGGAGACTCTAACGTGGTGCCTGATATCCGAGTAGATGATAAACACATGTTGATGTGACTGGATGCCACAGGACAGAGGCATGCAGGGAGGAAGAGCTGGAAACCCTGTGACCTTGGGCCAGATTTTAAGTCTTCTACTGCATGGGTTTCCTATTTTGGGGGAGAAACTCTTGGGATCAAGGCCAAAGCACAAGCCCTGAGGGTAAAGAATTCTGTACCTGGTTTGACAGAAGTCACCCCTTCTCCAACGCTCTCCACAATACCAGCTCCCTCGTGGCCTAGAACTGCAGGAATTGGTGAACTCAAGCTTCCGGAAACCACATGATCATCTGTGCGGCAGACCCCCGTGGCCACCATCTACAGATGAGAGATGGATTTCACTCAGCCAACATAGCGACTGAGGCTTAGCACACCTATTCTGAAATGGGGCTTCTCAGGAGCTCGCTAACAATGTCTATTGCTTCCAGATTCGACTTAGGTCCAAGTTTTCCCGTGCTTTCATCTCTTCTCCCAATTAAACAGCTTAAGCGGCAATGATCATCCCGTGAATTAAGTCACCCCTCAAAATGTAGTTTATACAATATGTAAAAATGCATGCTGTGCTATGGAAATAGAGGTAGGAAATGAGCACCAAGAAATCACCTAATATTAATTGCTTTTGGATTCAAGATGTTTAGCACTTTACAAACACATAACACATAAAAAATTTTCAGGGATTATGTTAAACTTTGTACTTTCTGCAGTTGATGTCAACAGCTAGGCTCAGCAACAGGCTCACTCATTGTCTGGACGAGCATGTGAAACGGGGTGTTAATGGATTTTTGGACTCGTCTGTGGAGCATTTCCTGAGCTTTTCAAACCTAACATTTTAGATGGTGGAAAGGGACTTTACCTTAATGCGGACTTCATGGGCCTTGGGGGGTGCGACTTCTATGTCCTCGATGGAGAAGGGCTTCTTGGTCTCCCATAGCACAGCTGCTTTGCACTTGATCACCTGGAAGATGAAGGGTTAGCGCAGCTCCAAGGAGATCACAACAATTGTGTCTTTCTATAGCCTATGCACAGCGTCTCTCCCCAGGTCTGCCACCCATTGTTACATAGAAATGGACACTTCTCATTTACAAGGAATCAATACAACCTGAAAAAGTGTGACACTTTAGTAGAAGGTCTGGAAAAGAAAGGCCATACACGGGGATGAATTGGTGTGTGTTCGTTCAGACCATGCTTGTACCCTTATGTCTTCTGATAGTCACTGGTACTGTTGTGAAAGAGGGTGTATGACTAAAATCATATGTTTAATACTAAATTATAATTATTAATATATTTATGAAGTGCTGGGAGCAGACCCTGGAACTTTGTGAGTTCTGGGCAAGTACACTGTCACAGAGTTGAACTCCAGGTTTTGGATTTCTGAGACAATATTCTAATAAGCAGCCCAGAGTGGCCTTGAACGAGGAACCTTTCTGTCTTGGTCTTCCTAGCCCTGAGATTTCAGGGATGGTCTATCATACCTGGCTACATTGTTATTTTGCTGTTGTAGGCAGTAGAAACTCAAGCCTATGATCACCGTTACGCTGTTACTGACCATGCACCTAAGAGCATGGATTCCCTAGTCCCTCAATTCTTGCTTGGTTGATAGGATTGGGTTTCCACTTATGCTGCATGAATTCAGTCTTTCTTTTAACTTTTTCAGTCATTCTTTATCCTAAGTATTTCCTTTGAAATGTGATATGCATCCTAAACATGACCAGGAGTGAAAGAAAAGAAGTGAATTAGAACGAAACTACTGGAGACTGCCCCTTCTGTGACGATTCTCCACCCATCTTTTCAATACTGAATCGTGTCACACCGTGGATGCAGAAGTCTCCAACCCCAGTTCTCACCGTGAGCTGTTCGACTTTCGAGCAAGCCTAAAACAACTCCTGTGCCAACCGAAACAAAGGCTTTATATTTAGTCAGGTGGATAGCACAAATCAATTATTTATGCTGAATGACTACTTGCATGTCTCAGTACCTTACAGAGGCTGAACAAGGAAGCTGACTTTTTGGAAATCTTAGTACCATATGTGTGTATTCTTAGTGTTACCAAGTGATTCAGTTTTATGTGGAGTTTTTTTTAAAGAGAGTATAGACAGTTCTATAGAATTTTAGAGTTTTTAATGAATTGTGCAGTAATGGACCCCTCCAAACCACAGCCTGCAAGGTAATGTAATCTTACTGTGGATGATCCCAAAGTGTTGAAATTAATCTTGTCAGAAATTATAACAAAGCTTAATGGGACAGTTCTACTAAGTTCCTGAGTCAAAGTGCTCATATGAAACTCCTGTCAGACTTTCTATTTTCATAAGAAACCTGTCATCCCAAAGAACAGCCCACTAAGGTATCTCGATATAAACACAGACTTCTCTGTAGAAGATCTCTGTAAAACTTTCTGTTTACAAGATAGTCACAGTTGGCTTACAGTGAATTCCCTGTGCTGAGAGTTAGTGAGGAAGTGCGGACGTCCCCAGATCTAGAGTCTGTGTGCTCTTGTTAAAGATATTTGGCAGCAGCCGAGCTGCACTGTCGTCCAGTGCACACCCTGTGCTATAGCACGCATTACACATTGCCTTTCAGTGCACGTCATTTCTAAGTTAGAAGTCAGCATCTTTTAGCATGTTAATGAGAATACATTCCCAACAGTAAGATGTCTTTCTTACTTTTCCGGCTGTGCTCATGCTGTCTGTCCTCGCTGCTGGCAGATTGATGGGTCCCTGTAGGCTCTTCCCTCCTGCAGTGCACTGGGCCAAGGTTGCACAAGATTTTGTTAGTTGGGGTGTCAGCTGATGCCACACGTGATCTGGCCATTTATGACACGCCCATCAGTTTATTCTCACTGCCCATTAAGTGAAAAAGGGCATTGAACTGGGAAGAAAAACTTGTTCTAGGAATGTGATATTGGGGACATTTTGCTTTCATTAGGTTCAACACTTCCTTTCTCATCTGTCTCCCCCTCTCTCGGGTTAACTCTTCTGTCTCAGCTGAACTTTCCCCTTTCTCAGACAGGTTAGAGGTCAGCTTTCCTCAGCCTAGGAAAAGCAGTAACTTAAAGTCTGCATGGTGCATAGTAAGGAGGACAGGAGACAAAGCAGGGTAGATGGGGTGGACAAAGAAAGCTCTAGGGAAGGAAGGTTTGGCCTCCATTCCTCTTCAAAGCAGAGAAGCACTCAGAGGCCCAACAAAGGTGCTGAGACCCCTGGTATCTCTGCAGCACACAATACGGGTCAGCATTGACCAAGGACCTGTGGCAGCACAGAGCTGGTCCAGGGGGTGGCAGCAAGAGACAGACTCCACTCCTGCCAGGAGACAGTGCCTACAACATGCCCTGTTCCTTCTCCTGAGAGAACTTGGGCATATCTCCTTGCTCTTTGCCGTGGTCTCCTTCTCTGTAAGATAAGGATGAGTTAGACGTCCCTTCAATGGCTGTGGGGAACGAGTAGAACAGTGCACACATGTGCTGATTATGGAGCCACGTAGGTCGGGGCAGCTCAGTGAGTTACAGCCACAACTGTCGTGTGTGAAGATAAGCTCAGAATACACTGGAGGAGAACACAGAGAGGTGTGCACGTCAGCTGTGCAGTGAGCACTAGGAGTAAAGGATATTCTCATGGAGGACTCAGGAGACTTGTAGAGAGCTTGCACTTGAGTTGGTCTAAAGGATTGTTTGATCAAATGGGTCAAAAGTCACTTAAGGCATGTCCATTGTGCTTTGTTTAATGTCATAGGTTTTGGTAGAAGAACAAGAATTTGATTTTTATTGAATATCCAGTTTCCTACCAATGTTAGTGGACTATAGTACACACTACTCCTTAAATAAGCAAGTGGGCAACACATATACATAAGCGTACACTTTACACTTCTCTAGGGTTGTCAAAGGAACAATAGTGCTGTCCGTGCATGTCCAATTTTAATTATGCTGGTGTAGACAGTGTATTAGAGGTCACATGATCAAATTAGCACGGCTTCTAGAGAATGGCTCTCACCCTCCCCACCTATCTTTTTTTTTTTTACCATGGTCGGAATAGGAGTCAATGCATCTCCCTAGGACCAAAGTCCAATACCTTTTAGAGTCCCACGAGAGTACTGTGTCTCCACTGTCATTTAAGGGCACAGTTTTTCTATGAAGCCCAGATTTGTAAGAAGCTAGGGGATGTTTATTATGTTCTCACAACTCCAGCGGGAGTTTTTCCTACATTATTACGTGATCTTAAGAGTAGCATGACGAGAAAGGTTTTCTTAGCCAGTGGTATAGTGAGGTAAGAAAAGTATGGAGATTCCCTAATGCCCTTTCTAAGACAGCAAGAATGGAACTGTGGGCGGGCAGGCTGCTGTTACGGAGTTTTATGGTGTGGACATGCAGGCAGATCACTGCAACATCAAAGGACAGTGGAACCTGTATTTTGAACAACTTATCTTAGGGATCATTCATATTCCCTCTCTCCTTCTCTCCCTCCCTTCTTCTCTCCATCCTACCCTCTCTCTGTCTCTCTCTCCACCCTTCCCTCCCTCCCTCTTTCCCTGTCTCCTTTCCTCCCTCCACGACTGAATGAGCATTGCTGGTAATTCTTCTCCATTTTGTCTAGAGTCTGTCACTCATGTGGATCAGGTGTCCAGTTCGGGTTTGATGTCTAGTTCTGACACCTTCAAGTATAACAAGAGGACTGAGATGTCTCGAGGGTGGACAGCCACATTGTCTTGCAAGGTGCCATAAGCTGGTAATCGGTACTGCCAGGACCTTAACACACAGCTCCAGGAATAAGAGACACACTCTTTGTACTGCCAAGAGGGTGTGGTGCAGTCCAAGGTTCATTCAGCCCTTTACCCATAAAGGTAGCCTCCATATTTTGTAAAGTCTAAGTGGAAAAAAATATGGATGGCCTGAAGCACAGGTGCTTTTTTTCATATTCAGACTTTTGTAGGTCAAAGATTTTGGCAAAGTAACTGTGGTTAATATTTACTTGAAAGGTATTTGGGAAAGAAAAGGTCATGTATTTATACTGTGTGTGTGTAAAGAATCAAATAGCCTTCAACTGCTGTCAGCAGCAAAAATTCTACTTCCTGGGTTAATGTTCTTAATCAAGACAAACCCAACACCAGATATCAAGAGTTTGCATAACATTTTACTTTGACACTGAAGCTGACGTTTTTGAGAGAGTGGCTGTAATCTCTCTTTCCCAAGCTTAGAATGCATCAACAGTTTGGACCCTGATTTTGACATAAAAAAAACTTGAAGAAAGTGTCGGCAATATTTATCCACATACATTGCTACTCAAGGTCTTAGAAATAATCTCATAGCTGGTAAAGAGCAGAGGTAGTCAGGGATCCTCTGCAGTGTTCTGAGCCCCAGCTAGAAAGATTGACATGTTTGCTCATGTGGAGTGGAGTTCTCTAGATCATGCAGCAAAGCTTTATGCTCACCGTCCTCCTGAAGGTGGTGCAGAAACAGAAGCACAAGAGGATACGGTTGCTATATTGCAGAAGACAGAGACCCCATGGAATTAGTAATACAGAATCAGAACTTTGTAAAGTACAGACATAGTAACTTCAGAATAAATAGTGATTTTTTTTTCATAGCGTAGTGTTATTTCTGTTGACTGTCATATAATATACCCAATCACAGCCGAGTTTACCAGAAGGCTGTTTTACTCAGCTACTCAGTTCCTGGGTGAATGGTGTGCTGTGCAGAAAAGTCTTGCCTGGGTCTATATTTTACAGTGTTTCCCATGGTTTCTTCCACTATTTTCAAAGGTTTCAGTGTCTTATTAAGACCTCTGACCCATCTAGAATATTGATTTTTATATAGGAACGAAGATGGGGACTGTGGTTTGATTCTGCATATGGTTTTCGCAGAAACATTTCTTGGAGGCTGGCTTTTCATTTGGTTTTGTTTTCCAGTGTTTGTTTTTAGTGCCTTTGTTAAAATTCAGTTCATTGTAACCAAGTCACTGTAAATCTCCTCTCAATGGAAGTAATAATTTATTTTGGAGACAAGTATTAGTATTAGCATAGCCTGGGAAGTACAGATAGAGGTTGCCCAAATGCTATGTCCCAACATAGTAGAACTTTTGTGAAGTTGTTATGGAAACAGAACAAAGTGTAAATAAATAAATGCAAATACCATTGGTCGGGGTAGGTCAGTCAGGTAAGGCTAAAATGGGGTGGTGGAATGTCTAGGCCTCAGGTGTGAGCTTATCAAGTTCTTAGGTTTTAGATTGATGGAGGAGAGGGTCTGTTTGTACATCTGAAAGGGATTAACCTACTAGTCACCATGATGTTGCAGACTCAAGTGGGCAATAAATGGACGTTTAAAGGGCTAAGACAGCCCAGGATACATTGCCTCTGGACCTGAAGTGTTCCAGTCTCTCCACATCATTAAAGTCAGAATCAGTTAACCAGCTTCTGTAGAATACTTAGTGCAGGCACAGTTTCCTTGGGGGAACCACGGGTCCCACCTGCCTAGTTTGACTTACAATCTTGTTTTCTATTCTGCTGGTCTAGGAGTCTGTTTTGTGCTAGTATCATGTTGTTTTGTTACTATGGCTCTGGGACATCCTGAAAACCAAGCAGTGCTGTGCCTTGGGCATTCTCCTCACCCAGGACTCAGGGAACGCAGGATGGTTTGTGCTTGCTCATTAGTTTTAGAGTCAGTTTTCCAGTGATGTGAAGAATGCCACTAGAATCTCGATGGGCGTGCTGGTGAGCTGGAGACTGTGCAAGGCTATTTTAATTTGCCCCAAATTATTGGAAATTCTGGCTATGATTTCTTATCTTTCCTCTTTTTTGTTGTCTGACTGTGCTGAGTCACAGAGTTAGTCCTCAGGCCCTGATGTCCTCCCCTCTGCTTGCTCTGTGGAAACTCTCAACTGATGTTTTAAAAAGCACGCACATGGAGGTCAGAGGACCACTCTGGCGCGAGCCTCTCTCCTCCTTTCTGTGAAGGTCCCAGGCCTCACAGCAGCATCTTTGCCCGCTGTGTTTTTAAAATTGAATTTACTGATCCTTTCATTTACAAGATTTTTGGTTGTGCCTCTTTTTAGAATCTCTAGTGCCTCACTGATTTCTTTCACATCCTAAATTGTATTCCTTAATTTATCTGCCTGTTTATTCGTACAATTCTGGAAGTTATTGGTTCCTGTTTCAATTGTCTCTTTGAGTTTTTTCTAAAATAGTATTTTTATTGGGAATTTATATAATGCACCCAAATCACTCTCATTCACATTCCTCCCAGGTCTACCCTCCCACCCTTGTAAAACAAAACAAAAGAAAACATCAAGTCCAATTTGTGTTACCCATGTAATCTGTGGATCATTGGCAAGCTCCCAGTGGCCAACCTGGTAAAGTTAACTGAATTTTCCCCGACTCTCCTCCCCACAACCCCAAGCTCTGCCTGAAGCCATCAACTGTGAAGAGCTACCCTTCAGTGTTGTGTGACCCTTTTATCTGACAAATAAAACTTGCTTGGAGTCAGAGGTTGGAACTAGACACTAGTTGACCTAAATGAACCATAGATGCTTGGAGGACTGTGGACAGAGAGGAGACAGGAAGTAGTAAGGCTGGGCAAAGAGAGTATGTAGGTCCTTTTGTGTGGAGGAAAGGAAGAATTAGGAGGCAACTGCTGACTTCTCCCTGCTCCTCTGATCTTTCATGTTCTTTCTGATATCTGAAAAAACTCTTGAGTTTTTATTGATAGAGATTAATTAGATTGACATGTCATCTGGCGTCCAACCTTTGAGGCACAATTTCACATGATACCTGCTTGCCTGTGACTTTGAGCCACCAGCACTCGCTGGAGCTGCATGTGGGAACTGCGTCCCCTGAATTTTCCTTTCCTTCCCCGAACCCTCTGAGTGAGTTTAGGATTCCCTGTAGCAGCCCTTCTGCAGTCGACTCCACACACACCAGACACCACAGGGCCTGGGCTCTGAATACCCTGGAGTTGTTCCTTCACCTGGGACCGACTCTGCCTTCAGTACCGTCTGTGTTCATGCTTCCAGCCCATCACCCTGCTGCTGTTGCCCATTTCCCTGTATCCACCTTTCAGATGGTTTCCTTTGCTCTGTGGATTGTGAGCTTCCCCCAGGCCTCGTCCTCAGGTTGCTGCCACACTAGGGGATGCCCCGGACACTGGCTCAGTCAACTGTCACATACTCTCAGCTCACAGCGAAACATAATATGCAGCGCCTGTCCTCAGCAAGGCTGTGCATTGCCTGTGTTCTCAGCCCAGACCCTGCTACATGATGACAGCCAGCCTTACACTTCAATGTCATCATCAAGTCCTTGGTGAGACAACTTGGAATTTTTAAAGGAATGAATTAGCCAAAGAGATAGAGAGAGAAAGAAATTTTCCAAAGTTAAAAAATGGGTAACAATATTATGATAAAGTGATTTAGATCGCTGCATGATTCTACAATGGATGGTTTGAAAAATCAAACAATTGAATGTTAGGATAATTACCTGGGATTCACGTGACATCTATAATAATTATTATTGGCTTGGTAATTCTTGTTTTATTTCTAAAAACATTGGTTGATAGCAATGCCAAATGTGAGAAATTGACTGATAAGTACAGGCCTTCAAAAAAACTTACTGAAACAGATAACAGAGACATTCAGATACACGCTGAGGAGTTTAAAGGAGAACCAACCAATTATACTATGAAATTAGAGAGAAAGATTCCCAGGTTATCAAATAACCAACCTTAATTTATCCAGTCACCAATGTGAACAACCACCCAGTGGCAGGTATCCCCAACGCTATGAAAGAGCTCACTAAACACTTGTGGAAATATCAATTCCTTAAATCTCCTCAAATCTAATATTTTCACAGAAATACAGTGAGTTCTTCCATAGCCTAAGGAAGTGATAATCTTATATGATATGCATTTACCTTTTGTGAGGCAGATGTTAAATTCATGGGCAACTATTAATAGAATTATCCCATATGACTGGGAAGACTTGGTTATGGTGGTATTGGAACCTGATGTTCAATTACAGCGGAGGACCTGGTAGAAAGATGAGGCTAGGACCATTGAACAATGAAGTAGGGCTAGAGGTATTGATTTCCCATGACCAACTTTTCGGAGAGGCAGATTGTGTTGATGTATGAAGACAATCTGTGAATTCCAGACAGAGAAGAATACCAGATGTCACAAGACACATTGTCCCCAGTGGGAAAGATGACAGAGGTCAATCAAATCAGAAGGAAGGCTGGGTACCCTCCAGCTCCCCATCTGAGGTGTGGTAGCTCTCACTTGAGGTTGAAAACGGAATCAGAAAATTCAGTTTCTTGTGGAAAGCTTACATGAGTATTTTATTGGCACTGTCTCTAAGAAACAACATTAGCGCTGTGCTGTGGCTGGTGCCGTGATTCAATGGGGTGCAGGGGTCAGGAGTAGGAAGGCATCAATATGGTCTCAGAACGTCAGGACAGTCCGGATACTGAAATATGAAATATAAGATGTTGTTTCACATTTCCAGAACTCACAGTCCCCGGAGGGCAAACAAAACATGTGTTATGAATCTCAGTGAAAACCATCCATAACAGACATTTGATACTGGCTATTTGCCATACACTTTGTAGAAGCTTTTTAGGCCTTGTCTCATTGAAACTTCATCCTAAACAGTGGCACTGTAAGGTTGATTATCATATTTTCTCCATTTTACAGACTGTGGAAACTGAGGCTTAGCGTTATAAATTGCCCTAGGTCGTACATGTACGTGCAGAACCTGAACCGTCACAGAAGTCCCATTTTTGCTCTTATCCCATTTCTCCTTCATTTCTGTTGGTCATTTCCCATACCATAAAAATAATCTCTTTTCCCCCCACCCCATAGAAAGAGTCTAAGGCTCACCTCTTTCCAGAGCGAAGAAGCTCAAATGCTTCATTTATCTTTTCAAACGGTAAAACATGGGTGATTAATGGCTCCAGTGGAAACTTGTTAGCCATAAAATCAGCCACAAGCTTGGGGACAGAATCCTTACTCTTAAAGCCTGAAAGGAGAGAGCAGCACCGTGAGATACGGGCAGGGGGCAGGCAGGAGAATTAGACAAGAGATCTTCCCAGGAAACCAAGTTCCTAGCAGTGCTGTAGTGCACAGCCTGCCACCTGAGCGACAGATGCAGGACTCAAACTCCCTCTGCATCGTGTTAATGTCTTATGACATGCCACCTGATGAACAGGGTCCCTGGCTGGTGACGGCGGCTGATTAGAGATTTCCTAGAGAAATCATAATGCAGATGTTTATAGCCAAAGGAAGGGAGCGTTCCACACTTCCGTAATGAGTGTAGGCAAACATTTCTGCCTTGGGCTCTCTGCATCCTGTGAGGCATTTTCTGGCCTTAAAGACAAAAGTAGAAGGCAGGAAAGCCCTGGCTCGTTTACGGGGACGCAGAGCAGCCTGTCTTGGGATTTCCTGCATTAGTTCTTGCTATAGAGAGAACATGATTTTCATGTTGCCTTCTAAGAACTCTTCTGTTACACAAGGAAAGAAATTTTGAAAAAAGTTAGGAATTAATCCTCAAAGCTGGGGATATGATTCAGGTAATAAAGTTCTTTTTGTTTCCTTTTTTTCTGACATTAGAATTTTATTGATTATCTGGGAATTTCACAAAATGCTCCTGATTACACTCCTTTCCCAGTCCACCGAGGTCCACCCTGCAATCCTCTCTCAAGGAAAAAAAATATACAAAGTCCAATTCGTGTTGCCTAAGTTCTCACTGGAGCATGGCCAAACTCCTAATAAATAAAACTGAGCTCCCTAAATAAAACTGAGTCCTCCCTCACCATCACCCCACCAGAAGCCACTAACTGTGGAGACCCACACTGGAGCACCCTTGTCACAATTTTTAAGAATTCCATTCAATGGCTTCCTTTCTGGACTGCTTCTTTTAGGGGTAGGGATGCAGGTAGGGGGAGAGGTGGTTATGGAAGCTGAGTTGATCTTCGGAATTAAAAAAAACAAAACAAATAAACAAAACCCAGTAACGTTAAACATGGGATTCAGTGCTGGGGGAGCCTGTAACGCTAGGTCTGCAGAGAGGAAGTTGGGAGATACCTGGGAATGGCTGGCTAGGAATGCTATCCTGACCAGGAGCTGCAGGCCGCTGTGACCCCCAGTGTCAGTGAACAAGGCTGATTGCTCCTGAATGTTCTCTGACCCCACACATCCACACGTCCACCTTGGCACACAAGGACTCATACAGAACCTGATCCTCAGCTGTGAATACATACCCCCAAATATTGCTCCTTTCCAGGTGCGTCCCAGCAACAGCAACAAGGGGTTCACAGAGAGGCTTTGGGAATTAGGAGGCACCCCAACAACAACACTTACACCACATGATGCGTGGCTGCTTAACAGGGAAGACATCTGCAATAAAAATAATATTTAAAGTGGATATTCTTGTGGTCTACCCATGATACACAGCTTCATGTCATATGAAGATATTTGCAGAGAAATTTTTTTGAGAGAAAGAGTGAATAAATGAATTTATGTTCAATTCTTCCTTATCAACTAATAAAGAAGCAACTCTCATTGTGAGCCTGGGCAGTCTGGGTCCTCCAAGGAGAATACTGTTTCCTCATCACATGACTCTCAGGCTGCCTATGCGTAGGTTCATTCACTGTCACTGTCCATTAATTACAGTTTTGAAGTTTGCACTCTAAGACAGAATTTTGATGGTGAAGGTGTAATGCTGACGACATCAAAAGTTGTCTCTTATCTGTTTGTCAAACTCCCTCTTTAACAAGTCCCTACTGTGGGGCTTAGATCAAGAACGGGCATGTGTTCAGTGGCTGTGCCTCCAGTGTGTGCATTGGTCTTACATTATTCTGTTATCTGTAGACATCCGGAAGTTTTCACCTTTCAATTCTTTCATTTAAAATACTGTAGTAAAAGATGATTTATAATCCTCAAAGATACATGATACCCCATCCTTTCATTTTGAAATATGACATTTAGAAAACCAGATGTCCTCAGAACACATGGGTATCAGACTTTTGGATCTTCAAATTCAATGACAACCCAGGCTCAGATGAGCAAACAGGGAGACTCTCTAGTGAATCACAGAAGATCAATGGGTGTGGGGAAGCCAGAACTCTGAGTGTTGAAGGACTCCCCATCTACAGAGGAGAGGCTAGCCTCTCTTGGCATCCTGTCTCAGTTCGAGGCTGAGAAGAATGTCACTCTCAGGGCACCATTCCCATTCTCTATTATCAATTCTGCCAAGTCTTTCTGGAGGACCTCAGTAATATCATTCTTTAGGTTTCTGGGGATGCTTCTCGAGAACACTAAACGAAGGTCTTAGGTTGGCTGATATGCTACTGGAGAAGTGTTCTTTAGCCGTGTATGGTGTTTGCCATATTTGAAAGTAATATCACGTGTATTTCAAACACACAAGCATTGTAAGCTTGGCTATAACATTTATTATCATTATCCCCAGCTGAACTTAACTGAGTGCTTACCACATGGAGGACGGCTCCATGGTAAGTATTTTACATTCACTATGTCGTGTAGATCATAAATAACCCTACAAAATGTGCATCTCTTCTTTCTTCTTTTTTTGTTTTTTGTTTATTGGAAGAGGAGATAAAAGGCTCAGAGTCGGGTAGAGTCCAGTCCCTGGGTGCCAGAGTGGTGGGAGAGAGAGAGAGAGAGAGAGAGAGAGAGAGAGAGAGAGAGAGAGAGAGAATAGAGACAGAGAGCCAAAATGTGTATTTCTTAAATTTAGGGGCTACGACAGAATCTATGAATTTTATTTTGAAAAATATTTACTTCAACATGTAGATCTGGGTGTTTGTATCGCCTGGCACTGTGCCGTCTCTGAGATGAAAACATGGTGATCCATTAAAGCAGCCCCTCCTCTAAATGTTTGATGCTAATGAAATAATACTTGTCCCCATATTACTCATTATTCCTTTTGGCCACATGATGAAACTTGAAAATGCTTTTCAGAATAGTTAAGTTCAAATATTATATAAAATTAAGAATGTGGAAGAAAATCTATTCATCCTTTTAGGTCCAGAAATTGTTTTTAAATTCCCTTGATGAATTGATTTTTACAAAACAAAACAAAAAACCCCAAAAACAAAAAAAACCCCAATGAAAAGCTTTCCTGTATTAATGATTAAATACCTGAGACAAATTCATAGAACTGAACGAATGGAATGTTTATCACAGCACTGGATTAATCAATAGGAGAAGGAAACAGGAGATGGTAAATTAACACTCAAAAATAAGTTTCTGCATGAGATTTCTTTATTGCTGGCAGAAGGACAGATCTGAAGGCATGCCCCAGTACCTACCATGGTGTCAAGGCGACCGATTACTTCAAAGGAGAAGTCCACCCCTCCATCGGTCATCTCCTGGATTACTTCGTGGATGGGTTTGCTGTAGTCTAGAGGGTTGATGCACTCAGTTGCACCCAATTCTTGGGCCTTCTTAAACTTGTCTTTGTTGATGTCCACAGCGATGATCCTGGCTGCTCCAGCTGTTTTACAGCCAATGATGACAGACAGACCGACACCGCCAAGGCCAAACACAGCACAGGTGGATCCTGGGGTCACCTATGTTTTCAGAAAATACAAAAGATGGACCAATGATCACTAGGAAGTGCTCCATGCTGCACAAGGCGCCTTGCTTTGCCCCCTGTCTTGGCCACTCAGACGTCATTCCGAAGGGGTACAACATTGGTTCTCAAAATTTGCTCTATATTAGATGTATCAGGAGTTATCATTTTTTGTTCATCTCAGCATCCAGTAACAGCCTCCACTAGTTAAGAGGAATCTCTGCAGATGGAACTCCATTCTAATCCAATGGGAATCCCCTGTGAGACCAGCTGTATGGGCTGATCTTTGAACTCGACATAGAAATCATTTTAATCTTCAATGGCCACCCAATAACATCTTCCACATACACACAATAAATTTATATAAGTGAAACAAATGATCATGGTTACTCTAGCAGACCTCATTGGAATCCAATCACCCTTCAATCATTAACTCCTTGGTTCACTATCATTCAGGAGTCACAACCAGGATAACTGGAGCAGAAGTCATCTGGGAAGCATTGACAAGTCATCCCTGGCTTAACAGGAAAGTGCACAGGAAACTTTAAGAAAATGCATCAAGAGACTAATGTGATCTTTGTGAGACTTTAAGCCTGACTTTCTAAAGAAGCAAATGAAAAAATACTGAAACAAAACTGGTCTGTATTTTAATAACAATGATTGACATCCTTGGTCACAAGTACCTATGGCTTTCGGGGCTTCCTCAGTCCTCCTGTTGAAACAGATGAGCAACTGCACAAGGAACAACTACATTTAGGGTTGAAGCTAATGAAATAAATAGAATGTAATTATTGAACATAAAATATTTACTTTCTCATAACTCAGAATCAGCATTATTTTCATCCATAATAAAGAGATGAATTTTCTTCAGCGTTCAAATTCCTTTTAATTTTCCTATTAATATTTTAATCAACACCATCAACCTGTGAAAATAGTGTGGGAGAATCCTAGAGTCACAGAGTGACGTTTTAAAGGATCTACTAACAAACTTGCTCAGGACATACTAGGTCACACACATTGAGCTTAGCTAAAGGAACGCAGTCTCTAATGCGATGTGCACACACTAATACACAGAAACTGTAGGAAAGGTAGACCTCTAACACAAATTAGGGTTAGGTTTGCTGGGAAAACATTTCTGTTAAAATTTGTTCTCCATCCCCATAACAAAAAGAGACAACCTCGGCCCACAGCTGGCCTTTATCAAAGCTGACGTTCATTGTGATGCTCTTTCAGAGAACATCAGGCAGTTCAGAGGGGCTGCACTGGCCCAGTACCATTGAGTCCTGGTTCATCACTAAGCCTCGGTTTTCTTTTCAGGAAATTTCCACCACGCAGGCAGGTTGGCTCTAGGTAGCAGTGCTGGTCTTTATTTTAAAAACACTGTTAACAGCATATGTGCCGTGCAGATCTCCCCACTTTGGCTTACTTTAGAGATAACTGCTTTAAAATCTTCCATTTGTCCCAAATGGCCAAGCTTTCCAGTTCTGACTCTTTAAAACATGTTTCATTGCTCAAGTGTATCTTTTGACTGGGACATAACAGAGCTTTGCAGACAACAGCAAAAGCCAAGTGTTAAAGTTCCAGATCTACGTAAGTTTCAAATAATTTCTACGAGAGGCCAGATTCTTTTGGGAACTGGGCAGAACTGGATACATATTATTATAGATCTTTTCTTGAGTGTGTGGAGGGAATTCTCACTGGAGTTGGACAATCTTATTTCTCTTCTACAAAAACTCTCTCTGATGTCTGTGAGCAATTGCTGCTCTTTGGTTCCAACAATATGCAAGTAATTGGTCCTTGGGCCACTCACTGTCCATCTTACCTTGGCGACTTTGACAGCAGAGCCATAGCCAGTTGAGAACCCACAGCCGATGAGGCAGACTTTGTCCAGGGGTGAAGCCCCATCGATTTTAGCCACTGCCATCTCATCTACCACAGTGTACTGGGAGAAGGTGCTGGTGCTGACGAAGTTGTGGACTGACTTCCCCTTGCAGGTGAACCTGCTGGTGCCATCTAGCAAAGTCCCCCGAGGCTGTGCCAAACTGGTCAGTGAAACACAGCAAACAAAGGACATGAGACAAGGGAAAACCTGTGTGCAAGCTAATTCTGCAAGAAGACTCTAAGAAACCTACTCATTCTTCAAACAGAAGTTGCCTTCCGGGTGCTTGCAGATTCTGCAATTTCCACATTGGGGAGAAAAGAGCGGGATGACTTTATCACCTGGAGGAGGAACAAGAAAATGACTTAAATGTCTACCCAGTAATTAACAAGGCAAGAACATGAAGCTTTCATGTAGAGATGTGTGTCCATGAAAGTTTTCCAAGAGATATGGACCCTACGCACTATGTCATGTGTAGTGGCATTTCATTTGTAGTTTAATAAATAAAGCTTGCCTGAAAATCAGAGAGTAAAACAGGTGCACTGGCCAGCCTTACGGACCAGGCAATGGTGACATGCACCTTTGATCGCAGGAGACACTGTAGTGCCATAGAAACCAGGCGGTAGTGGTGCACACCCTTAATCCCAGAACTAGAGAGGAATATAAAAATGGGAGGAGACAGCTCTCAGTCTCATTCTGAGATTCCTGGAGCCAGGATCCCCATTTCGGACTGAGGTAGAGGTAAGAGCCAGTGACTGGCTGTTTTGCTTTTCTGACCTTCAGGTTAGCTTTATGTTAACACACAAAAGAACTTCCTCTACAGTCATGCATAGGTCCTTTTCATCCAGGTTTCTATGTGCCTGAAGTTTCCCAAAAGAACAGGGAAATGTAAAGACATCCATTTCCACTGATCACCTGTTAACTCTCATGCTGTGCCTCGTTCTCTAGGGGCCTTGGCCTTATTAGCCGAGTCAAACCTCAGATACACTCACTTCAAAGGATAAATATATACTGTAGTTGTCGTGAGTTGCTAACTTCCTATTAGATGCTGGAGAAATCTGATATTTCCCATAATAGTTACAATAAAACTAAAATAAAAACAAACGTAATAGAGGAAATATTTTATAATAAAATTAAACAAACTAAATTTCATTATAAGATAAAATTAAAATGAGACTTCTAATAGCTAATCTTTTTACTTTTTAAAAAGATTTGTCCTGTTTTTATGTGCATGTCCGAGTATCCACGTGTATGAACTTGTGTGTGGGTGCCCTTGAGGGCCAGCAGAGGGCGCTGGGTTCTATGCAGCTGGAGTTGCAGGTGGCTGTCAACTGTCTAAGGGGATGACTTCACCCACTGAGTCCCTTCTCCATCACCCAGGTTTTGGTTTTTCAAAGTGATTGTGCTTCTCTTATTATGAAACAAATGCTTTAGGAATAATCTTAGTTATTTTTGAGGACACAGACTAAATGCTACAGGGAAGTGATGACTTGCTCGGGACATCTCAGTCCCTAACAATGGATTAGCTATTTCCCCTGAGAAAGAAAAGGTGACTTTTGTTTTTTTTAGAAAATTGTTTATGAACTATCAATTCTTCTGTTATAGACAAAGCATCCTGAGAAGTAAAGGTGTCGTTTTACTGTAAGTTTGTTTCCAAATGAAGGAAACAGCAAAGCTTGACTGTAGCCAGATGAGTTCTTTTCTTATTTTCTGGTTATTTGGAACGCAAGAGTGGTCTGACTCTACTGGCTAAAGTGATCTTTTTGGAGGTGAACATAATTTTGTTTTTAAATCATATTTGCTACCTACATTATTGTACAAATCAATGACCTGATCACTGTGTTTTATAGATAAAATGAATGTGTGATGACACCATGGAAAATTTATTTTTACTCAACCTTTACCTGTGAATACAAAACAGCAGAGTTAAAATAAAAACACGAATAAAGTAATAAGCAATGTGCCACCCACCATCTCCAGCCCGTTAGTGATAATAAAACAGTGTTTGTGTTTGGAGGACTGAGGTCAAGTTTTTCCCTCTGGAGTTTCCTCTTATAATGTATTATTTTTCTATACTGAAGAAGGAAGAGCGCATAGTGATGAGGAAGCCATCATGCGGATGCAGTGCGGTTAAACCTACGGCATCCTGAAAGCCAGGCGAGCAGTCGGGTCTCTGAACTCAGCACAGAGCAGCTCCCTACATCTAGGCACTCAGAACCTGGACCTGCAGGTCTTGCCTTTGCCCCATTTGTAGGTCTGCTTGGATCCTGAGAAGTCCATGGTGCTCAGCAAAGTTAGCGGCTTGTGAACTCTGAATGTCACACTGGAGAATCTAACTTGGTGCCTGACATCGAGTAGATGATAAATAGATGTTGAAAGAGAAAAGACATGATTGGATACCACAGGACAGAGGCATTCAGGGAGAAAGGGGTGTGACCTTGGGACAGATTTTAAGTCTCCTACTGCTTGGGTTTCCTATTTTGGGAGAGAAGCTCTTGGGATCAAGGCCAAAGCACAGCCCTGAGGGTAAAGAATTCTGTACCTGGTTTGACAGAAGTCACCCCTTCTCCAACGCTCTCCACAATACCAGCTCCCTCGTGACCAAGAATTACAGGAAAAGGTGTGGTTATGCTTCCGCTAATCGCGTGATCGTCTGAGCGGCAGACCCCCGTGGCCACCATCTATAGATGAGAGAATGTTTTTACTCAGCCAAGATAATGACTGAGGTTTAGCACACTATTCAAAATGGGGATTCTCAGGAGCTCGCTAACAATGTCTATTGCTTCCAGATTCGATTTAGGTCCAAGATTTTCCCGTGCTTTCATCTCTTCTCCCAACTGAACAGCTTAGACGGTCATGATCATCCTGTGAATCAAATCACCCCCCAAACTGTAGTTTATACAATATATAGAAATGGATGCGGGGTTATGGAACTAGAGAAAAAAATGAGCACTAAGAAATCACCTAATATCAATTGCTTTTGGACTTAAGAGTGTAACACTTTATAAACACATAAACATTTTAAAATGTTTTCAGGGATTATGTTAAACTTCGAACTTTCAGCAGCTGATGTCAACAGCTAGGCTCAGCAACAGGCTCACTCATTGTCTGGACGAGCATGTGAAACGGGATGTTAATGGATTTTTGGTCTGTGGAGCATTTCCTGAGCTTTTCAAACCTAACATTTTAGATGGTGGAAAGGGACTTTACCTTAATGCGGACTTCATGGGCCTTGGGGGGTGCGACTTCTATGTCCTCGATGGAGAAGGGCTTCTTGGTCTCCCATAGCACAGCTGCTTTGCACTTGATCACCTGGAAGATGAAGGGTTAGCGCAGCTCCAAGGAGGTCACTGCAATTGTGTCTTTCTATAGCCTATGCACAGCATCTCTCCCCAGGTCTGCCACCCATTGTTACATAGAAATGGACACTTCTCATTTACAAGGAGTTCAAAACATCCTTAAACACGTGAGACACCATAGTAGAAGGTCAGGAAAAGAAAGGCCGTACACAGGGATGAATTGGTGCATACTCTCTCAGGGCACTCTTTCTAACACTATCTCTTATTCTTGTACTCATTGGTATTAAAATAATTGGGTATATGTTTAATTCTAAATTATAATGATTAATATATTTCTGAAGTGCGGGGAGCAGAACCTGGAACTTTGTGCATTCTGCCCAAGTACACTATCACAGAGTTAAACTCCAGGTTTTGGATTTCTGAGACACTATTCTAATAAGCAGCCCAGAGTGGCCTTGAACTAGGAACCTTTCTGTCTTGGCCTTCCTAGCGCTGAGATTTCAGGGATGGTTTATCATACCGGGCTACATTGTTATTTTGCTGTTGTAGGCAGTAGAAACTCAAGCCTATGATCACCATTGTGCTGTTACTGATCCTGCACCTAAGAGCCTGGATTCCCTAGTCCCTCAATTCTTGCTTGGTTGATAGGATGGGGTTTCCGCTTATGCTGTATGAATTCAGTCTTTATTTTAACTTTTCAGTCATTCTTTATTCTAGGTATTTTCCTTTGAAACGTGATATGCCATCCTAAACATGACCAGGAGTGAAAGAAAATAACGTGAATTGGAACAAAACTACTGGCAACTGCCCCTTCTGTGACGATTCTCCACCCATCTCTTCAATACTGAATCGTGTCACACCATGGATGCAGAAGTCTCCAACCCCAGTTCTCACTGTGAGCTGTTGGACTTTTGACCCTCACCTAAAACAGCCCCTGTGCCAGCAGAAACACAGGCTTTATAATTAGGCAATTGGACAGCACGAATCAGTTAATTATGCTGAATGACTGCTTGCGTGTCTCAGTACCACACACAGATTGAACACGTAAGGGGGCTTTGTGGGAATCTTAGTACCATATGTGTGTATTCTCAGTGTTAGCAAGTGACTCAGTTTTTCTTCAAATTAATTCATGTAAAAGCTGGATGCTTTTTTTTTTTTAAGAGAGAAAGGTCAGTTCTATAGAGTTTCTAGAGATTTTATGAGTTGTGCAGTAATGGACCCCTCCAAATCACAGCGTGGATGCTAATATAAATCACTGTGGAAGATCCTAAAGTTTAGAAATCAATTCACCTCTTATCAGAAATTTTATCTAAAGGTTATTGGGACAGTTCTACTATGTTCCCGAGTCAAATTCCTCTTATGAAACTACTGATAAATTTAACTTTACTGTTTTCATAAGAAATCTATGATTTTATGCTGGACTGTAGAGGCGAACACCTTTGATCCTATCACTTGGGAGGCAGGGGCAGGTGGATCTCTGTGAGTTCCAGGCCAACCTGGTTCGACACAGTGATTTCCAGGACAGCCAAGGCTGTTACAGAGAAACTGTTTCTAGGAAAACTAAACAAACAAACAAAACATAGAAAGAAACCTGTGATTCCAAAGAATAGCCCACTAAGGTATCTCAATGTAAACACAGAAGATCTCTGTAAAACGTTCTGTTTACAAGGTAGTCACAGTTGGCTTAGAGTGAATTCCCTGTGCTGCAGAGTTAGTGAGGAAGTGCGGACGTCCCCAGATCTAGAGTCTGTGTGCTCTTGTTAAAGATATTTGGCAGCAGCCGAGCTGCACTGTCGTCCAGTGCACACCCTGTGCTATAGCACGCATTACACATTGCCTTTCAGTGCACGTCATTTCTAAGTTAGAAGTCAGCATCTTTTAGCATGTTAATGAGAATATATTCCCAATAGTAGGATGTCTTTCTTACTTTTCCGGCTGTGCTCATGCTGTCTGTCCTCGCTGCTGGCAGATTGATGGGTCCCTGTAGGCTCTTCCCTCCTGCAGTGCACTGGGCCAAGGTTGCACAAGATTTTGTTAGTTGGGGTGTCAGCTGATGCCACACGTGATCTGGCCATTTATGACACGCCCATCAGTTTATTCTCACTGCCCATTAAGTGAAAAAGGGCATTGAACTGGGAAGAAAAACTTGTTCTAGGAATGTGATATTGGGGACATTTTGCTTTCATTAGGTTCAACACTTCCTTTCTCATCTGTCTCCCCCTCTCTCGGGTTCACTCTTCCCCTGTCTCAGCTGAACTTTCCCCTTTCTCAGACAGGTTAGAGGTCAGTGTTCTTTTGCCTAGGAAAAGCAGTAACTTAAAGTCTGCATGGTGCATAGTAAGGAGGACAGGAGACAAAGCAGGGCAGATGGGGTGGACAAAGAAAGCTCTAGGGAAGGAAGGTTTGGCCTCCATTCCTCTTTAAAGCAGAGAAGCACTCAGAGGCCCAACAAAGGTGCTGAGACCCCTTGTATCTTTGCAGCACCGAATACGGGTCAGCATTGACCAAGGACCTGTGGCAGCACAGAGCTGGTCCAGGGGGTGGCAGTCATTAGTAAGTGACAGACTTCACTCCTGCCAGGAGACAGTGCCTACAACATGCCCTGTTCCTTCTCCTGAGAGAACTTGGGCATATCTCCTTGCTCTTTGCCGTGGTCTCCTTCTCTGTAAGATAAGGATGAGTTAGACGTCCCTTCAATGACTGTGGGGAACGAGTAGAACAGTGCACACATGTGCTGATTATGGAGCTACATAGGTAGGGGCAGCTCAGTAAGTTATGGCTACATCTGTCGCGTGTGAAGATAAGCTCAGAATACACTGGAGGAGAACGCAGAGAGGTGTGCATGTCAGCTGTGCAGTGAGCACTAGGAGACAAAGGATATTCTCATGGAGGACTCAGGAGACTTGTAGAGAGCTTGCACTTGAGTTGGTCTAAAGGATTGTTTTATCAAATGGGTCAAAAGTCACTTAAGACATGTCCATTGTCCTCTGCTGAATGGCATGAGCTTGGGATCAAGAACATACATTCGATTTTTATTGAATATCGAGTTTTCTACCAATGTCAGTGGGCCATAGTCCCTACCACTCCTTAATTAAACAAGCAGACAACAAATATACATAAGCATATGCACACTTCTCTTAGGTTGTCCATGAAACAATGACGATGTCTATGTACAATTTTAATTATGCAGGTGTAGAAAGGTTGACTGGAGGTCACATGATCATATTAAACACCTCTACCAGAGGATGGCTGTCACCTTCAGTACCCATCTTTTTATACGATTATCTGGATAGTAGTCAGGCATTCCACTAGCTTCACAGTCCAACAACTTTAAGAGTCCCATGAGATCCCTGTGTTTAAATAGTAACGAAATTCTCAATTTTTCTATCAAGCC
>JAQHUG010000220.1:43295-53703 GCA_028555095.1 Dicrostonyx torquatus
CCAGGAAGCTATTATTTTAAAGAAGCCATGCAGCTTTTGTCACTAAAGCTGTCAGGAAACCTCTTAAGGGAACTATGTCTCTGCTTGTCGTCAGTAAACAGAGCCTATCTGGAAAAAAATGTGGCTACCAAGAACCTTTGTTTGGCTCCTGGTTTTGTGGGTCTAGAAGCCTCTGTTTTTAGTGCTTTTTTAGGTCTTAGGTGGATCCATGTCCCAGAGAGTAGGTGCCATTCTGTTCATGGAAACCACTAATTTGTTTCAGGCCAAACAGACCCTAAATAATCACACAGAAACTGTATTATTACAACACTGCTCAGCCCATTAATTCACACTTCTTATTGATTAGTTCTTTTATCTTAAATTAACCTATTTCTATTAATCTGTGTATCACTACATGGTTGAAGCCTACCAGTAAGTTTCCATCCAGCATCCAACTTCTACCTTCTGCAGTGGCTACATGGCTTTTCTCTGATTCCACCTTCTTTCTCCCAGCATTCAGTTTAGTTTCACTGCCTAGTTTTGTTCTGCCCTGTTATAGGCCAAAATAGAATCTTTATTAACCAATAGTATTCACAGCATACAGAGGGAAATCCCACATCAGAATAGGTTACTTTTCTCCTTTTTATGATTTTATTAAATGTATCAAAGAAGTCAAAATTAGTAAGTGAATGCTGAACACAATATTTTAACATTTCTATGAACACTTTTTTCTCTCTCTCCCTTATCGGATTTATTTAGACTGAGTGAAAAGAAAGCTCTAAGCTTCACAATAACAGAAGAAATGTTTCTAGTACTCCTGGCTTTGTTCAGTATAAGCACCAAAAGAATTAAATGTATTTTTAGGATTAATTCACACATTAATTAATCAAAGTGTTTAATTGTCTAATAAATTGAACATACAAAATAATGACCATAATAACCTTGAACCTGTCAGCCTAGTAAGAGAAAATAAGAATGATCTAGATATATGCAAAAATTTTAGACATATTGGCAAAGTGTGTTATTTGTCATATATATAAAGAGCTACAAGTTTATTGAGTATTTCATAATGCTTCCCTTATAGCAATAAAGCTATTAAGCTAACAGTTGGTATAGGAGGTCCTTCTGTCTATGTGTTGCTTTCATTGGTTAGTAAAGAAACTGCTTTGGGCCTATAGCAGAACTATAGGGGAACAGAGCTAGGCGGGGAAAACTAAACTTTCTTGGAAGAAGAGACAGAGAGATACCATGGAGCTGCTAGAAACAGATGCTGGGAATTTTACCTGGTAAGCCACTGCCACATGATGATACACAAATTAATAGAAATAGGTTAAATTAAAATGCAAGAGTTAGCCAATACGAAGTTAGAGCTAGTGGGCCAGGCAGTGTTTTAATTAATATAATTTCTGTGTGATTATTTTGGTGGTTAGGATGAACAAGTTGGCCCTCCTCCTACAAACAGTATTTTTAAAAGAGAATTAAGGTGCCAATGCCCTAGTTTTACATAGTTTTGGAATTAAGTTAATTACTCAAGATTGCACAAACATCAATAACATCTTTTCGAAGCTTAGTAATCATAATTAATGCAGATTGCAAAGCAAAAAAATATTTTTGGAAAATAGTGCATAAGTCCAATTATTTAAATGAGTATAAGAAACTATAATATGACCTCTGCTCAGTAATTGAGTATTGAATTAAAGATTTTGCCCTGATGACAATGAATTTCAAAATTAAATGTTAACAATCACAAATTTTTCTAATCATTACAGGAAATGATGGCTCTAAAGTGTTTAGAAAAAGTCAGGTATGGTGTGAGGCCTGTATTTCCAGAACTCCAAAAGCTGAGGCAGGATAACCCATCAGTTTAGAGGCTGGCCAGGCTATAAAGTGAGAGTGTATTGAAAGAAAGAAGAAAGGGATGGAGGAAGGGAGAGAGAGAGAGAGAGAGAGAGAGAGAGAGAGAGAGAGAGAGAGAGAAACTAAGAAACTAGGCCTGGCATGGGTTCCTGAAACCTAAAGCCCATTCCCGCTGACAAACATCTTCTAACCAGGACATCCATTTCAAAAGTTGACAACCAGACAGTCAAATTATGAGCCCATGAGAATCACTCTCATTCAGACAACCAGTTACCTAGGTCATGGTATTTTATCACAGTAATAATAAAGTTATTAATACAGACATTGGCTCCATAGGATATTGTGTCACAGACCAGATCATGTTATTTTATTAGGAAAGTTGAAGGATTTAGGAAGTTTGAAGTAAATTCCATTGAATGCTATAATCGGAGCTTAATCGACATTCCTAGTAGGATACTAGAAGACAGCAGTCCTGATAGCAATGTGACTGTAGAGAGCCAGCTCAAGAGGATTTGTGGGTGATAATACTTGCAACTGGGCTAGATATCTTTCCTGTGATAGTTTGGCAAACATTGTAGATGCTTTCTGCCATCAGGCTAAAAACGTGCTTGAAGATAAATGTAAAATTAATGGACCAATTGAACTAATGGAGATTTCAAAACTATATCAACTTTGTCACATGATTATAAATGAACACCACTCATTGAAAAAGATCAAATAAAGCAGGAATGACTAGAAAATCTTCACTTTAGAGAGGAAAGGAACATTTACAAATTAATAGTGCAGCCAAGACCTGTGCCTGCAAGGTAAGGAGATTAACTTCATTAAAGAGAGGCCTCCTACCCATTATTGGAATAAACAAGCAATGACAGGGAAGTGGGGTCATGTACATCAGTATCCAGGCAAATTTCATGACCTCTAAATGTTTTTAAATACATTAATTGACTGCTACACAGAATAGGTTTATTATATGGGTATAAGACCCCCACATGCTCTTTTTCTAAGAGCCTGCAGAAATAATGCAGAGATCATGCAAACAACTGATTGACTATATAAAAACAACATATTATCTGACATCATAGTATGCAAAACACCAATATTACTGCAGATCACTGACTTAAGTATTCTGTGTAAAATCAAAATACACAAATGTAATCAACAGTATTCTAGCACGGTGTAAGTAGTTACAATGGAGCCATGATCAAGACCTCATTTTCTATGTCCATACATTGAAGTGAGCCTGCTTTAGCCACACCAAAGCCATCTTTTATGCATGCATCCTGCTCTTAAAACAATACCCTTTGCTGACTATTTGTAATATAATTGGCCAACATGATAGTTCTTTTCTTTTTCTTTCTTTCTTATTTTTTGTTTTTGTTTTTTGTTTCTCTGTGTAACAGCCCTCGCTGTCCTGGAACTAGCTCTTGTAGACCAGGCTAGCCTCAAACTCACAGAGATCCACCTGCCTCTGCCTCTCAAGTGCTGGGATTAAAGGCATGTACCACCACCTCCTGGCTCAACATTATAGTTTTTAAGACCTCCTGAATTGAACTTATTTTTACAACTCTCTGAATATGTTTGTTTTCAGAATTTATAGGTTATTATAGCTCCAAAGAATGAATGCAGAATAAAGCCTGTTGCTGCCCTGAAACTCACCAAGCAGGTTCCCTTTTCTGATGAGGAAAATGTGTGAAGAGGTTCATGAAATTTTAAGAGAAAACACTCCTAAAAAATTACATCACCAAGCAGCACTTCTCTTTCCTTCTAAAACACAAGATACTTCTGAATCTTCAGTCTCTCCTAGAACTTTCAGCATGTGGAGATAGACTTGCATAACTTTTGTGGAATTTCAGACTTCCCCTTTTCATTTTATGCATAGAGAATGAGAAATCAACTGAGCATTTATCTGTGACATCAAATTCCTTTCCTGTTAACTACACAGGCAACAAACTGGGGCCAGAGAGGTATCTCAGAAGAGAAAATATTTGACACAGGACCATGAGTAACTGAATTAAACCCACATATGCAGCTGTGGGCAATGGTACATACCACGAGCTTCAGTTGAGAAGAGCAAATGGATCCCTGGAGCCTTCTGGCTAGTCAGTGTAGTAGCCAAACTCGTGAGCTCCAGGCTCAGTGAAAGAACCTGTCTCAAGGAATATTGAAGAAGACACCCAAAGTTTGCTTCTAGACTACACTCACAGTTTTGCACACATGCATACACACTCATACATATATGCACACACACACACACACACACACACACAACTACACACACAAAGGTCTGTTGCTGGGCCCTAACATCTTCCTCGGGGCAGTGGGTGATAAGGTGTGCATCAGTGAATCAAACACCAAGAGTCAGATAGAAGGCATACAGCAACCTCTCTTATTTAACAATGGGGGAAAACTTATATACCCTCCCAGCACCCAGGCATTTTGATCAGGTGATATTGTGTGATTGTCCCTCATTGACTAGGCACAATCAGGACATCTGACAGCACCAGACAGTCTCCCCAGGTCGACACTCACCACACTCCTTTGAATCCCTAGAGAAGACAGCATTGCCACATCATCACTGTCTGATTTCCGGGGGGGGGACCTCTGATTATTGCCTAGTTGTCATCTTTGGAAAACAGACAACTTGAAAATCACTCATTTTTTCATAGAAATTTGAGGCAGAGACAATCATGGAAATTTTTTTGACTTTTGAAACCCGTGATCTACAACATCTTTTACAAACATGTTTCCTTAAAATAATTTTATATTCATTATAACTTTTATTTTAGTAACCTTTCAAATTGGATTCAGCCTTGACCAGACTTATTGTAAAAATAAAAAAAGATTTTAACACTTACGTATACAAGTAAGGCACTTCAGGGGTGCTTACCTAGGGAAAAGTGTGTCATTGTTCACACAGTAATTTTGCTAGAGATACCTCTTGCTTCAGGGTGGTTCAATAAAATGAATGTAACTTTTGTTTCCTACATAATTTTGATATTTTTTACCTATTTGCACATTAATTTGTGTGAATTTTCAAAGAATGACAATCTCTTAAGTCTTGACCAAAAATATAGTTTTCTAATTCACTAAAACTTCTCATTAATCTTTGAGAAAAGAAATTCAAAAGTGTTTCACATGATAATATTTCTCCTGAATGGTGACAGTGTCATTATTTTTCAGAATGGAGAAATTATAGCTTTCCACAATATACATTCAGAGGCAACTTTTAAAATCACATTTAATCGGCTGTTCTTATGGTAATTTTCATCATTTATCCAACTCTTATTTTAAAACAGTTAAAGTCCTTCTTATTTTGTCCAGCATGACAGACATATTTCCAAATGTAGACAATAACATTATATATATTCAGCCATACATAAATATGTACACACAGAAATCCTTAATTTGAAAATAACTGAAATAATGACATGTTAAACATGGACTCACGTGAATTAAGAAGTAATCCTAATCTTGAGGTCACTAAGGAAAGTAGGATAATCCAAACACACATCACTGAGCACAGAACACAGACATGGATGCCTTACTGCTGCATGCATGTATGCAGGCTGACAGCTGCTGCAAACGTTTCAAATAGAATTGCGAGAGGTTTGTAATAATTTATAGTGTGATGAACTCAGGATACCATGTCAGTCCATCAGCTATTATACAATGAGAAACAATATAAAACAGTATTTCACAGGAACTTTCAGTGTGATGGAAAAAGTGTAAAAGAGTTGTTCACCCTTAACCTATGTGTTCATGGAGACAAAGAGTGTCAGGATAATTACAAGAGACACTGCATTTAGTCTAGGCTCTCTCTTTCCTATAACTGACTCTAATCTTCAGAAAAATAAAAATACAAGACTATTAAAGACATTATGATCCTTAGTAAATACAAACTATTTGGTTTATCTGGAAATTTATTTATCATTATAGACCCTAAAATCATATATGTGATTTTTTCCTAAATGTTATCACATCTATTCATAACTATGTATCACCTATGTGGTAGCCATTGTGTTATCTCTAATATTAAAGTTAAACATGAGTTGCTAATCTCAAGTTAGTCACAGTTCAATTGACATGGACATGTACAGTTATCATTACAGGAAAATATTATTTATTCTTCTGCAGAACAGTATAAACGAGCCCTGGGAATAGTAGAACATAAAAAATGAAGCTATCTTTAATTGAGGAGCTAATTCTGATAACTAAGAGCTTTGAAAATCAAGGGCAGAAAATATTCATTTGAGCTGAAAATTATACTAGGGAAAAGATCTACAGCTAGGGCAAACAGATATTTTAAGAAACAATAAGTATTTATTTATGTATTTCTAGCATATGTTATATGAAAACAAACTACTGAGAATAAAGAACACTAGAATGAACATATGTGTGTAAAATACTATGCAAAGTGTAGTGTCCACACTATATTAATGAACTCTTTATCAATTTATTTGTTTTTTTTAATTTTTATTGTTAAAAGAAAAATTTACATTTACTCCCTTTGTTCCGGGCCCTCACGCTCCCCCACTAGCCCACTGCCCTCCCCCTGCTTCCTTAAGATGGTGCAGGATACCCTGTCCTATGGGAAGCCCAAGGCCCTCCCCCCTCCATCTCAGTCAACTAGCTTAATTCTTATGCAATCAATAAATTGGCCAAGTCATGAGAAGAAAGTAACTAACTACATTTATCTAATCTTCAACCCAATCGAAGATCTGAGAAGCGATAGCTAAAAATCTTTCTGCAGGTTAAACTCTGGAATGCAGACTGTGTTTCTAGTCTTTGGGTTTGGCAACTGTTCTAGAATCAGCCATATTATAGAAGTACATGTAAATACAGTAAATCTATAAAGAGATTTGTGTGTATTATTGGTTTTACCTGCCTGGAGAAACCTGGCTGAAATGTTTGATAATGCCATTTTAAAATGTTCAACAAAAGTAATTGACGATAATTGAAATAATCACAAAACACTTTGCCTTACTCTTTTGTTAAGGAACCTACATTTGGTGCACACCTAATTATCCAAAAGATCTAAAGAATCATTATTTTAAGTTTATGTGATTACTCATTAATCTAAATAAATTCAGTGATCCATAAATCACAACTTATGACTATTTTAGCTTAAAGTGATCCAGTCCAATTTTTCTTAACTTTGTTTTCTTTGTGTTCCTTCTTGTGTAACCCAGTTTCTGTGTTAGTTTACCACTTATTTGATGCAAATATTCTTCTATTTCCTTTTGAGTAGGACCAGAGCTTGTGCTTATAGTCACAATAAAGCAATGAAAGCATATCAAATTATAAGGTAATAAAATTTTAAACCCAGAAATAAAATTTTACTCTCTGTGCTGAGAAGCCACGTTCCATATTCTTTGTTGAACTTCTAAAATGACTTTTTAATGTAAATTCTTATTCTTGTTTCCCTCTGCATGCTGCATTAAATTAATCATTGTAATTTATATTTGATGAAGCTATGTTAAAATGTTTGCCAATGAAATACATGAGTAATAGAGCACAAATCAAATTGTTCTTTGTATAAGGTATATATTATTATAGAAAGAACGCTATTCCTCATTAAGTAAAAATGTGGTGTGATAATTATATATTCCTGGAAAGAAAATGCCATAAAATTGAGCAAATATTGATATAGTAATATAGTGTATAAAATCAGTCTCTACTCAGGCAATATATTTTGCAAGAAAAACACAGCCTTATGTGTGTTTGTGTGTGTGTATGTGTGTGTGTTGTGTGTAAATGACTAAAGAGCTTAAACAATTTTACTTACATAACCTAGTAATAAGAATATTGAAAAATCTCACATAGATTCAAATTGCATTCTCCTTACCAGAGTAGCTTATGTTTGAAAGTAATATTAACTACACATATAAAATCAATATTCCAAAGCAGCAAATACGATCATGCATTTGAAGGTATGTAACTTTCATTCAATATTAAAAAACATTATTATGAACTATTTTTTTCTAAAGGACACACATAAGTACAGAGAAGCAATAACTTAAGGAAGTCAAAATATCCCATTGTTTTTGTTATTCTAATATTTTAAAAAATAGACATGTATTAATTAACTAAATATATCATTAGTGTACTTAATATCATAAATGGCTGAAAATGCTTATAAACATACAAAGACTGCAACTTCTCCTAAATGAGAAGGTTGATAGGAATAATAGGTGTCTGAGAATCAATGACAAATACAGAAACATGTAGACATAAAAACTTGACAGTATGTCAGCAATCAAACCAGTATAAAACTGGGCTACAAACTGAAGTGGAGATAATAACCTGGGCATGAATACTTTTGGGGAAGCTTGTCTACTTACATTTAATTCCAGAATGCAGGAGCCTGAAAAGCTCAGTGTTAACCTCACTACAACAGGAGACAAGTCATCTCAAAAATAAATGAATATAAATTAAATAAGTAAAGACAAAATTTCAAGGCTAATGATCTGTACCACTGGAAAAATTATGGCTGTTACTATGCGTGCACACAGAGCACAGAATTTGACATATTACAGAATTAATTCTATGTCTGTTCTATCTTTCATTACAATCAATCTTGTCTGCTTCAGCATCTAAGAATCTGGTACAGGGACAACTGTCTGCTTCAAGAAATGACAATATTATGGTTCAAGGCTGATTCTTTCTTAACCTGTCCACACATTCTCCTCTTCCAAGTCCTACTAGACCCTCCCACCTACCCTCCACCCCAAATCCACGCCTGCTGTTTCTTTTCAGAAAAGAGCAGGCCTCCCACAGGGATATCAATCAACCAGGGAATAACAAGATACAATAAGGCACAAACTCTCAGATCAAGGCAGGATGAGGGAACCCAATAAGAAGAAATGGGTCTCAATAACAGACAAAAAGTCAGACATACTCTCAGTCCCGCTATTAGGAGTCTCACAAAACACCAAGCCATACAATCATTAATGTATACGCAGATAACCTAGTACAGACCCATGCAGGCTCATGATTGCCTTCAAACACTTCAGTAGTAACTTCCTCATCTCTACAGTCAATATGCTTTGCCTTTGACACTGCTTGTTAAGCATATATCTATAGCTTCAGATTATCCAAAGATTACTTTGAAAATTTTTTCCACATGATGTAATATAGCTCACTTTCCATAATTTAGATGTTGTATTGTGTCTTCTTATATTGGTATAATTCATGTATTTTTCACCTGTTTTTATATGCTATAAGATAGGATTATAATATTCTCCACATAATTAAGACAATAACTACAAAATAAATAATCACTTACTCCTAAACTTTATGAATTTCTATCAAGGAATATGAAGTATGACTATTTCTGTAGGCCCTGGTCACATCAATTTTCATTTAATTTTTAATTACTGAGTCAATATAACATTACTATTAGGTTGTATATAAGATGCATTAATAGCTGGAATAGTGATGTTGTCTCCCATGGGAGTCTCATTATCTGCAAAATATCACATGTCTGTAATCACTGTCATTACCATATGTATCTTCAGATCATGTTTTAGGTACTTATTGTTAGTTCTTTCATCAGTTTTTTATTCCATCGTCATAGAAAAACCATGACTTTAGCTGGGAATATTGATACGAAGATAAAAGTCTGTATTTCACGGGCCATTAAGGCAGCTTCCCCCACCTATTGCCTTTTCTGCTTAGTACACCGCAGCTCACTTCCAAGCATCTGTCCTCATCAGAGGCAGGGTATTCGGTTCCCAAAATAAACTCAGCCTGTTCCCCGGGCTGGGGCCTTGAGGGAAAAGGGTGCCTGTACAAAGCCACAGGGCTTTGTGGAACAAAGAAGCCCGCCCTTTTGACTGCAGCAGGCCCTTGGAGATGGCTCCTGATCCAGCCATTCGGCCAGGAGAATAAGTGGGTCCCAGCCCAGCCATCTAGGTGTCTGGCCCCAGAGGGGACTAAGGACACCTGCCCATCCCCAAACCTTTGGGCCATTAAGGCAGCTTCCTCCACCTATTGGCTTTTCTGATTAGTAAACTGCAGCTCACTTCCAAGCATCTGTCCTCATCAGAGGCAGGGTACTCGGTTCCCAAAAGGAATTCAGCCTGTTTCCAGGCTGAGGCCCTGAGGGAAAAGGGAGCTTATACAAAGCCACAGGGCTTTGTGTGCTGCAAGGAAAAGAGAAGCTCACCCTTTTGTCTGTTCCAGGCCCTTTTAGAGGGCTTTTGACCCAGACCCATCTGTATCTGAGCAGCTTGGAAGGTTCTTGGGCAGGCGAAGGCCCCTGATCCAGGTCCATCCATACCGAGCAAGTGGCCCTTTTCGAGTACCAGTTGATCCAATAGGAGGGGAAAAGATGGCCAAGCCAGGAGTTCCTCTGAAAACCTGAAAAGCAACATGACAATACCAGAATCCAGCGATTATGCAACAAGAAGACCTAATCCAGAAGAAGTAGAAGAAATCAACTTTAAACGTAACTTTACGAAAATGATAGAGACCATTAAAGAAGAGATGAAAAACTCCTTTAAAGAAAGGGATGAGAAGACTAATAAAAAGTTAGAAGAAATGAATAAATACCTCAAAGAAACCCCAAAAA
>JAQHUG010000220.1:90324-121491 GCA_028555095.1 Dicrostonyx torquatus
CCACCCACCCTTTCTCCTACCTAAATATAGGCAGTTTTAGCTCTTTATTTGACCAATCAGTTGTTTTAGACAAGCAATGTAATACAGCTTTACAGAGTTAAAAAAAATACAACATGAAAGAATGTACCATGCCTTTGCATCATTAAACAAATATTCTAGAGCATAAATGAATGTATGAAAGAATGTAACACGCCTTTGCATCTTTAAACAAATATGCTACAACATAAATGAATCTACCACATTTTAAACTATATTCTACAACAAAAGGGCATAGGTGGCCCTGGCTATTTTGGTGCCTGTACCATACGACTCTCTTCTGGGCTAATTCTCTTTCTAGTATGGAGCCTTTGTGCAAGATGTCTCAAAGCTCTGGTATCTCCAACATCTTGGGTTCTCTATCACAACACAGGCTTCACCTCAGCCTCACAAAATTTTGATTCTATCATTCCCCAGTGAGTGTGATAGAATGAAATACTAACTGTGTAACATAAAAAGATCACTTTTTAGCTTCTTACTAATTAATTAATATTTGACTTCAAAAAATCATTATTAGAATGATTAAATATATGTGAAAAACAATTTTACATATTAAGAAAACTTATAAAAATAACTTTTATAGAATTTGATAACCATTCAGTGTAAATTCAGTACTTTCAGGATAAATTTCACAAACATGGTACATCAATTTCTATATGTATGTTATACAAATTTAATTTTTTAATATAAACAGTCTAAAATACAAGGTACTAAAGCATAATTTATATTTAACAAATAATACAGTTTTGAAGTACTTGCTTTGATAAGTCTTGAGAAATAAATACTGCTTATGTCCAATATCATACTAGAAATTGTATCTTCTGCTGAGTTTTTTTTAAGAAATATATTTAATTCATCCATGTCATTGTGTATCTCATTAGTTCAAATGTATTGCTAAGTTGAATTTTACTGCATGTCCTTGGCATGGTTTGCTTGATGCCTCACTAGCTAGAAAGAGATTTTCATACCATACCATTTAATTATTGTAAATAAAATTACTATGGACATTTACATACCTCTTTATATATTAATGAAATCTTTAATTGTTCTTTAGTAAATATGTTGAAAAGAAATGATCCAATGTATGTAATGTCAGTTTCCTGTCCCAGAAGTATTCTGTTAAATTATGTTCATTTGCTTCTGTATGAGACTTTTACAAACCTGAAATTGTTCATAAAATGAGAGCTAGAATTACAATCATATGAAGAAAAACTGTCCTTGTAAAGTTATTGAGTCATTCAGTCTGTAAAGACATTCTGCCAGTTTACTTAGTTTTCCTTTAATTTTCTTCTGAAGAAATATATAATTTTCAATGTGTAGTAGCTCAATATTTTATTAATGTGTATTTAATATCATTATAAAGCTGAGTCAACCTCCTATTTCAACTATTTATTGATAAAAGATAGAACTAACTTTGATTTAAATATTAAATTATTTTTGGCTTGATAACATGTTAATCAAGTACTTTCTTCGTAGAGCCTTTAAGATTTTCCATATGTGTTCATCAGCTAAAATTGTTCTTCCTCCTTTACCTTCTTTATACCTTATTTTCTTTAACAATCAGTTTTAAAACAGCTCTTCTACCTGTTTGTCCAGGGGTTTGAATCAATTAATCAGCCAAAACCTCAATTTTCTTCATAAGTTTCTCAGTTATAAATATATGTTTCAAACCCGATACAGGTTATTGTGTATTTGTCATTTATTTGAGTTATGATTTTAGTCATTTGGTGTTTGTAAGAATGTTTAACCTTCTACCTTGTTAGTTTAATCTCTGTTAAATAATGAGTAACATCGTACCTGCTGTCAGTAATCTGACAGTGAACTCTATGAATCCTTTTTTGCCAGTGTTTAGTTGTTTCCCATTTTATTGGTTAATTTTTATCTTTCACATCCTTGTATCACATTGGTATTTTGCCTAATTTTAATCCCTTTAATTTTTTGTTTTGTTTCTTCACTTTATTATTTCCTTCATTGCATTTTCTTGGGAGTTATATATTTCATTTTTCTAGTTTTTCATGGTGAGTATATAGAATATTCAGGACATTTTATTTTTATAAATACAAGTAATATAAATTTGTTTCAGAGCACACCTGAGTGATTTTACCTTTGTGAATCATATTTTGAATATAGTTTAGCTACTGTGACTAATGCAACAAGGAACTCTAAAATATGTCCTGACTGTCTGTAAATATCTTTATTTTGGTTTAGAAAGAAATTAGCCTAGTAGTCAACAGATGTATTTCCTTGAGTGTGTGTATGTGCACCATGGGCATGGGCAGTTCCCAAGTCAGCCAAAGAGGGCATCAGAGCATCTGGACCTGCAGTTAAGGCTGGGCTGTGAGCCTCAGCATGGGTGTTGAGAACCAGACCCAGGTTCTCAGCCAAGTGTTCTTAACTTTCCTTGTAAGTGTAATTCAAAATAAACAAAAGTGTTAAGAAGCAAAGAAGTTGTTTATGTAAATAATTCTTCAACGTAAATCAAGTGAATACATGTACATTTATCTCTATATATTCAATATATGGTATATTTATCTGGAGCATAGATGTTTTTTATAAAAAAAAAATATCATATGAAAATCAAATTTCTACCTTTTCCTTGACTCGCCAGTGGTATTAAGTATCATGTGTCAAGGAGTAAAACAGGTAAAATTTGAAGCTACTTCTCAGAAGTACTTGTTAATGGGTCTTATTGACAAAAGAAAGAAAGAAAGTCAGCAACAGTGGGGATTTTAGGACTGCTCACAAATGACAACCATCTCCGTCAACTTTCACAGCTGTCTCATGTGTGACCACATGCATTTCACAGCTTCCTTTCCAAATCGCCTACCTTTACCTCTGGTGACATGTTAGATTCACCCACCCAGAAAAGGACTATTCTCCCCAGTAGGATATTGCAATCATCATTTCAGAATCCAAATTTCCATGATGTAACAGAGCACAGTCTGTTGCTATGGCAATGACCAGCATCCTACAGGAAGAGCTGCAGTGCTCACAAGTCTCTCATTGCTAGCCTTATTTCAATCAGTTCCCAAAGATCATTTTTCTTCTTCTGCACACTCCAAAGCCAGCATTTCAAAATCTTTGATTACTGTCTCAAACATTAACCAGTACACAGACAGGTTAAGTACACTACTTTTATCCATTTGCTTTTTCCTTTAAATGTTCTGCCAATGTAATTCATAACTCACAATAAACTAAGCACATATGACGAATTTTAAAATATACTCACAACTTGGTCTTCACACGTAAACTGAATTATAATGGGAAGGCTTCTTTTGATAAGCTTTTTTTATTTTATATACAACTTGAAGTAGCTTATGCTTTGAATTTTTCCCTATATATCTGATACTATCAAAGTATTATTTTATATTTATGAGACAGCTTTAGGTAGGTCTTATGCCTAACCTGAAACATTAAATGTCCTTAAAACATTGAATATGAGTTTTGCATGATTTATAATTTCATTACCATGTATGTTCAGAAGCCATCTCCAAAATGTGCATTTTTGCTTATTTAAGTATAAATATCAATATATTGTTACTTTGAGTCCAATATACACCACAAATAAGTTTGAATAGCATTGGACTTAGAGTTCATATAAAATGAGACAAATGCATATTTTGATAGAAATTAAGTCATAATGTTACTAGACTACCATTGATTTCTTAATTAAGCATTTAAATTTTCTCATATTCTTTAGATTGGAGTTTTTATCAAAAAAGGTCAACTAAATGGTAATTTATTAACCTGTTCTATATACATAAGAACTCTTATTAGCCAAAGCTGGATCATAAATTCCTAACCATGGATCCTGAGCACCACTCACATGCCTGTGGCTCTTTTACCTCTGATTTAATCTAGGATTCAATTAAATATCGCTAGTAATTTTGGTTTCTATTTAAAGTTTAGACTTCATTTCACTGAATAGAATGATTCCCTTCCTCCAACATAATGAAAGTAACAGAGCAGAAAGTGCTATTTAAAATTCAGTAGATAAGAAAAGCAATTCTGTGGACGATCTCTAACACTGTACACCTAAGTCTTCTGTAGACAACTGTTACTGTACAAGGTGAGAGACTCACATGGCTTCAAAAATCACAGGTGCCTTATTTAAACTATGCATGCTTATATGTCTCTAGTCTTGCTCAGGATCCAGTCAATCTAAAAAATTGAAGTCTCATTAGACAGACAGACTTGATCTAATAGGAAGGAAGTTGTCTGTGGCAATTACAGCATTCTTTCAACCATAACTATTCATTATTTACAGGCAAATATGTATTTTATACAATCATATTGCTTCAGATAATCTTTAAATTGGTCATGTAGGCACATACAGTATAAACCCACTGCAACTCTTTCTTTTAATTACCCTATTTTTAACCTTGACCCCCAACAAGCATTTTCCAAATTATATAATCACTAAAATAAAAAAAACAATAATCTTTGTAAATTTATCATTTTATTTCATTGGAAAATCTATTCTTAACAGAAGAGAGCTGTGTTGTTCTTCTAAAACTCTTTATATCATTTAAGAGTTGTCTGGTCAAGATTTTACTAATATACAATTACGTTGTGTTCAGGTAAAAATAATTTGATTCCATACTTTCTCAGATGTGTCCCTTTTTTTCTCCCTCTTGTTTTACTGCTGTAGCCATTTTTTCAAGAATTACATTGAATGAAATTATATAGAAAAGGAAGATTCAACTCAGTCCAGATTTTAGTGGAACTGCTTTCAGTTTTCCTTTTTTTTGTATAATGTTAGCTATATGTTTCTCCTTATAGAGACTTTATTGTGTTGAATATGTTCCTTCCATTCCTAGGTTATTAAAAGCTTTTGAAACAGAAATTCAACTTAGTCACAGGCTTTGACTGAATCTACTGTTATGACTATGTGATTTTTATTCTTCAGTCTACTTATGTGATATTAATTTATTGATTTTCATGTATAAAAGCAGATTTGCCTATCTAAGATTTAACTAAGCTGTTTTCAATGTATGATCTTCATACATTCTTGAATTTCATTCCAAATATTGTGTTTAGAGTTATTATGCCCGTGTTTATGTTTGTATCTACCCTGTAGATTCTAATATTTGATGTATGGAACACTCAGAATTTGAGAAAGGCTAATGTGTGTATGTGTGCATTCATATACAACTGATGGAGTAAAAATGACCACTGTTTTATTTGCCATTGTACCATTCTTTTGTTTGTTTGTTTTGTTTTATGTTTCCTTATAGTAAATGCTTCACTTAAGCTTATATTTTCCTCTACAATATACAGAGAAAGTTGCAAACAGTAAAATAAAATTCATTGACTGAACAAAGGTCCTGTTCATAGCGCAGAGTAGATGACAGTCCCACCACTCATTTGTGCCCCTGTTAAGAATCAGAGACAAATTTACTAGGACACTGTTCTGGAAAACACAGTTTATTGCATCTGAGGATGGGGGGTGTTATGAAGATTAAAAAGAGAGGACAATGATCAAAGAGAAATAATAGAGATGAAGGAGAGAAAAGTGTGCTGTTGAGAGGAATGCGTGATAATGGGAAAATGCTGATGAATGAGTGAATAGAAAAGCCCTCATAAAAGGTTGCTCAATCAAGATCTAAGCTAAAAGTCCATTCTAGTACAAATCTGTAAATACAATAATTAGTCAGAAGAAACTACACTCATTGCTACTCTACGAAGTAATGCTCAGAGCAAGGAATTGGAAACAACCCAGATGTCTCTCAATAGAAGAATGGATGGAGAAAATGTGGTAATTTGCACAATGGAGTATTGTTTGGTCATTAAATAAAATGGTGAAATTCTCCAGGAAGTATATGGAATTAGAAAAAAATCATCCTGAGTGAGGTAAACAAGACCCAGAAAGAGAAATATGGTATGTGTTGCTTATATGTGGATATTACCTCTTAAGTTAATGATAACCAAACTGCACTCCATAGAACTACAGAGATTTGGTATAGAGTAAGGGACTAGGATGGTCAGATAGTTCTCAGCAGGAAATATAAATAGAATAGACAGTTATGGAAGAATAAGAGACCTCTAAAGGTAGAATCAAGTGGGGAGAAAGAAAGGAAATGGAGTATAAAGAAGAGAATATGGAAAGAGACAACTAAAATCAAGGGTCATTTGAGGGGTAGTATGGAAACCTATTACAGGAGAAGCCTCCTAAAATATATACATATATGAACATAATCTAAATGGAACTATGAAATAATGGGGGAGACAGAGTCCCAACCAGCCATCTCTTGTCACCAAATGAAGTTTCCAGTACGGATTGGGTTACATCTTACTGACTTTAGTCAAATGGTCCCATGGGAATTCCCAAACAACTCAAAACAGTAGCTGCTCTCCACAAACTGTTGACAAGTCACCATTGCTGAACACAGAACCTACACAGCTCATTGAACATGGGGAAATCTGGTGCCTACACAAAACCCTCACCCCTACGTTCCAGTATCTGTGATACAGTAAGTTACAGCATGCTACCAAAGGAAAAATGTAACCACTAAACAAGCCCCAAACCCTTTGATCTTCAGTGTATCCTGCCTGCAAGATAAGGTACAAAACTTGATCAAAAAACCAACCAATAACTGATTTGACATAAGGTTCACTTCATAAGATGGAATCCATACTGGATGCTGTTCAAGCAGCTAAGAATCAGAGGGTAGATAACCCAGGGACTTAAGACAAAACCAAATACTACTCTTATAAAATAGCAATAAAATAACTCCTAAAGATATACTTCTATTCTCATAGATCAGTTCCTTGCTCTGCCATGACCAGAGAAGCTTCCACTTGTGGCAAATGGGAAGAAATACAGAGACCTATAACCAGACATTACACACACACCAAAAGAGACCTTGCAACACACAACTTGAAGTTCAATGTCTCCAGCAAAGTTTCCCTTCAGAGCTTAAGGAATCCCTGGGAAGATAAGGAAGAAATAGTGTAAGAGCCAGATGGTATGGAAGACATCTGGAGGGGAAGGTCCTCTGAGTTAGCATAAGCGAAGCTCAGATGAATTCACAGAGAATAAAGCAGCATGCACAGGGCTGGCAGGGGACTGCCCCAGTTCTTTGTGTGTATATTATGGCATCCAGTTTCACGTTTTTATGGGATTAACAAGTGTGCAAGAAGTGAGCCCCTGATTCTTCTGTCTTCTCTTCGAGTTTTTCCTTTTGTTTGTATTGTCCAATTCCAATTTGTTTGTTTTATCTTATTTTTTGTTTTATTTATTTATGTTTGTTTTACTATTATCTCTTAGAAGCCCATTTGCTTCCTAATAAGAGACAGAAAGGGAGTGGATCTGGATGGAAGGGAAGGAGGTAAGAACTGGGAGGAGTAGAGGGAGGGAAAATCATAATCAGGATACATTACGTGAGGAATTTTTAAAAAGCCTATTTTCAGTAAGAAGACAAAATAGCAATTGGACACAATAGAATATCCTAGGGCATATTTAACAAAACACTGATAACATATATTGTATCATATTAACTTTTAACGTTTGGCAACTTTTGCATAGAATAAACATAATGCCAATTGAATGCAATAAGAAAAATGGCAAAGGTCCCTATAGAATGTTCAGCAAAAATGCCTGTAATTAAATTTCATTTACCATTTAAAAGGAGCTTTAAACCTGAACAAATATGCTTCCATAAAATAAAGTGAGTATAGTTGTATCTATTGATGTTATTTCAAAGAAAAGAATTAAGTGGGTACAAAGGTTACACTGTTAAAAGTCAGTTCCATGAGACAATATTTCTGCTGGAGGGGGCCTTCCAGATGGTTGGCAGAGATTATTTAAAAAGGAATTTTTCATTAATGTGAAAATGTGTTTTATGAAAATCTAATCTAATACACCTCAAAACAAAATAGCAACCTGTTTTTATAAGGGGTTATTTTATTAGAATTTGCGATTGCTTTTGATTTTTAGCTTGTAGTTACTGTATTAATGCCATATAGCATGCCAACCGAAGGAAGCAGAAAGATTTCAATTCTTATCATTCCACGATAGCTGATTTGGTTTTCTTTATATATATAATTTTACAAAAGAAAACAAACTATCTTCTTTCATTTTGCATACCAATGTCATTTCCCACTCCCTGCACTCCTCCCACTCCCTGCACTCCTCCAACTCCCTCCACCCCCCACCTCACCACCTCACCACCACACCCCACATGCACTCCTCCAAGAGGGTAGAGCACACTGCTTTGGGAAAGGTCCAAGCCTCCCCCTACTATATCTAGGCTGAGCAAGGTATCCCTCTAAAGAGAACATGTTCCAAACAAACCAGTACAAACAGTAGGAATAGATTCTGGTGCCACTGCTAGTGGCCCACAGTCTGATGGCTAAAGATGTTGAATATTTCATTAAGTGTCTTTTGGCCATTTGAGATTCTTCTGTTGAGAATTCTGTTTTGTTCTGTACCCCCATTTTTCAAATGGATTATTTGAAATTTTGGTGTCTAATTTCTTGAGTTCTTTATATATTTTGGAGATCATTCCTCTCTCTGATGTGGGGTTGGTGAAGATTGTTGCCATGAGCACAGGGCTGTATTCCCGGCACCCATGGGTGGGCCCCTTATTCTGTCCAGCCTGGCTCGGGCTGTGTTCCTGGCACCTGGTCAGCATACACCCAAAATAACCACACAAAATTATATTAATTTAATATACTGCCTGACCCATTATCTCTAGCCTCTTCTTGGCTAACTCTCACATATTATTTTAACCCATATCTAGTAATCTGTGTATCACCATGGGGTGGTGGCTTACTGGAAGATCCTAATCTATGTCCATCTCAGGCCAGAGAAGCATGGCTTCTGACCCAGTGCCTTCTCTCTCCCAGCCTCTACTCCACCCACCTAAGGGCTGCCCTATTGAAAGGCCAAGGCAGTTTCTTTATTCAACCAATGAAAGCAACAGAAATACAGAAGGACCCTCCTATACCAGGAGATCTTTTCCAATTCAGTAAACTGCCTTTTTGTCTTATTGACTGTGTCCTTTGCTATACAGAAGCTTCTCAGTTTTGGTAGGTCCCATTTATTTATTGTTGCTCTCAGTGTCTGTGCTTCTGGTGTTATATTTAGGAAGTGGTCTCCTGTGTCCATGCATTGTAGGATACTTCCCACTTTCTTTTCTACCAGGTTCAGTGTGGTCAGATTTATATTGAGGTCTTTAATCCAGTTGGACTTGCATAAGTATAGATATAGATACTTCATGCATAAGTATAGATATAGATCTACTTGCATTCTTCTACATATTGACATCCAGTTATGCCAGTGCCATTTGTTGGAGGTGCTTTCTTTTTTCCATTGTATGCTTTTAGCTTCTTTGGCAAAAGTCAGGTGTTCATAGGTGTGTGGATTAATATCTGGGTCTTTGACTCAATTCCATTGGTCAACCTCTCTGTTTTTATGACAATATCAAGCCATTTCCATTACTGCAGATCTATAATATAACTTGATGTCATGGATGGTAATGCTTCCCGAAGTTCCTCTATTTTACAGGATTTTTTGGCTATCCTGAGTTTTTTTGTTTTTCCATATGAGGTTGAGTATTGTTCTTTCAAGATCTGTGAATAACTGTGTTGGTAATTTGATGGGGATTTGATTGAATCTATAAATAGCTTTTGGTAGGATTGCTATTTTTATTATGTTGATCTTACCTATCGAAGAGCATGGGAAATCTTTCCATTTTCTAGTATCTTCTTCAATTTCTTTTTTCAAAGACTTAATGTTCTTATCAAACAGGTCTTTCACTTGTTTGGTTAGTGTTACCTCAAGATATTTTATGTTATTTATGGCTATTATGAAGGGTATGCTTCTCTGATTTCTTCCTCAGCTTCTTTATCATTTGTACATAGTAAGGCTACTGATTTTTTGAGCTGATCCTGTATCTTGCCACATTAGTGAAGATATTTATCAGCTGTAGGAGTCTCCTTGTAGAATTTCTGGGGTGAATATCATATTATACTATCATATCATCTGCACATAGCAAAGGTTTAACTTCTTCTTTTCCAAATTGAATCCCTTTGATTTCCTTGTGTTGTTTTATTGCTCTAGCCAGAACTTCAAGAATTATGTTGAAGAATATAGAAAGAGTGGACGGCCTTGTCTTTTTTCTGATTTTAGTGTAACTGCTTTGAGTTTCTCTTCAAGCTGTCAGATTGCTGTATATTGCTTTTATTATATTTAGATATGTTCCTTGTATCCCTGAACTCTCCAAGACTTTTATCATGAAGGGTTGTTAGATTTTGTTGAATGCTTTTTCAGCAACTAATGAGATTATCATATGAGTTTTTTCTCTAAGTCTATTTATATGATGGATTACATTGATATTTTTATATGTTGAACCATCCCTGCATCTCTGGGATAAAGCCAACTTTTTCATAGTCGGTGGTATTTTTTATGTGTATTTGGATTTGGTTTGCAAGTATTTTATTGAGTAATTTTGAGTCTATGTTCATGAGTGGGATTGGTTTGTAATTCTCTTTCTTGGTTGAGTCTTTGTGTGGTTTTAGTATCATGATAACTGTAGTCTCATAAAAAGAGTTTGGCAATGTTACTCCTGTTTCTACTATGTCAACACTTTGAGGAGCATAGGTATTAGTTCTTCTTGGAAGTGCTGATAGAACTCTGCACTGAAACCATCTGGCCCTGGGCTTTTTATTGCTGTTGTTGTTGTTAAGAGATTTTTGATAACATTTTCTATTTCCTAGCAGGTTATAGACCATTTAAATTGTTCACCTGGTCTTGATTTAATTTTGGTATGTGGTATGTATCCAAAAAATTGTCCATTTCTTTTACATTTTCCAATTTTTTAGAGTATATGTTTTTGTAGTATGACCTAAAGATTCTCTAGATTTCCTCATTTCCTCAGTGTTTGTTATGTCCCCCTTTTCATTTCTGATTTAGTTAATTTGAATGTTCTCTCTCTGCCTTTGGAATAGTTTGGATAAGGATTTGACTATCTTGTTGATTTTCTCAAATAACCAGCTCTTTGTTTAATTGGTTCTTTCTATTGTTTTCTTTGTTTCTATTTTATTGATTTCAGCCTTCGTTTTGATTATTTCCTGTTATCTACTCCTTTGGGGTGAGTCTGCTTCTTTTTGTTCTAGAGCCTCCAGGTATGCTGCTAAGTCAGTAGTGTGAGATTTCTCCACTTTCTTTCTGTAGGCACTTAGTGCTATGAACTTTCCTCTTAGCACTGCTTTCATAACATCCCATAGGTTTGGGTATCTTGTCCTTTCATTTTTGTTGAATTCTAGGAAGTCTTTCATTTCTTTCTTTCTTTATTCCTTGACCCAAGGGTGGTTTAACTGAGCACTGTTCTATTTCCATAAGTTTGTAGGCTTTCTGCAATTGGTGTTGTTGTTAAATTCTAACTTTAAACCATGGTGATCTGATAAAAATACAGGGGTTACTTCATTTTTTTTTGTATTTGTTGAGGTTTCTTTGATACCAAGTATGTGATCAATTTTAGAGAAGGTTCCATGAGGTGCTGAACAGAAGGTATATTCTTTTATGTTTGGGTAGAATGTTCTGTAGATGTCTGTTAAGTTCATTTGAGTCATGGCATCTGTTATTTCTCTTATTTCTCTGTTAAGTTTCTGCCTGAGTGACCTGTACATTGGGGAGAATAGTGTTTTGAAGTCTCTTACTATTAGTGTGTGAGGTTTGATGTGCATTTTAAGCTTTAGTAATGTTTCTTTTACATATGTAGGTGTGCTTCTATTAGGGGCATAAATGTTCAGGATTGAGACTTCATCTTGTTTAATTGTTCCCATGATGACCATAAAGTGTCCTCCATCTCTTCTGATTGATTTTAGTTTGAAGTCTATTTTGTTAGATATTAGGGTAGCTATACCAGCTTGTTTTTTAGGTAAATTTGACTGAAAAATCTATTCCCAACACTTTACTTTGAGGTAATGTCTGTCATTAAGATTGAGGTGTTTCTTCTATACAGCAGAAGGATAGATTCTGCTTTCATATTCATTCTTTTAGTCTGAGTCTTTGTATAGGTGAATTTAGTCCATTGATATTAAGAGATATTACTAACCAGTGATTGTTAATTCCTTTTTTTGGTAGTAGTGTTTTGTGTTTCCCATCTTTGTCGATTGCTGATGTGAGGTTATCTGTTGCCCATGCTTTTGTGGGTGTAGCTAGCTTCCTTAGGTTGAAGTTTTCCTGCTAGTACTTTCTGTAAGATTGGATTTGTAGATAGGTATTGCTTAAATTTGGTTTGTCATGGAATATCTTGTTTTCTCCATCGATGGTGATTGAAAACTTTGCTGGGTACAGTAGTCTGGGCTTACATCTGTGATCTCTTAGTATCTGCAGCACATCTGTCAGGACTTTTTGGCTTTCATGGTTTCCATTGAGAAGTCAGGTGTAATTCTGATAGGTCTGCCTTTATATGTTACTTGACCTTTTTCCTTTGCAACTCTTAATATTCTTTCCTTAATCTGTATGTTTTGTGTTTTGATTATTATATGATAAAGTGATTTTTTTTCTGCTCCAGTCTATTTAGTGTTCTATAAGATTCTTGTACCTTTTAGGGATATCCTTCTTTAGGAAAACTTTGGGAAAGTTTTCTTCTATGATTTTGTTGACTATATTTCCTGTGCCTTTGAGCTAGAGTTCTTTTCTATCCCTATTATTCTTGGGTTTGGTCTTTTCATGGTGTCCCAGATTTGCAGGATGTTTTCTGTTAAGAATGTGTCAGATTTAATGTTTTCTTTGACTGATGAATCTATTTCCTCTATAATATCTTCAACACCTGAGATTCTTTCTTCTTCCACTTGTATTCTGTTGATTATGCTTGCCTTTGCTGTTCATTTATTCAGATTTTTCCACATCTCTTGGTTTGTGTTTTCTCTATTGCCTCTATTTCAGTCTTCAAGTCTTTAACTGTTTGAAGTGTTTGCTTCACCTGTTTGATTGTTTTTCCCCCCCCCTTGGTTTTCTTTGAGATATTTATTGAATTCTTCCAACTTTTTTGTCTTTTCCTCTATTTCTTTAAGGGAATTTTTCATTTCCTCTTTAAAGGTCCTCATTGTCCTCATAAAGTTACATTTAAAATCATTTTCTTCTACTTCTGGGTTAGGATTCTCAAGTCTTCTTGTTGTATGACCACTGGGTTCTGGTGTTACCATGTTGTTTTTTAGGTTGTTGAATGACAATGCATTGTCTTACACTGGAGCATACCCATCTCTTTCTGCAATTGATACCAGCAGTGTCTTTGCCTCAGTGTCTTTTGTCAAGGATAGGAAGGTTTAGGGGAAGAATGGGATATGTAGCTAGCAGAGTTCAATGGATGGGGTGAGGGTGTTGGAGCATCCTACCTGCAGGAAACTAGGCTGTTGACTGGTTGGATAATCTTAGGCAAGTGGGGGAGGAGCCAGGGTTTTGCCCTGGTATGGGGGGTCTAGGGTGGGGTGTCCTGTCCTTTTGGTCCTCTCTGTGTTGTTGGTTTTTAAATGATGATGCTTATTTCAATTCTAATAGAAAAATGCTTCTATTTGGGAGTAAGAAATGCTGTTTGCTTATTTGTTTGTCTATTGATATTTGAAGACACCCTATGTTATATAGCTTCAGTTGTACTATTAAATGACTGAACTGGCCATGAACTCATAAATCTGTCTGCCTCTGCTTCAAAAGTTCTGGGATTAAAGAGGTGCACCCTCACCTATTTTAAATCTCATGTTTACTGCTGTGTCACTGAAGGGATAGTGTAAGGCATTACTATATGTGTAGTTTTTAATTTTCTTTTTCTTTCATGGTTCATACATATCTATATTTTTAAAGTTCTACCTAATATTCATCCTATAGTATTCTTTTTTATTGTGCTATATGTGATTCATGTGTTTGTATGTGTGTGTGTGTGTGTATCATTCTTTTAATTCTTTATTGATTCTTTTGGTAATTTCACATCATGCACCCCAATTACATATATCTTCTAGTCCCTCTATATCTATCCTTCACTCCTGTAGCATCTCCCCTCCCAGGAAAATCCCCTCAATTGATTAAAAACAAAGCAAAACAAACAAAAATCCTACCTCAATCCTCCATCTTTCCTATCTCTCCAACACTCTTTATTGGCATTGGAAGCTAGAGTTTGTCACACAGTATACCCTTTTTGGTCTAATCAGCCACACAGACAAATGCTCATTTAGTGAGTCACTGATCTGGTTCAAGGCCTCTGGCACAGCATTATCAATGAATTCTCACTGAACTCTTCTGGGATATCCCGCTGCTGCCCCAGTCATGGGGATCCTGCCTTTGCCTATCTTACCACAGGACCAGTCTCTTAACCCACTCCAACAGGTCATACATTGGGTGGAAGTTTTGGTGGGCCAACACATGGCCCAGAATGTGGATATGAGTGAGAGTTGATCCATGTGAGCCACTGGGCCCATCACCCTATCCAGGGAAAGGGCATAATCAGCTGCCCTAAGCCTATGCCATCAGGACCATCTCTCCAATACCTGGGGTGAGTGGTCTGGCCATCTCTCCAGAATGTGAGGGCCAGCTTTCCCAAGAGGGTTTGGGCCAGCTCTCTCATGAGGGACAGGCCCATGTCTTCTCCTGCAATGTTCAGTAAAGGACTGGGCCAACTATCCCAGGGAAAATAAAGGGCAGGGCTGGCTCATCATGACCCTCTAATTTCAACACATAAGGCTCTATATATCCTGCTTCATCCTGAAACACAAGTCATAGACATCAACTCAGATTGCAGCTGCAGCTAGACCACAAATACAGATATAGTCTTCTGTAGCAGCCTGGGCCCAAATGTCACCATGGCTCCAATGGCAGAGCAGGTCACCCAGATAAGTATGTCCCTGGCAGGTGACTGAGCATACAAGGTTTTCAGTGGTTACTGAAGCCACCAGCATCAACAGAGACCCAGGTCATAGACCCAGACACGACCCTTGGCAAAAGTTCAGGCCCTGATGTCATTGTGGCTCCAGGTAGCAGCACAAGCCCACCCAGGCCATCATGACTCCAGTGGTGACCACACAACCCTCTGACACCAACACATACTACAGGTGGGGACAGAGACCCCAAGCATCCATAAAGCCTTTGACATGGGTCATGGATGTCAACCTAAACTTTGACTACAGTAGGACCACAGACCCAGACATTGTCTTTGGCAGCATCCTGCACCCAGAAACCACCCTGACCCCACATGGCAACAGCCACGCACATCAGCCTATTCCTCACTGCCTCCTTTATTTCTTCAGTTCTGCCTTTTATCACCTCCTATCAAATCATTTTTTTTCCAATTCCCACCCCACTCTATCATTCTGCTAACATTTGTATGACTGTGTGGTCCATTAGAGTGAATTAGAGTTGCCTGTATGAGCATGATTGTTGGTAATTTATTTGATATAGGGCAATGTAGCAGTGGCTCCCTCTTTCCCGAGCAATAATTAGTAGCCTATAGCTTATTTTAGAGGGCATAGCTTGGATGAATCGTGATGTGGGATTTCCCTCTGTATGCTCTGAATACCAGAATATGACTAAGGTTTTGTGAATAGTTCCCCAATATTTCTAGTTGTTACCTAAAAAAATAACAGTATTCTACAGGTTTCACATATTACTGAAGTTCCAGAACTGATCTCAAAAGTGGGAAGGCTACTCTGAGGACAAATTCACTCCAAGGATACTGTCATATAGAAATTGTTGTCAATAATTTAGAGAAATATATAAACTTTAAATGTTAGGCATCTTTCCCATTGTGTTACAAGTTGTATTGTTTCTTCATAATGAAAATGAACTCACCATAATATTTTTAATATAATTATTTCTAAGATAAAGCCATATAAATATGCTAGAAGATAGCACCATCTCAATTCCTTTTTGTTTATTTTTAATAGTTCCTTGAAAATTCCACACAAAGTATTTTTATTGCGTTCACCACTGACTTTCAATCTTTCCCAGATCCATCTCTCCGTTTTGTATCCATCAAACTTTCCTTTTATCCAATAAATATAATATGTGCAGCCAAAATATTCTGGAATGTGTAGCTTTCCACTGAAGCTTTTTCAACCTACCAGGTGCCAAATGGTTAAAGAGAACTGAGTCTCCTTTTCCCAAGAGCTATCAACAACCAAGACCTGTTCAGCTATGGGAAAGACTTTCTGCCCAGCTTCCCTTCTGGGTTGGAATTTTGTTTAGATTGGGTCTGCACAAGTCTTTTGCATGTTGTCACATGTTCTGTGAGTTCTTATTGCAACTGCCCAACTGTGCACAGAAAACACTGTTCTTGTGGTGATCTGCAATCTCTGACTTTTACACTCCATTCCATCTTCTGCAGTGATGTCCAAACTTGTGGAAGGGAGTATGTGATATAGTTGTTCCATTTAGGACCAAACATGCCACAGTCCATATTTTTAACACTTTGATCAGGTGTAGGTTTCTCTGTAAATCACATCGACAGAAAAAAGGGCTCTGAGATTGAGAGGTGCCCTGACCTATGAATATAATGAAGTCATTAGTACTCAGTCTAATAGTGTCTCCACTTAGCAGAGTAATAGTAGGAGGTTGAACTTTCAAAGTCATTTTTTATGAAATGTCATTTTACTAAGCAATAGAAGTATCCTGTTTATTTTTTCTTTCTACAGAAATGTCTTTCATGGGTATTTTATCACCTTGTTACACACACAAAAAAAACATCATTCTACTTTGCAGATCCAAACAACACCTCGTAAAAACAAACCTAAAGATAAAAACCAATGGCTATGCTTAAAATAAAAGCCAAGAGTGAGGAAGACACACGAAGATGTTTTTACAAAGAAGAAGTCTGCATTTGATGACACTGAGAGGTGAGGATGAAAACACAATCAATCTTTGATTGAATTAACAGTCGCCATTGGCCTCTCATGCTACCTTGTGCAAAGTAACTAATGAGCAAGAGGGAAGCTTCTAAAAGCAGAGCCATCAGCACGTTTCAGAACCACGCTTGTCTAGAAGGCATTATAAATAGTTCATGGCTGTTCCCTAATAAGGAACCTGTTTCCCTTCTATTTCTACACTTAAAAGAATTTGGTAGATTTTTTTCTAGAGAAATACAAATAACATGGAAAAATTAAAAATATATGTTACTTGACACTTAATTTTACTTTCAATTGTTCAACTTATTTTCTATGTGATATTCACAACTAATTTTATTTATTTTTTTTTTTATTTTTGGTTTTTCGAGACAGGGTTTCTCTGTAGCTTTGGAGACTGTCCTGGAACTAGCTCTTGTATACCAGGCTGGCCTCAAACTCACAAAGATCCTCCTGATTCTGCCTCCCTAGTGCTGGGATTAAAGGCGTGTGCCACCACTGTCTGGCTACAACTTATTTTATTAACAAGCTTTTTAATCCATCCCAGACTCCCAGGAGAATAACAGTGTGTTCCTCTGTGTGTGTGTTGGGGGAACTGGTTTGTGTGTGTGTGTGTGTGTGTGTATGTGTATGTGTGTGTGTGTATGTATGTATGTGTGTGGTGTGTGTGCTATGTGGGAAGGTAGGGGTGGGGGTATGTTGGGTGCATATGGGTGGATGTGCTGTGGGAGGGTGAAGGGTCTGGCAGTGGGGGTGGGTGAGGGGTAGTTGTAGGTGTGATGTGTAGTGTGTGTAGTGTCTCTCTGTGTGTGTGCTCGTGTTAAAGGACTCTCATGTATATGCCCATGTGACTGTCAGAGATATCTACCTTGAATATTATTACTCAAAAGGTAATCACTTTTTAAAGAGGTTTTCATTTATGTTATGAGAATTGTATTTTGCCTGCTTGTATGTATCTGTAGTGCTTGAGAACCTGGTGCCCATGGAGGTCAGAAGAGGGAACTGGATTTATGAACTGTCGTGAGCTCCTATGTGGCTTATAATAACTAAAGCTTGGTCCTCTGGAAAACAACTGGTGCTCTTAACTGCTGAGACATCTCTCCAGTCCCTCAACTTGCTTAGTTTTTAATATACTTTTTTTGAAATCATAACTACATTATTTGCCTCTTCTCTTTCCTCCCCTCCAAACATTCTCATATAGCCATTCTTGCTCTCTTTAAAATTCATGGCCTCGTTTATAATCTTTAATTGACTAGTCTGTACAATGTTACTCATAAGGATGTTTCCAGGGACAACCACTTTATACTATATAAAAAGTTGGTGGTCTCGTCCCTAATGAAGAATATTTCCACTGTACTCAGCATTATTTATTTCTCTGTGTTGTTGTTTTGCTTGTTTGTTGAGAGAGGGTCTGTTTCTAGGACCTGGCCCTTACAAGTGAGGGTAGTATGGCTGGCCAAGAAGCTCCAGAGTATATTGTCTCCACATCCTCAGTGCTAATATTACAAGAGTACGGCTAAGAGTTGCTCACTAACAAACAAGCCTCTCTCTGTCTCTCTCTCTCTCTCAAATGTACTCATGGATCAGAGAAGTAATAAACTATACATCATTAGCTGAGAAGCAGAACATGAGTTCATCATCTAAAAGTCAATTCCTCTCTGCTTCAAGAGCTTATGGATAGGTGGAGACAAAATTTTTGACATTGCATAGTTATTTAATGTCCCATATGGTGTCTACCTATTCATTAATAAATGTCAACCACATTTAAATATTATTTACTTGCCCATAGCAATGTCTATTCATAGACATGTAAGTTGATTTTAGGGCCACAGAGGATATGTTCCTTCCCCAGTGATCTGTCTTGAACTGACCTCTGCCTTCCCTAGTGTGAAGGACCTAAGTTAGGAACTTGTGATCCAGAAAGGACCAACCAGACTGTTGCAAGTCATTTGGTTTATAAGACATTCTCACAGATACAGATACTCCCACTTGTGGAGAATGAATCAGCTCAAATGGAATCAGAGGAAGTACTAAAAAAGTTCAGCTTTTTTGGGGGGTGGTCTAGTGAACTGACTTTTAACCCTCTTTAATCTTTAGGTGCATTCCTAAAAGCTTTCATCGTTTTTTCCTTACAATTCTTCACAGTTGAATTTTATTGTCTATATGTAAAATAAAGACAACAAAAATAAGCTAACAAGAAAGTCTTAATTTAGAAGGAGAATCGGATTTTTGGTTAGGTTCCAACTCCTTGTCTTTGCCAATGGGGATTTGAACAAGAACCAAGTCGAACCTTCTATAACTTGGGTGAAATTACTTTTGTTGGCAATTTGATGGCTGTCAAGGGGACTAATACCACTGGAACTTGATGCTTCCAGGGGTAGAGCTTTGAGAAGGTTTTGTGCACAATGAGAAGTTCAGTTTTAGACACAATTTATTAGACTTGAACACACCAATAGGAATAAATAAGCCAAGGAGTGGAACCATAGAGATCCTTCCTTTATTTAAAAATCAAAATGTCACTTTTGAGGTTCATGACTCACTCGCTGGAGTAAGTGCTAGCAAGCAGCCTCTTCAGATCAGTCTTCAGTCACGGCCCCTTCTCTCTCTCTCCTGTCTCACTTCTTTCCTTCTGCATCTTTCCAAAATTCATTTGTTACTGTTCAACTTATACATGGTATACTAAGGTATATTAAATGGCTTGGGCTTTCTTTTAAACCTTTCTTGTCTTCTTTTTTATTATATTTTAAGAAGGAAAGAAAATGTAGCCTGTTCTTGAGAATCTTAAATCTAGATATTTCATGTCATTTCTCACCTGTTTTTCTGCCAGCTCACACAGACTAAATCTTACATTTCTGTCAATTCTTTTGTTGTGTCTTGAGAAAAATACCTGGAGACGTCTTCCCTTCTTATAATTTATTTTTGAAATTTTATATAAAAAGAAACTGTCTTAAAAGATCTCTACTTGTGGTTGAAGTGTTCTGTACCACATCACTAGCACAAGTTCATGAGGGACAATGTTCGGCATAGCTATGCTAATCATTGCATATATATGGCAATCACGCACATACACACACATGCATACACACACTAGCACAGTTGCTTTGGATGAGAATGCCTGGGAAATCTTGGGGAATTTACAGGTTTTGAGTAGGCCCTGAGTATGTGTTAGCTTGCATTGTGGAAATGAAGCTGTTGGTAATGCTGAGGCAAGCAAGGATTGTATTGGGGGTGTTTTTCTTTTGTGCCTATACTATAAAAAATTAAAACCTGTTTTTCTCAAATCCATCAGCCTCCTCGGATATAGCCCTTTGTTATCTGAGGGGGTTTGGTAAACATGAACTTGAAGCTCACTATTATGTGCCCAAACCACCTCTAAATTACAAGGAATAATAGATCATTCATGCATGTGTGATGGTAAGCTAAATGCAGAAGCACTGGGAAGAGTACTTCTGATGGGGAAAGAGGTGATGATGTATATGTCAATGATATAAGCCTGTTGTACATATTCCGTAGTTCTGTCTGCCTTGTGTATTCTTTGCTATTGTTTCATTGTAAATACCTGCTTCCAACAAGACTGTGAGGTACCCAGAGCAGTCAGTTCATCCCTGCTTTGTCTCTCATTTATCTAATTGACTTGCTTGGCTTAAAGAAGATATTGCTTGGCTTAAAGAAGATACTTAATCAACATTCCTAAATGGAAATATGGAAAGTAATTCTGAATCACTGCTTTAATCAAGCTTCGTTTGGTTTTGCTGACTTTTCAGGATTTTTCTACTGAGCATGAAACACTGAGAAGGCTGACTCTGCCTAGGAATGCTTTCACTACAAATGTGATTGAAATTGCCCTACCAATGTTGGTTATTTGATTGGACAGCGGGAGTAATGTCCTCATATCATCCCCAAGTGTGACTCAAAAACACAATGCTTGCCTCAAAGAGATGATCATGGCCCAGGAACAGATTTTGGGTACCTCAATTTCCATGGTCCTTTGTGGAATCAGTTTCATGAAGTATTTACAGTAAAAAACGAAAGTCATAAATCAAGAAACTTTTAAAGTACATAAGTGGAAACATCAGAGAAATCAAGTATAGCAAGGCTAAGAAATCGCAGATGTACTTTCTGATGCCATTGGGTAACATTCTTAGCTTTTAGGGTAGGGGAAGCCAGTGGACTGATGATTTAATACATGCCCAAAGGTTTTTAAATGTTAGTCACAGGATATTAGTTTCAACACAGATGTAAGCATGGTGTGGCTATTTAGAAGGCTAAATATAGCTCAAGGGAAATTGTAATTAGACTCTTATTTCTAGCACACTTTTTATTGCTGTGGAAAACACCATGACCACAAGCAATGTAACAAGAAAGGGGCTTACTTCAGGTTACAAGTTGGAATCTCTCGTAGAGGGAAATCATGACAAAATCTGATGCAAAGGTCATGTAGAAATACTGTCCCAAAGCCTTCCTCAACGCCCGTCTCAGCTGAGATTTAATCTTCCCAGATGAGTCTAGCTTGTGTAAAATTGACAAGAAGTAACCATTGCAGCCAGTGATGTGTGACAGTCCAACATCCCCATTTCACTTTGTCAATCAGAACCACAGATACTTCTTCTTTCCAGGGAGTCTCCTTCACAAAAGGAGCATCTCTTAAAGAAGCAAGAGACAGAGCCTATGCTATGAGTCTATAAACGTGTGGATGTACACTCAGTCTTTTTATTGTTTCTGTTATTTTCCATGTCTGAAAATCCACAACTTACAATAATTTTGTAAATATCATAGTTTTGTTTGCTTTGCTTTTAGCAGAATTCAAACATTTTTTTCTTCACCAGACAGCTTCAAAATCTGAGATTACCTGTAATATTTTCACCTTATAGTTATTTGTGCAAATAAATTAGGCACCCTCTTTCTTTCTAAAAAGAGTCAGTTTGAAATTCTATCTGAGTTATAAAAGCCTGACTTGAAGCTACAATTTCAGGTATGATTAGATAACTGTAAGGAATTGAATTTGGTTTCATGGTGATGATTAAAGTTCTTTAGAAAGCATTTGCCTTATAATCTTGTATACAAAGTTTACGTGGTTGCCTTATAGACAGACAATTAATGTCACCTCCTGACAAGCATAAGAGGTTTCAAATACCTTTTGGCTGTCAAGAAAAGTGTAATTCAGCAAGTATTTAAGGTCATATGGACTGAGACCCCTGGCTGAGTTTTCTAGTTTCAAAAGGCTTTGGGAAGTCAAATGTGGAATTTCTTTTGGAAGATTCTGGTAGAGCAGACAGAAAAGAGCCACACTTATTTTCCAGATAAATGTATGTGAATTTTTGGGACACATTTAATGATAATAAACTTAATTTTCAAGTCATCATTTTCATTTGATTACTTTAGTAAAATAAGTACAACTATACTTATTTGGAAAACACAAATGCACAGGCTTCCTTATTTCTAGCATCTTTTCTCATACCCATGATAGCTTTAGACACTCTATTCTCAGAGACAGAATTACTTCCTTTTGAAGTCCATGTGAAACTAAAACAATTCTAAGAAATTGAAGTGATACTATCAACTCCTACATTGGGTGAAAGCAATGACATAGAACGGTGTCTCAGATGGAAGACTCTACTTGGTAATATAAAACAACAGGTGTACTAGGATCAGACAAACTTCAGCTATTTGTCAAATTTACCAGTTACAAATTCAGAAGTTCTTAATACTATAGAACTCTAGGTTTCTCCTTTTTTATGTGTGATGATAATTGTATCCATCCTGAATTATCTTCACTGAGGAAGACTGATAAGGTTTTCTGCCTAGTATCTCATGCACGAATGCAACTCAAACTCATTAATCACTTCCTTTCATTGATATCCAAGCAGTTTCCATATAAGCGATTCTCGTTTGGACTGGACCACTCTGACAGGAATTGGGAGAGATTAATTAGATAATGTGCAGACCTTTTCGGCTCTTAAATGTCTGCATAGAGAATCAAAAATAACTATAAAAAGACAGCATATCCCGATGAAGACAGTGTCAAAGTTCAAATATACACTGCAGGAATGAGGTGTGATGTGAGAGTAATTTGAGCTAGTAGAATAGTCAAAGATTTATTTGGCAGAATATATGACCTATTAAGTTTAAATATTTGTATTGTTTATTAAACATTTTGTAATGGTAATTATAAACAGATACTGTGTGATGCCACTACAGTAATTGTAATGTTCTATAGTTTCAAGTGTGTTTGACATAACTCACCTGCTAAATTAAAAAGAATGTTTATGCCAGTGCTTGAGGATGGAGAGACATGCATTACAAGCCATGCCCTGGACAAGGCATGGCTAGTGTGCTCTTAAACTCATGGCATCTTTGGTTGCCTACACATCTGCACAAGGTGAAGCCAACCAAAATTCCAACACCAATGAGGTTAGTGACCTCCAGTCCCCACCCCTCACTAAGAAGATACAGGCAGCTGGCACAGGATAGATTCTGGAGGAGAGTATCATTCTTCCTTGAGAATGAAGTCATTTGTAGGTTTCACATGCTCCAGTGGATGACCCCATACATATGTGTGATTATTATTATTGTTGTTGTTGTTATTATTATTTTTTGGTTTTGAAATAGAGTATCACTATGTATCTATAGTTGTCTGGGTACTTTCTATGTAGACCAGACTTACCTTAAACTCACAGAGATCTACCTGACTCTGCTTTTCCAGTGTTGAGATTGAAGACATGTGCCACCACATCTGACTCTATGCATTCTTTCAATTCTATTGAGTTCATTTTATGATTCCAGTATGTGACTGGGTATAATTGAACATGAGTAGCCCATCAGAAATCTCATCCTTGAAGAAAATTGGCATTATCCTTCCTAAGTATCCATCAATTGCTGATAATCTTGTGCATACAAAGCTGTGTAGATGGAAATTTCTGTCCTGCTTGTTCCCACAACCATTTATTCCCACAGAATCGCAGAGAGGTTTATACTAGTTATAAACTATTTGGCCTATTAGCTCAAGCTTATTATTAACTGCCTCTTAAATTTTAAATCAACCCATAATACTTGTCTATATTTAGCCACATGGCTTGCTATATTTTCTCAGTGAGGTATTCTTATCTTGCTTCTTCTGTGTCTGACTGGTGACTGACTACCATTCCTCTTCCCAGACTTCTCTTACTCTGGTTGCCCCAACTATATATCCTGCCTGGCTACTGGCCAATTAGCATTTTTTAACCAATATGAGTGACAAATCTTTACAGTGTACAAAATCATTATATATATATATATATATATATATCCAAACAATTATTATTGTCAATTCATCAAAACTTGCAGGGTTTTGACTGAGAAAAGTATTTTCCATTGTCTAAATGAATCACTGAGATCTGCTTCATAGAAGGCAACTATAACATCAGTCAAGCATGCTAATTTCATATCTGTTACATTTCCAGAATGCATTAGAAATACAACGTTTCCTTAACATTCTTGATGTCTCAATTTTGCTGTTAGTAAAATGATGTTGAGATTTATAATGAGCAATCCTGAAGTCCAAAGGAAAACATACACTGAAAAGTATGAGCATATGTTTTCTCCCTTACTAATGTGGTCCGTGAGCAGCAGTCACACAAACAAGCACAATCAACTTTTCTCAGTATCCCCATTAGTTCTCTAAAGAAATATGATATCTTCTATTTTTTCACTTGGAAATCTGATAATTTACCACTTTGAAAGCTTTGTTTGCATGACTGAGTTTTCATTGATTTGAAGAAATACTCATGAGGACAATGTTTACTAAAAGTCACAACCTGGACTTAGGATCGTGTCGTCCAAGATTACAACATATTTTCTTTGCTGTTTTACATGATTACTGTGTTCTCAATTGCTTTATCTTTTAACTGAAGCTTAATAATACTTATTTTGTAAGAAACTTCCAAAGGTCGGGAAGACTCTGTCTTGAAAACATATTTTAAATATTTACTGAGAGTCATTACTAGCAGGATATCACATTTTCAAACAACTTAAAATTCATCATTCCTGTATAATTTCATAAAAATACTGTCCAAAAATAAAACTCTGCTTCAGATTATTTTTAAATTTTCCAACTAGAGAGTACAGCTTCACTAAAGTAAGACCAATCATGCAGTTACACTTAATACAATGCCATGAGTTTCAGGTACAGATTTTAATGCTAATCAAGTACCAAATATAAGCTAATATATAGCTATAAATTAAAACAAAAATTCTTATTTTGTACCATTTCAAAGATGGTTTTCATAGATATGGTCCAAATTTAAACTCTTTAAAGAAATTTTAAAGAAATAACGCATTTCTAAACAAATAGAAGGATGAGTGAAAGAGAAACACATAGGCTCTTGGAAATTCAGAGCTGCTGCTTGTCTTATTGGGACAATTCTCCACTCTGAATCGATCTCCAGAGGATTCAACCTAAGCCACCTCTTCTATTTGAACAAAACCTAGAAGTGTGAAGATATGAAAGCTATTTATTTGGTTAGAAGAGAAGGAATGGTGGTAACAAGATGAACCTTTACACATAAAGCAATAACTCAATAGAAATAAATCCAAAGGATTTAAAATAAATTAATATTAAATAGAGAATTAATTATTTTGAACCTTAGATTAGATGATTTATTAAATGCTCAATATCAATAGTAGAAACTATAAGTTGGCCCATAGTATTTGAATTTAAAATAAATCTTTCTTTTAGTTAGAATGCCTTAGGCCAGAGCCGCACTGAAATATTGGAGTTCAATTGATATCTGGTTATGCAAATGATGTCCACCAGTTTGGACCTTAGTAGAACTTTTTCTCCTCAGTAAATCTAATAATTTGCACTTAAAATTCTACCATGCTTAATATTTAAATGTTGTTTTCCTGCACTTTTGTCTTCCTTTAAAGATTTTAATTATGGACTCTACAGAGACAGTGAAGAAGCTAAAGCTTGAACTGGCTGCATAGTTTCTAGCGGGAGGGAAATAAGTGTTTGCACCTCGTGTACTGCAATGTGCCTGTGAAGATGCTTTAATATATAGATAAGTGAAGCTGCATGTGAGACTGTTTTCATTCATATTATCATGAGATGCAGAAATTAACCTTGCAGGGTCCAGGGCAAGACCTCATTCCCCAGTCTGTGAACTGAGCAGCTTCACTAACATGTTCTGCTTTTGTTCTTGGTTCAACGAAGTGCACTAAACTTGTTTGCAATAGACAGCCTCTTCACATGTTTAATCTCCTTTAAAAATAAGTGTAGCATTTATACATTTTTAAATTTATGAAAAATAGAGCTAATCTAACACCATGTCTTATAACTGTTCAATGGAGTATGGAAATGACGTGTCAGGAAGTAAATTCTCTAGTGATTAACATTTGATTTATCCCTGTCTATATGAAGTAGCCTTGGAGCAAATTATATTGACTCCAAGTTAGTGTACTATAATGAATGATTTAAATAGATGATAATTAATGTAAATATATAATAAATAATAATTTAAATAAATACTTTAAGTAATAATATCAACAACACTTATTCTGGTGATTTTTATGCCTATGAAATGTATTGGTGTCTGAAGACACTATTGTTTGCTTGGGGGTTCTCCTACTCCACTCTCCACATGCAACATTACCATCCAGGCAACTCTGTTGTTGTAACCTCCCAGTCTGTCTTTAGGGCTCACGTTTGCAAATATGAAAACAGTGGTGTTTTAAAACTCTAACATTTGGTTAGACATTTTGTTCGGATGTTAAAGCATTTCTTTTTTAATCCACAAGCACTTGCGTTCAGATCCCCAAAAGCAATGTAAAAGCTTGAGGTGTACAGCTGTCTGTAATTCTGCTTTTGGGAGACAGACAAGGGGCCCTCTCAATAAGCAGGTCAGCCATGCCACTCGAACATACATTAAAATATCTAAAGTCAATCATTTACCATGGTCCATAGCCTACTAATATAGTCAAGATAAAATTAAATCGTTTTAACATCTCAGTTAAAACCTCTTATGATGTTTTTCTGATGGCTTAAACAATTTGTTGATGTCTTACAGTGATCCCTCTCAGTGTCACAGATTTGACCGAATATTGTTTTGTTTTTTTTCTGATTCAGAGACAGTAACACAGGTGTACATCTTTTCCCTCTGCTTTCCTTTTCTGATTCTTATGGCTAATATTGCTCTTTCAAGTACATTTGGAATAAATTAAAGCAGGTGGGCATGCCTGTAAAGGGTCTTGCTAACTGATCATTTGGTGTAAGAAGGCTGACACTGAATCTGTGACACATTTTATGGTGGCAGACAAAGTAAAAGGACAGGGAAGAAGGATGCTTTTCCTTTTTGTCTGCTTGACCTCACTGTTGCTAGAAAGTTCAACTGTCTTGCTTCTGCCATTCATTCACTGGTATTAGTCTATGTCTTTGTGATTCCAACTTGGACTTAAGACCAGCAACTCTGTAGAAAACCTATGGGATGAGAGCAGCTCATCGAGACTAATAAGACATCCAGTGTTCTGGACTATACAACTACAAGATTCTTGACTTTCTCATCAGGAGACATTTATTGCTGAACTATCCACATTACAACTTACTAGCCAGTCTAATAAATTCCCCATAGACACATATGAAATATGTAAGGCATTCATTAAACATATGCTATTATATTAAATACAATATATGTTACATTTCATCAATTCTATTCTTTTAGAAAAACCATTACTAATGCACTGGTCTAGTTCTTCATTCTTCCAACTAGTTCCTTTCCTACTTTCAATTCATGAAGATTCAATCACATACAGACATGCATACCATGCAAATATATGTACACATGCTCTCTCTCACGTGCTCATACTCACACATGTGCATACATACACACACACAACTCAGAAATACAAATCTGGATTTAACATACATGTAAAGTATGAAAATGCATCATTCTTTTCCTCTTCTACAATCCTCTCTTATTCTTCCTTATTTAAGAGTTTTATTTGTCTTTCCCATCTATATAACTTCTTTGAATCACAAGTGAAATACATACAACATCATTTGGATAAATATTTGACCATTTTGACAATATTTGTAAGCATATGCCACTTTTAAAAGAATAATATTTAGATTTTATTTCTTATCAATACACACATGCTTTAATTTGTTTCCCTTAAAAATTATCACCAATACACACAGAATTGCCCAATGGCATTTTATGAATTCTGGCAACTTATTAACATTATACACCCCTCAACAGTTTCCAATTCTAATTTTCTTGGTATTTTTAATTAATAATTAACATATAACAGACAACAAAGTTCTTTGAAATGGTTAATACTACCAACTTGATAGGACCCTAGATACCAAGGAAACAAGCCTCTGTATACCACTGTGAGAACTATCGAAATTAGATTAATCAAAGAAGGAGGATCATCATTCTGTGGGTGGCACATGTTGTACCCCAGGGCTGGGACTCTATAAAAAGAAGAAAGCCAAAAGGACCCTCTTCTCCACTTGTAATTGCAGATACAATCTGACCAACTATCCCACTCTCCTGCCATGGTGACTTCTATCCTCTGAAAATGTGATCAAAAGTAACTGTGAACCAAAATAGCCCCTCAAGGTCTCTTCTTGTCACAATCATGAGACAACTAACTAACAGAGGTTTCCTCATTTGTCTACTGAAAAATGGACTACTGAGACATTATCAACAACATTTAGAGTCCAGTAAATAAGTCCAAGCCCCTTGTCCTTCAATTCACATTTGTATAACTGATTCTTTTTTCAATCAGGAGTCAGCTGTTGACTTGGTGAAGTCCTCCACATCCCTGGAAATCCTTATTCCAGCTCATGTAACAGCAGTCAGGTCACCTGGGAGCCTGGACCGCCGACTCTCTTTCTCAGTCACCAAGAATACTTCCTGCAATATTTTCAGTCACAACCCTGAAAACTAGCTCTATTTGTTTATACTCTTTGGAAATACAACCTGTTGTTTATAACTTGTAACAATTTTGAAAAATGAGAGACTGACTATCTATTTGGAATCAGAGAGAAAAATAGTATCTTTCACCATGGCATAAAAGGGTACTTTATGTAAATACTGAGGGTGAAAGACTAGGAGAACTTCCAGGGTGTTTTTAAATTTTCTACACCTTCTCAATCTGGTTTATGAACAAGATGTTCATTTTTTAATATTGTCAAATGCATTTTATTCCCACAAACAATATTTTACTAAAACTCAATTCATTGACAAATATTTTTAAGAAGCTAATTATGATGAAGAGAATATATTTCTATTAATTATAAAATATAACTGTACTGTATTTGAATTACATCCATGGTCAGAATAAAAATGCTTTTCAATGCCTGACTCAGCTAATTAAAAATATGTACTTCGATGAAGTTGCTGTAACAATACCATAGACTAGATAGATTAAAGATGGACATTTGGGAGGTTTTTGTTTGTTAGTTTTGCTTTGTTTGGTTTTGATTTTTTACTTTCCTGAATAATAAGTGAACAACGTTAATGTCCACCTGATATCTGTTCAACTCTTCTCATGGTGAAGGCATAGTTCTTCCTTCTGGTTTTTCTATGACTTCCTTCCTCCACTCTCACCCTGTGGTTCTCCTTCTATGCTGCCTGTGTCTATACTCCTCTTAGTAATGATGGTACTTAAATCATGAGAGCCCCATGTTCTCTACATTCTCTACACAAATACCTTTCAAGAGACTCCAAGAAAGTTCACATCTTGTATTACTGACTCAATACAGTAACTATTAGAGGGCACAAAGCAGTCTAAGCTGCTATGATCCAGGCACTCAAAATTCATGTGCTTCTTGTTTTTATCCTCATATTTCAAGTCTTTACTCCAACAAACATCATTTCTAAAATTTAAAGTCTCCAAAGACCATCTAAATTTTATATAGTGAGCCTTAAGGAATTATGCAAAATTTCTCCCAAGTTTTGAATTTGTGAAGATTGGAAAACTATATATTTCAAAAATGCATATACATATACATCAAACCACATACAACATATACAAGCATATACATATACATGTATATAACAAAAATTAATGAAAAGAGGCAATGATTTGAAAAAGAGTAAGGATGGATATATGCAAGGGTTTAGAGGGAGGAAAAGGAAGGGGAAATAAAGTAAGTATATCAATTACAAAAGTAATAATCTCAGAAAATAAATTAAAATTTTTAAATAGAGTGGTCAGGCAAAGATGGATGTGCTTTTTCCTGCTAAAGAGATGAGAAGAAAAGGAAGAGGTGATCGTGGTTTCTAAGACTAGCAAGGTAGACACAATTATCTCCTACACTTCTATAACAGTTGTCTGTAGCCATATACTCTGCTTTCTACACCACCAAATCTCTGTTGGCTGTTCATTGTCACCCAGCAGGTTTTGGATGGCCCCACCCCAAAACTTGGATCAAAGTCTCTCTGATAAGACGTTAATTCTAATACGACATGGATTGCCTTAAAGGTCCTGTTTTATCTTTCTTGGTGACAGTCTATGCTTTTTTCCAATTGACTTGGTGGTGTAGGCATGATATATCTAGCAGATCTATCTGTGTGTCTGGCCCCTCTCATTAAACTGGCAGTATCTGTGAGCATAATCTTATCTCCATCCATGGCTTCTACTGAAGTGCACATCACATGGGTGTTCAGCAGCATCCTTACAATTTTTCAGAACAAATTTTCTATTCTGTTGTAATATGGTATCCCAGAGCTCCTATTGCTTTGATAAAACACCATGCCTACAAACAACTTGGATTAATTAAATTAGAGATTTTTTTGGCATAGCACAGTCCACAATTGAAGGAAGTCAGGCCAGGAACTTGAGACACAAACCTTGGTTCAAGAACTAAAACAGGGAACACTGAGGAGTTCTAGTTTCTGGATTGTTCTTCATTGCTTGCTCATTCTGATGTCCAATACAACTCAGGACCACCTTCCCAGGGATGTCACCATGCACAGGGACTTGGGACTTCCCAGAGAAAGTAATCAAGACAATACATCACAGATTTGCCTACAGGCCAATCTTCAAGAGGTATTATCTCAGTTAAAATTCCCTATCCCCAGATATGTCTATGTTTGTGTCAGTGGACACAACCAACCAGCATAGATGAACAATTTGAGAGTCTTAAACCATAAGTTTGTGTTCCTCTCTGTTTAACAATTTAACCCTCTATTCATCTTCTTTCTCTACCTATCCTGAGCAGTCAGGAGACAGGGAACTCTGTCAACAATGATCTCCAGGATATACAAAGAACTCAAGAAAATAGACATAAAAGTTCTAAATTACCCAATT
>JAQHUG010000220.1:164963-183857 GCA_028555095.1 Dicrostonyx torquatus
AAACACACACACACATATACACAAAACAAATGTCTCAGGGCTGGAGAGATGGCTCAGTGGTTAAGAGCACTGGTTGCTCTTCCAAAGGTCCTGAGTTCAATTCCCAGCAACCACATGGTGGCTCACAACCATCTTTAATGAGACCTGGCACCCTCATGTGTGCATACATGGAGGCAGAATGTTGTATACATAATAGATAAGTAAATCTTTAAAAAAAATGTCCCAGAGGGTAAGAGGTTTATGCCATCTCCTTAATTTGTAAGGAAATCCATACTATGAGGAAGAGATTTGGCCCCATGTTGATCCACAGAAGCTTTCTAAAACATACTTTATTTATATTTTTAAATTATCTTACAAAATTGCTGGTTTCCCTAAGATTTTTCATGAAAGGTATTCTTGAATACTCCACTCAGACCTATGTCACAGAAGATGTGGGTACAGGCAGCGAGGACCATTCATTAGCCATAAGCATCAAGGAACTTTCTGTAGCCCAGCAAAGTGGAAGAAGACAAACAGGAGACTCCATAGAGAAGCAAAACAACCTTTCATACAACTAGGGCGAAAGTTACACAGTCATGGGGGACTGAAGGGTGCAAAAGAAGAACTCGGTGTAAAGTTAAGTTCAATATTCATCTGCTTTCAATTTGTATAATTCAGCTCTTAGCTTAGGGTTCTTGCTATTTCCCTGGCTTGGGATAGAATAGATCTTCAGTTTTCAGGCCTTTTGAATCAGGGCTTGAGGACCCAAGATCCAGCATTGACAGTTTGCAAACCTGACATCTTTCCATTCTTCATTCACCTTTTTATTAAACAGGAAAGTTGCATAAGAGCATCTCAAAGGTATATTCCTGGTCTGGAACTCTTGCACTTTCTTTTTTTTTTTTCTATTTCGACTTTTTTTCATACTTTCTTTTTAGAGGTCAGCACTTCTTAAGGTCATTCCAGCCACATGTTTCTGAAAAGTCAGACTCATTGAAATAGCAGAATTAATCAAGCCATAAAAATAGACAGAGTTCAACGTGGTATTGAGCCTAAAAGGAAAAAAGTGAGGGAGTCTATGATGAGAAAATTATACCTGACCTCACCTCTCTATTTCCTTTGGCTTTAGTTTTTATAGGATGCTATATTTCTGGAGGAACCATTCATATCTGCTGCAGGTAAATGCCTGTATTCTGAATTTATAGAGACAGGCAACAGAAGGTCAAGGTACAGGCCAAGGGTAACTAAAGCAGAGAAACACAGCGCTTGAGAGTGATGGAGACAAAATGCCAAGTGTGGATTCAGCATGCACTGTGGGTGCAGAGGGAAGAAACAACTGCAGGAAAATAACACAGGCCTCACTGCAAATTCAGTGCAGAGAAGAGTGGCATTTTCCTTTCCATACCCCAGCTTTTAAAGTGGTCCCTGGTTGCTTGAAAATGCTGTAAAAAAAAAATGAGTCCTTAGAATTATAAGGAAGCAGGGGGAGGGCAGTGGGGTAGTGGGGGAGCGGGAGGGCCGGAAACAAGGGGAGTAAATGTAAATTTTTCTTTTAACAATAAAAATAAAAAAAATAAAAAAAAGAATTATAAGGCACTGAACACGAAAACTTTTAGTTATTTAATTAGCTGACTTTAAGAGGAAAAACACATTTTTCTGTAATACAAAAATATTACCTGGACAAGAATCATATAGCAAGCTAATCTCTCCAGTGACATATTTTCTTTTCTTTAATATAAATCATAACTTCCACTGGAATTTTTTGCAATATCTTTTAAAAAGTAAGCAAATGTAAGCAACAGGCAAACCAAGTATTCTTTTATTAAGCCTCTTTTGGAATAGAGGTGCACAACACAGGTCAGAAAGTTTTCATTCTGAGAAGCCACTGGAGTACGTAAATAAGAAAGTTGTTGTTATTTAACACAATAGAATAAAAATTATTTATACTGGTTTCTATGTTTTCAAAGCACACAGGAATAGTCTCCAGCTTTGATTTTTAAAGCCAAATAGGCTTCTGTATGAGTTCATGAACCCGGTGTGGTGGTCTCACAGATACAGAAATTGACATTTAACTTGACTGCTGACCTACTCAAGGGATGCAGCTTTTACACTGACAATGGATAAGGAGCAACCATCAAAGACAATATGAGCATCTTTTTTTTCAAAGATATTCTTTACAATTGCAGACTTGTGTAGTAACAAGAAACAGCAGAAAGAGGTCAACATCCTCTCTGCCAGTTTTCTGCAGTGGTTATGTGATTAATAGTACAACTTGGAGATCTTTGATGCCAAGTAGGGGACTTCTGTAAACTTTGATTTTATGTGTTTGTGTCTGTGTTTTCTGTTTGTTTTTTTAAAAAAATTATTGAGTGTTTCATGCATATTTAGAACGCATTTATCAAACCTCCCACCCCTTCCTCCACCCTAACTCCTCCTATACCACTGCAACTATTACCTTCTATCTTCATACACTCTTCTTCAAACCTACTGAGTTCACTTAGTGCCTCCAAGAAACACATGCTCCCTCTTTTATTATTTCTTGTATCTTACAGTGTGTAATACAGATGTCCTTGCTTAGGACTGGGCCTTCAACAGACCCTTATTCTAGGCATACCATGCAGCCATAAATTTCTGCTTTCACCACCATTCATTGTGAAGATGAACATTTTCTTATGGGTATGAACTGTTGGGACCATTTGGAGTCCTGGCCTCCAGCTGCTCTTCCCTGCTAGAGATCTTTACCTCTGATTTTAGTTACTAAAAGCTGTGTCAAAGTTGTTTACCAGCTGTACTTCACAAGCAGGTGTTGCCTTGCCTTGAGGATCAGAGAATAAGGTTTTCACCTACTGGCCCACCTGACTATTGGGTATATAAGCCTCCATGGTGCTATTTTAAAAAGGGCTTGCTGGTGACTAGAGGTCTGTGTCTCTGTCTCCCTGTCCATGTGTATTTGTTTGTTTCAACCTCCAGCCCCTAGCCCGAAGCAGCTCGGTAACTGAATGGTATCGCATAGAACGCAGACAGGCATGTGTGCGCAGCAATAAACACAGACATTTAGAACACAATTTGGTGCCATGTCATCTTACCTTAACAACCATAATGAGCCCATTTACCCTGCAAACCCTCCTGCCCCAGCTGCAGGCCCTATGACCATCACCACCCCCAGTCATGTATTAATGTCAAGTTTATTCTATTAAGAACAGATTCTGTCCTTAGGGTGACTCTTAAAACAGTTGATTGCCTACTTGCCAGCCATGAAATTATTGCACCATGGGCATTTCTTCCTTCACATATTGGCATTGCGGTTTGTAGGATTCACAACTTAGAAACACTGTTGATGCCTTATCACACTGAAGAACCTGACAGAACTTTGTCAGCAGGTAGGAAGCCTGCATTTCATGTCTTTTTTGATTTCTCAGCACCATGTAACTATGTGTGTATGGTATTCAGCTCCAGAACTTATGATCTAATTCTCATAAGCTATCAAGAGTAATGACGACAATTTGTATTGTTTAGGGAATACAGGTCCCCCTCACCAACCACTCAAATGGCATAGGTATTTTGTCAACAATGGCTTTTAAGGAAAACATGATAACTTTGAACTTTTGACATAAAGAACAGTAAAATAAAGCATTTGTGTTGTTTTAACTCACCAATTTTGTGGATATTTGAAGTTCAGGATCAGTAGTAAAATAATACCCGCCTCCACACATTCAATTTTGGACCAAAAAATGATGCATTGGCCTGTGTCATGATCTACCAGGTTTGGGATGTTGAAGGATAACACACATACTGGGGGCATTCTGTTTGTACTGTTTTTCTACTCTGTGATATATTTATTGAGGAAAGGCCATTTCCTTAGTATCAGGAATGCTGGTTTGTGTTATCGTTACAGTAGGCAGAGACTGCTCGTTCATTCTCCAGTTACCCAAACCTGAATAATCACACAGAAATTGTGATTACAATTAATTATAACAATGTTCTGACAATGGTTCAAGTGCATTTCTAGATAGCTCTTATCTTAAATTAACCCATTTCTATTAATTTGTGTGTCACCATGAGGCTGTAGTTTACCAGTAAGGATCTACTGTCCTTCTCCTTTGGCAACTACATGGCGTCTCTTTGACTCTGCCTACTCTCTCCATATATCTCTATTTGGATTTCCTGCCTACCTTTACTCTGCTAAGCCGTTGACTGAAACAGCTTTATTCATCAAACAATAAAAGCAGCACATATACAGAAGGACAGCCCACATCAATTACATGCCCTCCCCCAACTACAGCAGGCATTACTGAAATCTGTAGCTAAGATTAAAGCAACCAGAGAAAATGCAAACATATTCCTGCCAATGAAACTCACAACATACATCCTATTTATAAATTATGACTCTTATGTGCCTGACCTGGTATTGTTTTCAGTTTTCCTTAGAAGGCAGTGGGGAAACAGTTTTGGCTTCGACTTCAGCAGGTAAAAACAAGTGTTGCAGAAGCAATAGTGTCTTCATATAAATTCCCAGCATCCATATAAAGCAAACAAGCCAACAGAATAACAACAAACTTGAGTGACTGCATGTATACATACAACCACACCACTGTAGTAGGTAATACAGGAAGATTCCTAGGGCTGCTGGCTCCAGGCTCAGTGAGAGATCCTATCTCATAGGAACAAAGGTGAAGAGTGATATAGCAGAAAACTCCATGTACCCCATGTATTCCTCTGGACTTCATCATGGAGGCTTAAAGGGAGACACATATGTACACTCTTACACTTCTGTAAACCACACACACACTACTTCTCCCCAACACATACTGCCTTTAGCTTATGTGTGTTTCTTCTACTCATGATAGTAATTCATCACATTTTTATATCTGATCATTAATGCACCCATAGATCATAAGAGCATAGTAAATGGATGGATTTATTAATTAACAGAGCTATAAGACAGATTGACTCCAGATGAAGAAGCTTATATGGTGATTTATGTGTTTTGCCTCAATATACAGTATGTAAATGCAACTATGAGTTATTAATCTTTTGAATTCAGGAGAACAAGATGAGGATGTAGTTAGGTTATTTCTAATGGATAGTCTCTAGCCTTGTGTCTTGGGTCTATGAAAGAGATGAACCTTGCCATCTGGCAAATGAGAGGTACAATGTACACAAAGTCCCTGACAACTCCTTAAAGTAAAAATCTCTCTCTATTTGCCCTGCTTACTGTACAGCCTGTGTTTTAACCTCAGCAGAAATACCTGCCATGTATTCTTTGAGCTAAAAGACCTTGCCTATTGCATAATTAGTCAAATAACTTACCTCAGTATACACTAATGTGTCCACTTTAACAATGCAGAAATTGGCAGAGGACTGTGTCAAGTTAACACACTTTCTGAGAAACATTGACTGTCTTACAAATGCAGAAAGTGATGCAGACATGGAAATGTAGAAGCAATCAAAAGCAAACAGCCATACCAAAGCAATATATAAAATCCTGAAACAGTTCAAGGCCAGTCTGGTCTACAAGAGCTAGTTCCAGGATAGGCACCAAAGCTACAGAAAAACCTTGTCTCGAAAAAAAATAAACCTGAAACAAATCGATGAATTGTTTGATGATTAGCAAGAGTTTGCAAGGTGCAATTAAAGTTGAGTCATCATGAGGTTGTAAGACAAGCGTGGGAGCAGATGCTTGTAATAGAGAGTGGTTGCTGAAGCTACTTTGTGTTGCAAGCCTCTGTGACCGTCAATGCCTCTGAGTACTATATGACATTCTATATTCACATTCTATGAAGCTGCTGACACAATTTCTGCCCCAACTATTTCCATTTTTACCAACAAATTTAAATCATAGAACATCAACTTAATAGTATCTTTGTTTTCTTTTATAATGAATGAAACTTACTTTCTCAAGTTCCTATTCTTCTTAATGGTAGAATGTTGCAAGAGGGGGTGGCTGTGTTCCCGGCACCTGAGAGGAACACAGGCCCTTTTGTTCCTTCCCACCCGGCTCTCGGCTGCCAGCTAGCTTATGCCCGAAATAACCACATGAAAATTATATTAATTTAAATACTGCTTGCCCATTATCTCTAGCCTTTGTTTGGCTAACTCTTACATCTTAGACTAACCCATTATAAAAGTCTGTATGTCATCACAAGGTGGTGACTTATTGGAAGATTCTAATCTGCATCCATCTTGGACCGGAGGATCATGGTGTCTGCCACACTTCCTTTCTTCTCCAGCCTTCTGTTCTCTCTACTCTGCCCACCTAAGGGCTACCCTATCTTACAGGCCAGGCAGCCTGCTTTATTTAACCAATGAAAGAACAGAAATACAGAAAGGACCTTCCTACACCAGTAGAAAATTCTAATTAGATGAATGTGTGCCCTACATTCTCCCATACTGCACATATGAGGTGGTTTGAGGTTCCAGAAGATGGATGATTGTGGAAATTTTGACAGTACTTTGTGTAAGGAGAACAGTAGAGTGAGTGGGAACACACCTTCATTGCCTTCTACTTAGATACATATATACATAAATATACATATGAATGTGCATGTGTACCTGTATAAATTTGTTCTCATCAGCCCATGCAATGACATCCTTTTGAAACACAAGACTCATTATTACCCCTTGGCAATTTCTAAGTTGCAGGCTTCTTAACACCATATATTCTTAGATGCTTAATCATCTTGTCATTGCCATATTTATACATCACCGAGGCTGTGCCTCAGAAGGGAAGGAGCATATTGTTCATCTGTTCTTTCATTGACTAAATGTATCAACACACTTGGCTGTTATTTCCCTTTACCCTGACCTTGATGTCCTTTAGGGGGTGCGGCGTTCTTAGGGAGAACTCCACACTGGTTGATACTTCCACCCTTGTCTACTTAAACTTTTACCCTACCAACTTAGGACATTTTCTCCAAATTAGAAGCATGAAGATTCCAAGAAAATACATTAATCCCCAGAAATCTATCCCTAAATCTTTTTCCTTTCATATCAGACAGTAATAGGTCCCATACTCTCCTCTCTTGTGTCTTCTCTACCACTGGGAAGGGACAAAGTTCTAGCTGCTTTCATGGAATAGGGGACATGGGTTGCAAGGCAATACAGCAAGGAAACATTACAATTATTTCAATAAAATGGATTAAAATATTCACATTAATTATGGAAGCTATAGAACCTAAACAATAAGAGTTTCTCAGAACAAAAATATTTCCCACCAACCTCACAGGAAATGAGTTTCTCTTGTAAAACAATGAAAATCTCAGCACTCAATGGACACATTTATGGGAATGCAATTCTCCTTGTAAGGCTTCAAAACTTGACTCATTAATTAAACATTCTTAAGTCAGAAACATCGAATAATGATAATATTGATAATGATAATAATAATGATGATGTGCCCCAACAAACAAAACTTGCTATGAGTATACAAAACAAACAGTGGATGTTCTCTTATTTTTTTGTGTATCATTCCAATATTTTCTTAGGTAATAGAAATCTCATATCATAAGCTCTGAGAAGTAATGATAACAGCAGCTATACATTGGCACTGTATCGCAGTATTTATAAACATTCCTAAATATATTGTAAGATTCATTTTACAAAAAATATTTGTAGTTTTCTTATTTAAAAAAGAGTATGCCAAGGAGTACAATTATAATCCCCAGTATTCATCCTACAGTTGCTGTCTAGTAACTAAGCTCACAGTCACTTCCAAAGCAGAAGAATTGGCCTTCTGCTTGTAGATATACTGTATGGAATCTTGTCTCAATTCTACTCCAATATGTCTACATTTTATGAACTGTTTTAGGGGATTTGGTTGAGTGAACACATAATCTGAGAGGCTGATTGCTACATATGAAGCATTTATTTTGAACCATTTCCTGCATGCCTGGCTGTTGGTGGAGGTTACTCATTTGTTTCCTGGCTGCCCAGACTCCCAAAATAATCACACATAAATCTGTATTAATTGCAGTATTATTTCTAGGCAGCTTTCACATCTTAAATCAACCCATATCTATTAATCTGTGACTCACCATGAGGATGTAGCCTGCCAGCAAAGTTCCAACATCTGTCTCCTCCAACAGCAGCTACATAGTATCTCACTGACTCCACATACTCTCTCTATATATCTTTTCCAGCCTGGCTATATTCTGTTAAGTCATTGGCCCAAAACAGTTTCTTTATTAGCCAATGGTATTTGTGGGGAATACCATATCACCTGGCTTTTCAAGTAATAACTTTATATTAAAAACAAATGTTCCACATCTCCTCATTTTATATCTGTCTGTAACATAACTTCAACATTCCTTACTTTTATTCTAAGGAGACATTCATTTTCCCAAGGGTCTCTGTGATTTCTCCTACTCACCTTGCAACCATAGTAAGAACTTAAAATTCATCAAACTCTGATGTGTTGCCTGTCTAAGTCAAGAAAGGAAGCCATATTTTCAGCAACAAAGTATAAGAGGAAGAAAGCAGGACTATTTACTCTTCTATGGATTTGCTGTATAACATCATTTTCAGATGTTCAACATTTTTCTATCAATTACATAGAAGTGTTAGTCCAGTAACTACACTGATACTGTTTTAGATATGGTTTTCATTTGCATGCTTAACATTTTCAGTGCTAACATAAATGAAAAGAATTAGTTTTACATTAATGATCATAAAGTGTGGGTTATTCCATGACTAGACAACAGCAGGATATTTGAGAGGAGTTTTGGTGAGGGTCCAATTATGATGGTGTGCCAGGAGTTTGAACTAGATTAATGACTCATTGCAGTGGACATTTTGTGGGTGGGGCTGATTGGACAAAAGAATATACTACATGTCACACCACAGTTCCCAATGTCATTAGGATTAGGATACAAAAAGAATTGTTGAAAAGACAGAAGACTGAGGTGGTTTTTTTTGTTTGTTTGTTTTTTAGCTTACTTGTTTGTTTGGTTGATTTTAACTAATTTTGAAGGAGTGGGCTGCAGGGGTAAGAGGTGGATTTGGAGGAACTGGCAGGTCAAGATACCTGTAATATATAGGCCCTTTCAGTAATTCAAAATGGAGTCTTTGATCATTAAAAAAAACTGCAATACCCAAGGAAACAACTGGAAATTGTTACCAGTGTTTAAGGCTGGACTGTTAGTTGGAATGTGCTAATAACCTGACTTCCTTCTGGGTCTTCAGAAGGTCCTCTATATGGATCTATGGGTATGTGTGTGGTTATGTGGTAGTGGACTTTAAACACTTAAGCCACTCTCCTACAAACTATAGTGAATGGTTTGTAAAATCAGGTTTGCCTGTGAGCGAATAATTTGGTTATTCTGATTCTTGTTTGAGTTATATATTAAGACTTAGATTCTGGGGGCAGGAGAGATGGCTCAGTGGTTAAGAGCATTGCCTGCTCTTCCGAAGGTCCTGAATTCAATTCCTGGCAACCACATGGTGGCTCACAACCATCTGTAATGAGGTCTGGTGCCCTCTTCTGGCCTGGAAACATACACACAGACAGAATATTGTATACATAATAGATAAATATTAAAAAAAGACTTAGATTCTGACTATTATAAATAATGCTGCTATGAACATAGTTGAGCAAATGTCCTTATGGTATATTTGAGCACCCTTTGAGTATATGCCCAAGAGTGGTATTTCTGGGTCTTGAGGTAGTTTGATTCCCAGTTTTCTGAGAAGCCACCATACTGATTTCCAAAGTGGCTGTACAAGTTTGCACTCGCACCAGCAGTGGAAAAGTGTTCCCCTTACCCCACATCCTCTCCAGCATAAGCTGTCATCAGTGTTTTGGATCTTAGCCATTCTGGCAGATGTACGATGATATCTCAGAGTTGTTTTGATTCGCATTTCCCTGATGACTAAGGATGTTGAGCAATTCCTTAAGTATCTTTAGGCTATTTAAGTTTCTTCAGTTGAGAATTCTCTGTTTAGATGTATAAGATCAAGATGGGCAAACCCACAGAGATAGCTGACCAGTCCTAGTGGGAGCTCCCTGATGCTGAACTGATAGCTGGGGTACCTGCATAAGACCAAACTAGCCCCTCTGAATGTGGCTGACATTTCTGTTGCCTGGGCAATCTGTGGGGCTACGGGAAGTAGAACCAGGATTTACTCCCAGTGCAAGAACTGGCCTTTTGGAGCCCATTCTCGATAGAGGGATACCTTGCTCAACCTAGATACGGGGGGCGGGGGAGTAGTTTGGTCCTGCCTCAACTTGATATGCCCAACTATGTTGACTCCTCATGGGAGGCCTTACCTTTTCTGAAGAGTACATGAGTGGTTTGGTTGGAGGAAGGTGGGGGAGTGGAAGGAAGGGAGAAGGGAGAAACTGTGGTTGGTATATAAAATGTTTGCATGAGGGTACACCATTCACTAAAGGCATGGTTTTCATCCATGGCACTATTGAGAGGTTGTGAAGTCTGTTAGAGATGAGGTTGTTTTGAAAATCTTCTTGCCATTAAGGACCACAATCCAGAAGAGAGCATCAGCACCTGCCCTCCCCACTTGATATTTGTTGCCAGGTGTATGAATAGAGATGTTTGTTTTAGCGTGCGTTTTCCCCCACAGTGAGATGCCTCAAACAACACATAAGCAGCGAGGTTGGAAATCCATGGACAGAAGCTTCCAAAACAATAATACAGAATAAACATATTTTCTCTTCATAAGATGACGTTCTCAGGTGTTCATTACAGTTCTAGAAAACTGACTCACACAGCCTCAGAAAATGGTGGTAATGTTACAAAGTCTACAGATCATGATCCATAAAATTCCATTTAAGTTCATATAAAACTTTAACCTTTATTTCGAGGATTGTTTTTGTGTTGTGAATTTATTGTTCATCCAAACTAGTATATGCAATATTTTCATTTACAATTTTACTCATTATTTGCAGACCAAAGTTTCCCCCTGTATTCTTCTGATCAATATTTATATCAGATTTCAAAGTGTGAAAATTTTCCTGTATTTGTACTTCCTATGATTTTTCTAGAAATATTCAAAAAGTAAAACAGATCACTGATATGCATAGTTTCAAAGACTGGAGCAGAACCAATTAACATCAATTAATTAACATCAAACTCAGAGGAGTGTTGATACTTGAATCATGTGAAAAGCATTGATCAGGAAATGAATCAAAGTAAGAAACATAAGTACGGTACCCGTCACCATGAAGCAATTATGGAATAGCTTATGCAAATGTTAAGGGCTCCTCTCTGTAATGATCGCAGATCCAGAAAAGTTACTATGAATTCAAGGACCTAAAGAACAGTTCCATTAAAGGAAATGAAGACTTTTTCAGGCTCGTAGACGTGTCTGACTGAGGCTTTGTTAACTTCAGAAAAGGGCACCTCCGTCACTCTCTGCCCAGTACACGACCATTTTGTCTCTTTCTTAGTTGTGACAACTAGAAGATCTCCCAAAACTGACACATGCCCCCTGAAAGGCAGCATCATCCCAAAATGAGAAGTTTGCATTTGGACAAAATTTAAAAAAGTCTCCCAGATTCCTAATATGGGTTGGAGTTTCGTTGCTAACTCATTAGGTGAAACACCTGATTCTATTTGCCTCTGTGGGTTTATACAGAGGCCAAGTCTACATTTGAAAACACCTCTCTTCTGTTCTATAATGAGCACCTCATAGAAATTTCTCCATTTTTTCTTCCAGAGAAGTTCTTGCTCCACATGGCCTTACACATCGGGCACACCATGCAATAGAAAGAACCCTATGTTTGCCTCTTGTGAGGACTGACTTCATGGATCACCACGACAGTGATAAAGAACTCTCAGATGTTTTTGACTATATGTTCAGAGGGCTTTACTACCAATGTAAACAGCAGTTTGAGTACAGATATTGACCCTTCCCGATGACAGAGAAAGTATTTGTTTGCCGTCATCTTGAAAATATTCATGTTCCCTTCCCCCAGACATGACAACTCTGAGAACTCTGGGGTTTTTTAAAAGCATTTATACCAGCAGGGCGCTCTGTCAATCTATCAATATTAAGTTTGGTAGTAGTGGGTCTTATAAAGCCTTATATGAGAGAGAAATTACGGCAATTAACACACACACACACAGAGAGAGAGAGAGAGAGAGAGAGAGAGAGAACCTTGGATAACAAATCAAACACCATCACATCCAAGAGTTATTTACCATGCACATTTCATACAAACATCTCCCTTGATGAGAACCCTTTTTTCCTAGACAATGCAACTACAGAGTGCTTTCTCCCACCCAGAGGTTTGCCTTTCTCTACCACAGGTTCTCCAAGCCTAAAATGAAACTCTGAGCAAATATGCTCTCATCTTCTTTTATGGATTATAACAAACTTGAGGACAGACAGACGTCATTCTATCCTTAATTTATAATCTGTCCTTCACTATGCACCACGTATTTTAAGAAGGTGTTTCCTTAATTAATAAATGAAATGTTCTGGGTAAAGAAAAGAGGTTTATTTAGTTCAGCATTGTGATAGCCAAGGAAAAGGCAATGACTTTTGCTCACTTCTTCTCAGAACCTCAAGAAAAATGGTATAACAGGGGTAGAAGCATATGTGGAAAAGGTCACGGTAAAGAAAGAAGATTGGAGTCAAGAGAAGGGCTATTTGTTCACTTACTAGTGACTCCTTCTAATGGGAACTGATCAAGTAGAATAATAAATCAGTCTGAGTGAAGTGCTTTCAAAGATCTAATGGCCTCAACCACCCCTCATTTCAGCACATGATTGACAAGCCAGGAGCCCTGAATATCACATTCTAGCAAATCCAACCTGCAGCGGTGCACATGTATCAATCTGAGACCTCAATTCCAAGAACACCATTTGCCTTCATCTCCTTTGCCACTTTGTGCAATCATATGGTTTGAATGGGAGTATAGAAGGTGTGAAGTTTCCTAAACACCCCCTTTAATCATATGAAAGGACCTAGCTGTAAGCACTTCACAATTACACTGATTAAAGAGAAATTGCAATTTTGCATTAAATAAAACGCATTCTCTATTAAAACTCTGTGATATAGGTTATCAAGACAAATTTTGTAAAATGTATTTTATGACATTGAACTCCACAGCTCAAATTAGAATTGAAAGAAAACTAAATCCAGGTTTTACCAATTCATTCTTGATTTGAAGAAGAATAAAGCATTTTCATTGATTGCCTTTTGGAAATTTTATGAAATTCAAGAAGAGAAAATGCATAATATGTATAAATATCTAGTCTAGAATAGTTTAGTCATGTAGAATTACAGTCTGGATTTAAAATAGATCTTAAGATCTATTTTGAATAAACATGACATATCATTTTATTTAAGTCTCAATAATTAAGTTTTATGATATTAAATCTATAATATTCAACACAATTAGAATAAAGTCAGTTGTGGGATGTTAAGAAGTTCCTCTGGAAATGTAATTTGCAAAATAGTACGAATGAGCAGATCTAAAATTCATGACTATTCAGCTAAAGGAAGCAGTCTCCCCTGTGAGACCGCTATGACTCTGCAGTTTCCTCAGCTTGGGGATTATATTTTCTTTAATTGTGCAATTTCTCCTGAAGTCCAAGGCTTGCAAAGGGTTGTTCTGAGAGCATGCAAGTCTTGACAAGTATCTACTCAAGTTGACACTAAGTTACTTAATAGTCCTTAAGTATATTAATGTCCTTTCTAGTAAAAGAAAAAAAGAAAGAAATATTTGGATTAGTTGGTAATGTGAGATCTTAAATTTACTACACTTGGAATATTTAATGATTTAAAGTTCCCCCTCTATTTATCATGACTTGTTAAATAACTACCACTTTACATGAAATAAGTCAAGGCCTCAGCACCATTTATATAAATCAATGACTCTGTTCAAGAAGTCTTAACACTCAAGTCCTCCAGGGTATTACAAAATGAGCAGCCCTAGTCACTTCCTTAGTTAGCTGGCTACAGTCCTGTGTGGATATCCAGCATATTTTATTCTTTTAAATGTAAGGCTAGGAGGCTATTTGGGACATTGGAGAAGCTGCATGAGACTCACACTGTATTAATACACTTTGTAGCTGAGATCCCTAAAATGAATAGAAGAGGTATTTATTAGACATGTCTATTTGTCAGATTATTTTCTACCTAGATTAGGAATTTTATTTGTTTAATTAAAAACAACATTGAGGTGCCAGGGATATCAATAAGTAAGAGCACTTAAAAGTGGACCCAGATTTATTTATAACATCTACATCAAGCTGCTAAAAGCTGCCCATAACTCCAGCTCAACGGAAGCCAATGGCCTCTACTGACCTCCAAGAGGCTCCTGTGTGCATCTATTACACAAACAAACACTCAGACACATGTATGTACACACAAAATCAATACATCTTTATACAAATTTAACAATTATGCTCATTCTCACCCAGTTAAAGAAATAGATGCAGAGAAAGGTGAGGGAAAGTGATTAAGGCTATATTATTTTAAAGGACAAAAACTGGAATCCCAATAATAAAGTCTGTCTCTGCACATCCTTTTGAAATTCCAGAATATCTGCATAATAAGTCAAATAATATTGTAATATGGACAGCATCAAGTTTAATACATTTGAGCACAATTAAGTGAACATTATAGAAAAACATTCTTAAGTAATAATAATTAGCTGACCATTGAACAATATTAATTCTTTGGTATATTTTCCTCACTGGGTGGATAAATACCATGTAGAAAATTTATTTTCCAGTATAATAACTGCCATTATTCAGTTAAATTGTGCAAATAATCTTACACATTATGAATTTCTAGTTAAACAATTCCCTTCATTCTCTTCATGAGACTTAAATTAGAATATACTACTAATATATATATTATGAAAATAATTGTAATAAATTTTAAATCTACACTGTATATATTACATATATTAACAATGATATTTAGCAGTTTTGATTGCTCTCTATTGAGGCCTAATTATTTGTTTCTCTCCATAGGCTACGCTGCGGTTCTAGTGAATAACATCTTAAAATATGAGCTTCAGAAAAGGACTCACTGCAGCTATAACCAGGCTAGAGGGCTTCCTCTAAGACTAACACAGTCCTTCATCCACTGAACACAGTGTCCATCCAGGACACACACACACACACACACACACACACACACACACACACGAGAGCATCAAGTGTACTTTTCAGGGGAAGATTCTAAGATTAAGACACAATAAGGCTTGGTATAGATGCTGCCTGAAGTCCTGTAACCTGAAAGATCCAAGGAAAGACTCATCTCGAAAATGGGTAAGATTCTTGCACCTACCCACACCATGACTGCAGACCCTAGTCCCTAGAACAGTAAGAATTTCTGTTGATTTAAATTACCAATTTGCTTCATATTGTCATGTATGTAACAGGAAACTAGTAGACTACCCAAGTAAGTCAATATTAGATTGGTTTTTTAGAATAATTAGTTCTATTTCATGCACTTTCCTTAAGCAAATTTTAACCTAGATATAAAAGCTATGCATATTTATGAGGTCCAAGTGATGTTTTGTGATATGTAAATGCTGTGTAGTGTTTAAATAATGTTAACTCCATTTACTTCCCCAAACATTTGTCCTTACCAAAAGCTAAGTATTCTGCTTTCTTTTGGATTTTTAGACCAGAAATTCACATTGTTACAGACTGCAGACAGCCAAGCCCATTCTATATACAATTTAGAGTCCGTTTCTCAAAGTTTCTCCAGTTAAGTTTTCAATGTTTTAGGATGTGTGTGTGTGTGTGTGTGTGTGTGTGTGTGTGTGTGTGTGTGTATGAGAGAGAGAGAGGAAGAGAGAGCAAGCCTGTAGAGGGAAGAAGAAGGTATTGGATTTCCTGAATCTCCAGTTGGAGAAGTTCTGAGTCACCATGTGGATGCTGGAAACCAAGCTCAGGTCTTCTGTAAAGGTTGAAATCACTGTCCACTGCTAATCCATCTCTCCATCCCAGTACTTTCATCTTTTTGATGACTCTTCATGGAATGAAGGGATCTTTTGAAGTTTTTCTCTAATTTCCGTGATGACTAATAATCTTGGGATTCTTGTTATACTTTTGGCCACATGTGAATTTTAAGAACTATGTTTTTGCCCCATTCTCTGGTTTTAAATTATTCTATTTAAATACCGCTGAGTGTTTGGGGTTTGTTTCGTGTATTATGGGTTTTGCCCCTTGTAAGGTGTTTAGTTTGCAAATTCCTTCTTCAGTTCCACAGATTGTTTCCAGTGTTCTCAGTGGGCGAAGCGTTATTTTACAAGGTGGGAGGTTTGAGTTTTGAGTTTTCCTATGCTCTTATTTGCTGTTGATGCATTGTTGTCTGTGAATTGGGGTTTTTTTCTCTACATTTTTTCTGTTCCAATATCAGAAAGCGTATAACTGGTTCTTCATGTTGGATTATTACCCAGGTATTTTACATACATCTTTAATCCATTTTATAAAGTGTTTTATTTATTTATTTATTGTGTCTCTGACATGTATGTATGTGTCTGGAAAGGCATGACATGGTATTTCTCTCCTTCCATCTCTATGTGGGTTTCAGAAATTGAACTCGGCTTATCAGGATTTGTAGCAAGTGATTTTGCTCACTGACTCCTCTTCCCAGATCAATTTTGACTTGATTATACAGTATGCCATCTTATTTTGGCACAGAAATAATTCTTGTCTGTAATAATCTAACTTGAGCATTGAAAATGGTAGTCTAGGTTTTTAACACAGATTTCTAATGCACACTAAAATTTACCCACAAAAAATCTGAAAATTATATCTTTTATTAAAGAAATTATACAAATAATCTCATTTAATTATTTGAAATTTGTTATCTGGCTATGTAATTCTATACAAATAACACTAACTGTCTCATGATCAGAAATGAATCATATGTAGGACAATATTATCTGACCAAAGGGTTGACTTGCTGTAGTTATGAGTTACACATTGTAACTTTAGACTATGGTAGTATCAGAAAAACCAAAGCTAATAAAAATTTTAAATGGATGAACACTATATTTTTATAACAGCCACTTGAGGATGTGTTTTGTGTTTAAATTCCTTGTTAGACAACTTCAGTGTGAAGTAATTGGGAGTCAATGGTTGGAAGATCATGTGGGGATAAAATGGAATATTTACAAACATTATGTGACTGTTTATCAGAAGAAGCTCATGTTATTTAAAGAACCATATCAAAAGAATTGATCCTTATGTTAATATCTCATTGATATTCAGAAATGCAGCTTGTTTTGAACAAGAGAATTAATTGAATAGAAGATCAGAAAATCAAACCCTATTTTAGGTATGCTAGCGAAAACATGCCTCTGTGTTCCTATAAATATGTGTGTAAGTGAGAATGATGTTTGCTGCCTGATTACTTCAATCATGAAATTCAAAAATTACTGGGGATTAAAATTTCCCCTAAAACTGATTGTTCTGTTGATATTTGGATAAATGGCGCATTATAATGAGGCAGTGTGTGATCTGAGGAGACCATCAAATAATTTTCTATAGTTGTACACATAATGGAATAGCACACTGGTGTTGTTCAATAAAGAAGAACCAAATGTGTATGCAAAATTATCCAATAAGACTATTGGATAATAGTTGGTCAGTTGAAAATCAGAAATGATCTACTAATTCCTACCTGACTCAGATGAAGAATGAAGACGTCATCCACTGAAATAAAGCACCCTGGACACTTGAGTCAACACACAGCAGTCTTGGCCTTTGGTCATAATAAAAAAACATCAAGTAATAGATTAATAAATAATTCCATAGTTACCAGGACTCTAGCCACTTGACAGCAGGGACAAAGGAACACAAACAGGCAAGCTCAGAGAAGAATTCAAAGACGAAGCTTTCTCATGAACTGGTCAAGTCACAGTTATGAAAGCAGAAGCTGGAAAGATGCTACTCTGTGCATGTTGAGAGGTCACATCCTTTGGAAATGCTCTTCTCTTACCCGGGTCTGCACAGGCTAGAGCTTCCACTGCAGTGGAATTAGTCAAGCAACTGCGATTCTCCCAAAGTTGGAATACTCTAGAGTAGCAGTAAATAAACAAAGGGATTGGTGAATAGTAACATGGGTAGTAACTGCAATTGTTTATAGAATCTGAAGACTGCAACTAGATGTGGGCCTTATACTGATTAGGAAGTTACACACATGAAACCCTACTGCATATAAAGAATTGCAATGCAGGTTGCAGAATGTCATCTGAAGACTATTACTACCTATAGTGCAGAGTGATTGCTACAGCAAATAATGAGAAAAATGTTGGAGGAGCTTCCATAGTGTTCAAAGGACAATTGCTATTTTCAGAGCCTCAAGCATCTCCATTCACTGCCAGCATTTTCCAGAAATGGCCATGAAGAACAGTTGTCTTGGTTTCAACAAGTCACTGATACCCCTCTGCAATTTACCATTCTGTTATAATCTTTATGAAGTCTATGTTTTTTTCATGCTCAAAGGTCGGAATAAAAAGCAGTGTTGTGAATATAGTATAGAAAATGTGGTAAGGAATCAGGTAATTTGATTATTCAGCTTGTCTACGAACACCATCTACCATTAGATTTTTTGTCAAAGCTTGCAAGGCAAACTTTCCCAACAGGAGTCCTAGTGATGTCTCTGTGTGTTATTTCCAACAGAATTCAGGGAGGGGATACTATTGTCATTTGATATGTGAGCAAATTGCATCTACCAGCCTGACATCACTCCTCGACTTACAAGTACATTCTCATTTAGCCCTGTGATGGTTAACCTTGTTTATCAACTTGATAGAATTGGGAGTGAGCAAACAGGCAAACCTGCGTGCACACGTGTGAGGCTTTACATTGAGGAGTAGATTAATTCACTTGGCAGATAAATGTATGTGGCACCATTCCTTTGTGATGTGGGAGTGTTCTCCTGTATTTTGTATTACTCTTATTGGTTGAATAAAGAGCTGCCTGG
>JAQHUG010000220.1:186587-209552 GCA_028555095.1 Dicrostonyx torquatus
CACACCTCTCCCCTATTTACAACACCTTTGGCTAGAGTCTGCGGGTAAATAAAAGAGCCAAAACTGACTGAGCATGGGATTTGCGGCTCCCTTTTTCCTGACTGGATGCTATGTGACCAGTTGCCTCAAGCTCCTGCCTCCATGCTTTGACCACTGTGATGAACCATGAGTCAAAATGAACCTCTGCTTTATTAAGATGCATGTGGCAGCTATATTATTCCAGAAACTTACAACCTACTGTCATGAAATACCCAATTGGGTTAAACAATAATTTCCACCCCTATTTGCTAACCTGCCTTCTATTCTTGCAATCATGACAAGGTGTTTAATCTACTCAATGCATTTTGATGTAATTGAGATTTAACTAAAAAACAGAAAGTGGTTTTCAAAAATGAAAACATTCAAGTATACTACAGATATTATCGCTGTTAGGAAGTTGTTGAGTCACATATAATAAGCAGAAAGCCTGAGAAAATTAGTCACATCTCAGCAAAGTAGTCTTTGTTTAGACAGGCAAATGCATTCACCTTACCTGGAAGTGCTCAGAATAAAAATGTTCCTGCGTCGGAGTCATTCATCACTATCTACCTTTTCTTGTTTACATTTCTTGTCACATTCTCTTTATCTCTCCTCTTTTTAGGCCTCTCCTTTCCCCCTGTGTCATCAACATTTACCTGGAACTATGGCTAGCAATGGGGTTAGACTTGGAAGGAAAAGCTTTATATCTGAATCATTTTGCCCTGGAATGAACTCTGGATCATAAAATTTGCTGAGTTCAAACTTACAAATAAGAGAAGCAAACAAGTATGCATAAATACTGAGATATGGGTACTGAGGTCAAATCCGGGTCACAATATAGAGAGCTTTACTGAATAACAAACATCCGGACCCTGCATGACTGAGAATATATCTCACAATGATTGAATGTCATCTCAACATTACCTTTCTACAGACATATAACCATAACAATTGCAAAATTATAAGATATCCAAAAGTCACTGTAGCTTATTTAAGGTCTGTATTTTGAGAACAATTTTATCTTGAGTATGTATGTCCCAAAACCTTTCAAGTCTTCAAAAAAAGATCAATATAAATTTCTGTGGAATATGGCTTTATAATTTATGTTTTGATAATTTCTGAGCAAGCAAATTCAGCTATCGGATAAAGAGTGATAAATTCCATGGTCCCAGAGAATACTGCTCAGTTTGATTCTCTCCACACTGAAGTTCCTTATTGATTTTTAATCTCTAGGACCCAATTTAAAATGAAATCTTCTTTGCTTATAATAGAGGCAGGAAGAAAAAGGGCATGGTGCAATCACAATAGCACAGAAATGATCTAATCTCATTTCCTGTTTGTCATTTCATTTAGGTTCTGGCAGGAGTGGAATCCCAGCTATCGTGTAAGGATCATGAACAAATACCCTAAGGAACCTATCCTGGTGCAAAGTTTACTGCTATTGCTCTGGTCCTCAGTCACTCCCAAAATCACAGGGCTCAGGAAGCCCTCGGGTCTGAAAATAATTATATGAATATGGTTTTTACTCTCTAGAACAAGATATATGTGAATTCACTCATACTTTTCCCCAGTATGCATTTAAGTCTATTTGAATGGATTTTTCTAAGTACAAGAGCACTAATTTGTCTTGTTTCACGAATTAAATTCTAGGTGTGAGAGATGGCTCAGTGGATCAGGGACTGGCAAGGCAAGTGCTGGGACAGGAGTAAGGACCCCCAGAATTTATATAGGAGCACTGGGAGATATGGGAAGATAGAAGCAGGAGGATTCCATAAACTCACTGGCCAACGAGTGTAGCACAAATGACAAGCCACTAGTTCACTATAACAAATGTAACAAAATTAAATTATATGCTACTGAAAAAATACTAAGCCACACATGGTGCTTTTAATCCTGGTGCTTGAGAGGTAGTGGCAGACAGATCTGTATTCAGGCCTGCCTAGTTTACATAGAGAGTTCTGGATAGCCAGGGATACATAACAGAATGGACCCCCATCTCAAAACAACAAAAACAAAAAGCCTAAATTCTCATTTTATTTTCAACCAAGTGCATAGCTACTCACATAACTTTAAGAATCTCAGGTTTTTACTATTATCCTAATTACCAAAGTCTCATAGGCTGCAGCATTGGAAATGGATGTTTCTGGATTTTTCTCCCAACTTTCCTCTGTACCCCCCATGAGAGCCCATGGCTTTACTGTGTTCATGAGATTAGGCTGTCTCTTCTCTGCACCCCCCCATGACATCTCTGCACACAAAGGCTGGTTCTTTTCATTCTTGAAGAACTGTCTTCCTGTAAGGGAGCCTGCATCATCCTTCAGCCAGAATGAGTCCCTTGCAGTCCTTCTGCAAACTCAAACTTTTCAATCTTTCCCCAAAAACTTGTCCCAAATCACAGCTTGCATCTTCCACATTTAGACAATCAGAAGGAGCAATGGAAAGGAAAGGATGGCTGTAGAAGGTGCAACCAGGCTCAGATGCAGCTGTTGGTCCTTGTCGCCTCAGAGATCTAGGACAGTTACTTTCCCTACACCTGTGCTAGTTTGTTTATCTCAGGTGACAAGTAGTTCCCCATTTGCAGCCATCCTGGAGATGTTTGGTGCAATTATATGTTCGGTGTATGATTCCTCTCTTTTTCCACAGGCAGCTAATTTCTCCATTGAGTTATTGGCTTCCAAGGGACTCAGACAATGCTGGATCACTCCCATCCAGAAGGGGCTGCACAGAGGTTCCTAACATAGTACTTCTGGTGTACTGACGAAGCAATATCACAGCATTTACTCAATCAGATATAGATAAAACTTAAGAGATGTCAGATTTTCAAGCAGAGACATTTGTAAATATTTTGTCTTCAAGCAGAAGAGGTTTAATTGATGTATGAACTCATGTCTTACTTATTAATATATTAGTAAAATTCTTTTACTTTCTAAAAGTACAAATTCTGTTAAAACATGAATTATGCTTTAACACGGTGATTTGCTTACATTATAGGTTGAGAGAGCATTGGTAGTGGTTGCATTGTGCAATTATAATTGAAATAAATGTAGTTAAATTTGAGCTCATTACATAAAGAGGGGCTGAAATAATTTACCAGTATATAAATTTTACAAATTGTACCATAAAGTTATGGACAAATTCTACATTCTTGTGTGATCCATTTCTCAGAGGTTGAGAATGATGTGTGTAAAGTCTTGGGTAAGAGCTATTAAAAGATATTGGATTGTTTCGTTTTGTTTAATAAACTCATTATTTTAAAACACTATAATTTATTATAATTTTTATGAATTTTAGGTGTGTTTAATGTGCTTTGAGCAAATCTAAGCCCAAGCCAAATTTTCTTTCTTTTTCTTTTTTTATTGTTAAAAGAAAAATTTACATTTACTCCCCTTGTCCCAGGCCCTCCCACACCCCAATACCCAACCCACCATCCCCTTGCTTCCTTAAGATAGGGCATATCCTGCCCCTGTGGGAAGCCCAAGGCCCTCCCCACTCCATCCCGGTCCAAGAAGGTGTGCATCCATATAGAATAGGTTCCCAAAACCAATACATGCAGAAGAGATAGGTGCCTGTGCCATTATCATTGACTTCTCGGTCAGTCCCCATTGGCAGCCACATTCAGAGAGTCCAATTTGGTTATATGCTCATTCATTCCTGGTCCAGTTGTATTTGATGAGCTCCCAAAAGATCAAGCACACTGTCTCAGTTGGTGGGCCAGTCCCTCATGGTCCTGACCTTCCTGTTCATCCTCTCCCTCCCTCTGCCCCTCCACTGGACCCTGGTAGCTCAGTCCCTTGCTCTGATGCAAATGTGGGTCTCTGGCTCCATCCCCATCTGTCATGCGAAATCTCTATGGTGACGATCAAGACATTCAACAATGTAACCATGGGACAAGGTCAGTTCAGGCACCCTCTCCTCTGCTGCCCAGATGGCAGCATCCCTGGGAACACCTGGGATTCCCTCTAGAGACAAGTCTCTTGCCAATCTTAAAATGACTCCCTTAATGTAAATATCTTATTCCCTTCTCCAATCTATTCCAATTCCTTTCCTCTCCTGACCACCATGTTTTCTTCCCAAGTTAATATGTTCTTTAAACCCATTGGATCCATTTAGTGATCCCTGTATGTGCACTGGTGTAAAGCCATCTAATGGAACATGGGCACCTCTCAGAAACTGCATTCCTGAAGAAAACCGACTCTCCCTCTCCAACAGCCAGAAATTGCCAATAGCTCCTCAGCAAGAGTGGAATCATAACCAGCTCCCCCAGCCACTTGCACCTGTGCAGGTCACATACAGGAGGTAACAGCAGCTGTGATTTCTGTCAGAAAAGCAAGTGTTGCTACAGTGTTTGCTACCTTTGCTTCCTACGATCCCTTCAGCCCCTCTTGCACAGCAGGTCTGGGGAAAGACATTTTACTAACTTACTACAGCTTTTGTAACAAATCTCCACAAAACCAGTTGCCCAAAAGATCATGGAAACAATGTTACACCAACCCAGAGAGGTTTCACAGAGCGGAGACCTCTGTGACTAACAGCAATCCAAGGACTCTGGTATCAGTGTTCAGTTTCTGAATGTATCACCTCATCTTGTTTCCATGAGCACATTTCCTTCTCTCTCTAAGGCAAGACTTTTTGACTTACTATTTTTAAGGATATGTACAGCTACCATTAGACTCTACATTAATATTTCAATCACATTTCAGAGAAAAAATGTCAACACAAGGTCATTATTCAGCCTTAGAGCAGAAATTCCACAATCATGTCTAATAGGCAGGAATACAGTGGAAAATTCCCAAAGTCTCTAATCTGAAGGGAAATTGCACAGATCTGTTTCCATCAGTAAATTGTATTGACAAGTCTGAAAAAATATGTTTAGGACTGTGTCAATAACTTATTGAACATGCGCCATCACTAAAAACAACTTTTGTTCAGAAACATTAGGACAAAAGTCTATAAATCCCTCCTAGGCAAGCTCCTAGGAAGGATGTTTAATCTACATTAAGAGAAAGCTTACATTGATCTTTGGAAACTATTAATTAGTAAATGCATTATTAGCTTGTTAACCATCTTCATATTGAAGCTATAGGACTAAAGGTTGGCAAAAATAGATAAGTGATAAAAAGCACTGAGATATAAGCTAGGATGTTGGGATAAAAGGTTGAGGACATTAAGTTATGATTTCTTATTTTAATGAGATATTGGCCTAGAACTCACTAAATAGACTATATTGGCCTTGAAATAAGAGAGATCTGTCTGCCTCTACCTCTCAAGCACTGGCATTAAAGGTGTGAGTTATCATGCTTAACTCATTCATTTTTTTCTTAAGGAGTCAACTAGTTAAAATGTTTGTATTCATGAGAGGAAAAAATATATCCCATTGCTGTGGGATAACCCTTCTCTATGCTGTGAATATGTTTTATTCTCATTGGTTAATAAAGAAGTTGCTTTGGCCTGTAGCAAGACAGAATAATGTTAGATGGTAAAGCCAAACTGAAAATACAGGGGAAAAGAAGAGCAGAGTTGGGAAAAAGACATGAGCAGCCACCAAGAAACAACATGCCAGCAGGCAAATAAAAGCCACAAACACGCGGCAACACAGATTAATAGAATGGGTTAATTTAAATATAAGAGCTAGTTGTAATAAGCCTGAGCTATAAGCCAAACTATTTTTAGTTAATATAAGTTACTTTGTGATTATTTGGAACCCTGCAGTCAGGACACAAAAGCTCAGTCTCCACTTACAAATAGGTAATGAAAGGGGCATTGCTGTGATTAAGTTAGGTTTAGTAAACAGGTACAAAATATAAAGTATACTCACAATACAGAAGAAGGCTGCAATGCTACTGTTATTTCAACTGCTGATCCTCTCATACCCAAGAGTGGTTGAGGAGATTCAGGGAAGTTCACCAAGGCACCACTGCCAGCAAGCCCTCCACATTCCAAGAGAGAGTATATGCCCTTCCCTTGGGGCTTTATGAGGTCACATTTCTCCAGAGAAGATAATGCCCATTGGGCCAAGATGCCCAATACAATTGGCTAGCATACTGAATTCCCACAACATCCCATGTATTATAAAGTCAAGTAAATTGGCTCTCAAATTTATTTGTTGTGTGTATGTGATGTATTGTATGTGTGCATAATTAAGAGTCCCTAACTACTTATAAAAGAAATAAAATAGTAGAAGAAAAAAGGATTAGGAGGGAAATGGCAAAGCAGGAAAAGGAAATGGGGGGCAAGGAGGGGAAAAAAAGCATAAAGATCTTCCTGTTCTAATTAACAGGCAGTGCAAATTGCTAAATTAGAATGAAGGGACAAGACTACCAGCCTTCAAACAGAGGATGCTATCATCATTGACTTTCCATAACCAAGTGTCCAAGAAAAAAATGGGTTTCAGTGTGGGTAAGGCAGACAATGCCCTGTTGACTAAGTAAAGATGTGCAATCTAATGCTAGATGTATGCCAAGTTAATTTTTGAGTTCACGACATCCAAAATGTTTAGGTGAATCATTTCTGTACATTTATGGGATAAAACGTGGCCCCATCCATGCTGACAGAGCAGAAATATATATCAATTATATATCCAAAGGTAGAGCCAACATGTCTATCATGTCAGTAAGAAATAATTTAAATAATTCTGCAACCAATGTACCAAATTACGAAGGCATGACATTGATTTGAAAACAAGCCATGGTGAGCCACTCTACTGAAGTCAGTAGTGTCAAATGTTACCCTTTAACTCATAGCAAATGGCCAACAAGCTCCACTTAGAACACAACAGCAGGGAATTTATATGAGAGGAAGATGGTTCAGTGTTCTTAGCATTCTAAGCAATTGCCATGAAAATGTCACATTACACCGTGTGATTCAAAACAACTGCATTTCTCTGGTTCGAAAAATAAAATCTGAAATAGATTAACCTCAAATAAAATGTTCATACTAGTAGCAAGAGCAACTATAGTAACTAAATCTAATTTGTGCAAAGAAAATTGGGTGCTTCTTTTCTAGATGTTAGTAGCTTTACAATAAAGGTAAACTAAATTTCATATGTTATCATTCTTTTTTATATTCCTTGTCAAATAATGATGAATTTCACAATTATATGTGAGATATATCTTTGTCTAACTTTCTTTACAAGGAGCCTCATGGGTTTCTCTATCCTGCAGAAATTAAGGCCCCCTGTGTTTCATGAGGGAATTCAGTTAATTATTGGCAATGCATTAGAAAAATCAAAATCTATATGCACTAAGAAATTTTAATTAATTGTCTATTGAAAATATGATTGAAGGATGAAAGTTATAGCTCACCCAATTAAATGTTGGCTAGATTTACCAGGATTAAATACTTCTCAGTGAAAAATCAACATTAGAAATAACAAAGACAGAAATACACTTTATATATAGTCTGAGAAAAAACATACTATCCTATGTGTATGAAAACCACAAAGTGGCATATACAGTAAATGCATGCACGCTTCAACCATCACAATAAATTTATCACAATAAATACTTTAATTATATACACTGAGATAAAGTTTGTTACTGCTATATATGTATGTGTGCGGATGTAGATATAAGTCATGAAGATAGAGGGAGTCATGAGAGAGAAAGATCTAAAACTCTGGAGGACAAAAAAGAGTACAGAAGACAGGGAAACAGAAGGGAATAGCAGGGGACAGAAAGGGAGAAGATCAAATGCACATGAAAATGTCATAATGATGCTCATTAATCTGTCTTTTAATTCAAACAATGAATAAAATGTGAAGGAGAAAATAAAATTGAAACAGTTATATGTGTGTTACATGTATACATATATATATATGTGTGTGTGTGTATACATCAATTACAAATGTGTATATATATATATTGTGTATGCATATATATATTGTGTATGTATATATATATATATATATATATATATAAAATCACAAGCCCATTATCACAAAAACATGATATCCTCATTTTCTGGAATGAAATCTAACTTCTGCTTTTATACCTGCTTTTTAGGAAAGGTGACATCATCTAGCTTTGGCCAATTTTATTACTTTCCTTCATGTCAAAGTTCTGGGATCCTAGAAAATAAACTCAGGTTGCTGTCACATGTTTGTGGGTACATTTTCATGTCTAATCCATAAATACTGATGCATTTTGCTGTCATCTCAAGTATAGTGGTTTCAAACCTTTTAATAGAAACATCACAGGTAAGTTTGAGGCTCTGTTTTCATTCCTGAAACACCACTATCTTCTGATTCCCACTGTTCATAAGCAAGCCTCCCAGTTCAGATTAATGTGCTCACAACAGGGAGATGTCAGAGCATAACCCACCCATTGTATATATACTACAGTTTTGCTTTTATTCTCATTAAATACTACACTCTCTTCTCTGATATTAGCAGATGCCCTAATGTTAGTCTATTGCTAGCCTTTCATATCTGTGTCATGGTCCTTATCTCTACTCTGGTCTGTTACCACATTTTGTTGTTCTCAAAAATAATACTATCACCAATAGTGCACATAAAATTTCTATTTAAGTCAAATACATCAACTTTCTCTTTTAAATTGTATGCTTTTTTAAAAAAATGTTTTTCAAGGTTGCAAAAAGTATATCCCCATGTATTATTCAAGGTGTTTTTAATTTATTCATAAATCATACATATTTATGGGGTGTTGTGTATCTTTGATACCTGAATGCATTATGTGATGTTCAATTAGGTGTAATCCAAGTTATCTCTTCAAACTTTATCATTTATTCTGAAAAAATGTTTTCAAATCCTTGTTCTTCTCTTTTAAAAAATGTACATACTGTATTATTGTTCTTCAGAACCACTTCACCATTCATAGGATATGTTTTTCTGTCCAAGTATCATTTACATAGGATTTAATAATAAATAAGTTTATTTTTTTGTATTTGAATGAGCTGTAAGTCGTTTACTATTTCCTTGAACATCATAAATTATCCCAAGACTAGGAGTTGAACAGGTGATGGTCCCTATGATTTTTCAGACTGCATATTCCATGAGAAATCTTCACATAGAGATGATTTTTGTTCTAAATCTTTCATATGATTCATGTGTTTGTCTGTACTCTTCTTTCTTGCAGCAATCCTGAAGTGGCAGTCTCATCTTCTTCCACGTGTTTGTGCGCTCCTGACAATTTCCAACTTAAGTCATTTTTAGGGCTAAGTGAATATTTTACTAAGACATGACTAGAACTTTATCCATGCCATAGACATAATGTGTAAAGAATTATTTAAATTGTGGCACATTCCCTCTTTGATTAAAACCATCATTGGAATAATACATTTTTTCCATAATTTGTATTCATTATTAGAATGAGTTTCTCTGAGTGTGGTGTGGGTGTGTGTATATATGTGTGTGTGCTTGTATATTAACAGGTTCTGTGACTCAGGCTCAGGTCTTGAGCTCACACACAGCTCTTTTATCCAATTGTGAATTTCTCAAGTTTTTTTTAATGATTTTCTTGATTGTATGTCATCCATGCTTTCATTTTAGTATTCACTACTCATATCTATTTTGATTTCCTTTTATTGCCTACTGCCCAACAGAATAAGCTTAAATAATATCCATGGTATCCAGCATGGCTTCCTATTGATGGTATAATAGAAATATTGTATTTTTCATCACAACTGTTAAGAAATATCCTAGTTTCATTTACGTTGCTGCAATGAAACACCCTGATAAACAACTTAGTGGAAAAGGGGTTTGCTTTATCTCACAATACTAGGTTCTAATCTAACATTGTGTGGAAGTCAGGTCAGAACTGTCAGCAGCTACATTCAGAGTGAAGAGCAGAGAGAGAACATGTGTGCACACTTACTCATGCTCACCCCTTCTCTATAGTTAGATAGCCCAGGACTCTTACCTAAAGAATTGTCCCACACCAATTAAAACCAATAATAAAGACAATCTCCCATCGGCATGCTAAAATCCCTGTGCGATCTAGGCAGTTTCTCATTGAGATTCTATTCTTAGATTATTCAAGATAATATCAAGTTGACAATTAAAACTAAACATCACATATATTTTTTTATTCAGTAAATTTATATGCAAGTTTGAACAGTCAAACACTATCATCTTGAGAATTCCTTGCCAATAACTCATTGGAAAATCATCAGACATTTCTGACTTTGCCCTTACACTTTGGCCTGCAAATTTGCCTTCAAACAAGTTTGACTTATTCTAGTAATGCTACTTAATCAAAGTTTCCAAGGATTTTTATATCGATTTCATCAGTGTTATCTACAATTAAATATTAAGTGCTACAAAAAAAGTATGTCGGTAACTAGCAGGATTAACTGATTAACTGAACGGTGAAATTTACTGAAGGTGTTTTTGCCATGCTCTTTGTGTTAGATCTAATGTACAAACACATAGAGTACCTTTCTATATTTTGTAATAAAATGACTTTTTTTTTTCAGAGAACCTAGCTATAGAACTACAGTAATAATCAACAGATGAAAGGGGCTTTTAGAGTTTTGTAATCTCACGCTATCAAGCACCTCAATTCAGTACTGTAAGAGTTTGGATGTGACAAGTGAATTCTGATTATTCTTCCCATAAATATGTCAGCCACTTATTAAAATACACTCAGACAGACTTGCATTTTAGAGCATAATACATAAGAAGTTTATGAAAGTGACATGCATTTCAATGCTAAACAATGCATAAATAGCTGAACTGTATTTTATTTTGCATTGAAAGCATCAGTTGTCTAAATACCCTAAACTAGGATGCCTCAGTGGTCTCCAGAATACTATGTACTGTGCTAAACTAATGCGTCTCTTGGGAGTGAACACAATTCAAAACTCTCATTTGAATATAAATGTGATAATATTGTTCAAAATAAGAATTTATTATGTGTAAATTTGGATTTTAGTCCACTTCCAAGATATTTAAACAGCAGTAATCAAATCAAATCAAATAGTGACCAAAAACTGCTTCTGCTCATTCATGTGAGCAATTAATTATCAAGAAAAGCTACGCAATCCTGTAAAATTACATTATAAGCATCTTTGTTGTTTAGTTAATATCTCAATACCACAATTGAAATTCCTGGGGTTTTTTTCTATCAGCATTATACTTTTTTCTATCAGTATATATATTTTATATCCTTTTTCTCAGTTATGTATTCAAGCAAACTAAAAAGTAATTGGTCACTGAAGGAGGATTTCCTACAACTTCCTGCCTGAATTTGCTTCTTCTCTCTCTGAAAAAAATACTTTCCCCTTCCCCAGTGTTTGCTAGACAAGCTCTTCCACGGAGGCGTGAATCACATATGTTTATTTAATTCCAAAACTTTCGTATAGATGTTGTACAGGGAACACTATCCCCACCAACAATATTTTGAGTCTACTGGTTTTCTCCCAATGAAATGTGTTAGTGGTGGCATCACTGATTTCAGTAACTGAAGGTAAATCTTAGATGCCATCCTATGTATGCTATACTTCTCTACCCGTCTTTCTAACTTCTTTTTATACCTAAAGACTAAGACTAACTGAATACTTGTGTCCCCTTTTTAAAATGGTGAAGGTGAAAATCGTATGACATATCACAGATATTCTCCCAAATTAGAAAGATGTGTTGGGAAGGAGGGTGCCCAGGATGAGATTAGAGTCTTTGGAAGTCTCATGAGACTCAGCCTTTGCCCCATACATCCTTTATATAGTTGTATTCGTCTCCTTATGTTGTAAATTGGTGTGGGCTGTGTTCCCAGCGCCCCCAGCTCCCAGCCCCCAGCCACTGGTCCACTCAGCCGGTTGCTTGTACCCGAAATAACCACATGACAATTATGTTCATTTAAATACTGCCTGGTCCATTATTTCTAGCCTTTTCTTGGCTAGCTCTCACATCTAAAACTAACTCATTATAAAAGTCTGTGTGTCACCACGAGGTGGTGACTTACCAGACAATTCTAAGGTACGTCCATCTTGGGCGGAAGAATCATGGCATCTCACACACTTCCTTTCTTCCCCGAACTCTGTTCTGTCTACTCTGCCCACCTAAGGTCTGTGTCCTATCTTACAGGCCAAGGCAGCTTCTTTATTAACCAATGAAAGCAACAGAAATAAAGAAGGACCCTCCTACATCCTTATCCAATTAGCTCCTATTTCCTCTTCTTGCAGCATTTTGATGCCTCTGCTTCAGTCAAACCATAGTTATGTTTCCCAGATGACCATGGTGGCTTCTTTCCTTCATTTACATCAGATTCCTCTTTGTTTCAATACATCCTGCAAAGGCGTCACATTGCATTCCAGGTTTAAGAACCCAGGCAATTCATTTGAAAGACCTGCTTCAAATTCTCCACAAATGTTTAGCTACCATAAAACTGTTCTATTCCCACATTCACATATGTATCATATTAATCTGAATTTTTCTTGCTTATTTATTTATTCATTTGTTTATTATTTATTTTTGTTCACCTATATACTTTTCTTCACTTTCCTCCCTCCATCTCCTATTCTACCCTCTCCCATGATCCACATGCTCTCAATTTATTCAGGAGATCTTGTCTTATTCTACTTCTTATGTATATTAGACCCATGTATGTCTCTCTTAGGGTCCTTTTTGTGGTCTAGGTTCTCTGGGGTTGTGAATTGTAGGCTGGTTTTTCTTTGCTTTATGTCTAAAAGCCAGTTATGAGTGAATATATATCATATTTGTCTTTCTGGGTCTGGCTTACCTTACTCAGGATGATATTTTTTATATTCATCCATTTGCCTGAAAATTTCAATATGTCATTATTTTTTCCCACTGTGTAGTACTCCATTGTGTAAATGTACCACAATTTTTTTAATCCATTCTTCAGTCAAGGGGCATTTAGGTTGTTTCCAGGTTCTGGCTAAGACAAATAATACTGCTATGAACACAAATGAGCACATGTCCTTGTGGTTCGGTTGAATATCCTTTGGGTACATACCCAAAAGTGGTATTGCTGAGTACTGAGGTAGATTATTTCCCAATTTTCTGAGAAATCACCATACTACTCTCCTAAGCAGCTGTACCATTTTGCACTCCTGCCAGCAATGGAGGAATGTTTCCAGTTGTGTTCTAATAACATTCTCAAATTCACACAGATACAACAAGTTTCATGACTTTTAAAAATTATATAATTCTACAGCACAGTAGAACATGTTCCATCTCAAAATTATGCTGTGTTAGGATTCAGAGTGTTGGGTTAAAATACCTTTTAAGGTGTTTGGTATGACGATCATTATGTTGCTGAATAAGAATGATTTCTTAGTGGACTTTCACAAATGAGGATGGTTAATGGACTTCAATAAATTCATCAATAATTAAAGACTCAACTATGATCTTCATACAAGTAAATGACCTCTCACCTTTTCCAAGTTGTGGAGCACACAGGTGACCTTTCTGGGTCCATACACACTGAGTGCATCATTAAAATCCCTAGAGTTTGGGACTTGCCGTACCAACTTAGTGCATTTGGGCCTGGGATAATTTTAAGCAAATATAACCTGTCAAGATACCTGGTATTAGAAAAAAAATTCACATTAATGAGCTCATCAATCCTCTGATTATGTTATCTGTTATCTCCAAGAAGAAGTCACTGGGAAATTTCTCTTGTTAACTATAACTGCATTTAGAATACCTGGAGAATAAAAAGCCCAACAAGTTTTTTACCATACTGCTAGCTAGGAACTTGTTAATTTTAAATAATTCTTCCTGAAAATATTTAGACAAAATCATGTGTTTATATATTGAGAGCTTTTGCTTTCCTGGGTATATAAAATGCCAATTTACTTTTCTAATAGTTTAAAAAACTGCAGCAAAAAATATGATCCCAAACTATTTCTCAGTTATAAAGATATAGATCAGGAAGTCTACAGAAGAGAAAAGAGGTACCATGATCCTTGAGATAATGAATAGATTGAGACAAGGCATGTAACTCAGTGGAAGAATACTTGTCTGATGTGTACAAGAACCAGGTTTTGGTGGTGGTGGTGACGGAAAGAAGGAAAAGGATGAAGAGAAGGAGATTAAATAGAATAATGTCTCCTCACTGGAACTGTGGAAGAAATGGAAGGAGGAAAGGATAGCCCAAATGCATGATCTGCACAAAAGGGCCCCCAAGGACAGGGGAGGGTATCTCTGCCTTGCAGACCTCGCATAGACTCTGAAACAGGGATATAGGAGTGGACATTTAGAGGATTTGTGGGAAGCAGGATCTGGATGCATTGATTGCCAAGGAAGACTAATTCATGTCAGATAGCTTAGTGTGTTAGGGACAGGACACAGTGAGAGTACAAACTCCCATCCTGTGACCCTTGCATGACACACATCAAGGACAGCCTTCAGTGGTGGGTACTGTAACACATTTCTTTGTCTTTATTTTCTAGATAAGTAAGGATCAGAAGAGATTTGTTTTCAAGATAGATGCTCAGCTGCTGTGGGAATTTCAATCCCTGTATTTCTTCTTCATCAGCTTTTCAGAACCCTTCAGGGTTCTTATTTGAGATACTGCTCAAAGCAACTCTCCACCTGGAATGGTTTTTAGATTAGTTTTCCTCCTTAACCTTTACCCCTCATGAACGCCAGAGTGCCCTTTGCTCTCTTATGTCTTCACACCCCAATGTGCAATTGGCTTTGGGTGCTGTGCTGACTGGTGTGTTGTTTGTTACTTTTGAAACTTCTTGCCGGGCGGTGGTGGCACATGCCTTTAATCCCAGTACTCAGGAGGCAGAGGCAGGCGGAGCTCTGTGAGTTCGAGACCAACCTGGTATACAAGAGCTAGTTCCAGGACTGACTCAAAAGCTGCAGAGAAACCCTGTCTCGAAAAACCAAAAAAGAAAAAGAAAAAGAAACTTCTTTAGTGCTGAGAATATATGAAAATTAAGACATATTTTAAGAGGAACACAATTAATAGTGGAGTTCCAAAATGTAAATTAGTCCCTCATTGTTGAATAAAGAAAGTAAACTATGTTTTGAAATCAGAGCTTACAGCACAGATCAAGAAGTTACTTATAAAAGAACTCATAGGGCTTCTAAAAAGTTTGAACTTACAAGCCGAAGGTATCCCACATCTCTCACAGACAGTGCTACATGGTTGTACAAACTGTATCATCTCAATATACTATTCCAACTTCAAACATCTAAATAAAGTAATAATGAATGCAAAAGCCAAAATCATAGGCATTAAAGGTAAAGAAAAACTTAAAAAGCAGACATAAATTAGGCTGCTTCCAGAATTTTATATACCACCATTAAATACTGTAAAAACATGTGATAATGTCTAAGTTGAACCAAAAAATGGAGTATTTTACAAATTTATAAGTTGTTGTTAAAAATGAAAAAAAATGGAAAGATGTATCTATTTCTATGGTTACCGAGAGTGACTTTGTAAGAATAAATAAGGACAATATTCTCCAACAAAGAAATAACAATAAAACCGTGTTTTCAAAGACATAGCAATAAAATTCAATTCTATACTACTTACATGTAATACCCAGGTGAAAGTCATGGAGGGGCTTATTCAATAAAGTATTGAAATGTTATAAAGCACAATCATAAAAGAAGAATAGGAATAAAATTGCTAAAAGATACTCGGAAAGACAAACCAAAAATTGTGAAGAAGTGGGTGTTCAGGACTATGGTTGCCTACCACACAGGACAAAACAAAACAAAAGAATATAGAAGAGGAGATAGAAAAAGTTAAGAGCTAGAAGTTTAGGAGAGAGGCTATAAAATACCATTTTCTGGACATCATGATGCTGTTGGAACCATGGACTCAGAGCAACTATTGTTAGCTGCACAAGATCAAGCCAGCTAGTGTCATCATGAGGAGGGAAGACATACCTTAAGCCCTACCCTTTACCCAGCAGAGGATCAAGCTAGTTAGTGTCATCATGAGGAGGGAAGACTTACCTCAGGCCCTACCCTTTACCCAGCAGAAGATCAAGCCAGCTAGTGTCATCATGAGGAGGGAAGACTTACCTCAGGCCCTACCCTTTACCCAGAAGCTGTTTGTAGTGGAAAGAATCATTGTTTTGAGGAAGTGGCCAGCAATAGAGAGGAAGCATGGAAAACCTATTGCTGGCCACTTTCTCTGATAAGGGTGATAGATGCATTAATCTACATGTATAGCAATATGCCATTAGGACTTGGTTTAATATGGTTTCTACTTAAAGGCAAAATAGGGTAGTAGGTTCTACCCTAGGGTACATGATTTGTCTAGGCCCAGGTTATTAGCATTATAATGGTGACATGTGTATTGGTTTCATCTTTGCACTAAAACCTCAATTCAAACAGAAAGTGTTTGGTTACTCCTATGATATTCCCACTACTTTTGGACCAATACCATAGACATATCTTACTCAACTATTCATTATTGTAGCATGCAGGGTTCAAATCTGGATAAGGTTTTTCTCCTGCTGCATGGGGAACACCTCTAAGCACTGTGAAAGCTACTCAGGAGCAACGTTTTTCTGGGAAATTCTTGCTCTGTGATTGATCAGGCACATGGTCTCTTCAGCAATAGGGTTTTATTGACAAGGTCTGGAGGGTAGCCAAGACTGTTGGCAATAGTCTGCAATGTTTGGGAGTCTGTGAGATCTGATTGGCCAGCAAATTGTTCATAGGGAAGTCCCAGCAAGGTACTTGGGCAGCAGAGGAATGGGTGCCTGAACTGAACTTGTCCCATAGGTACTTTGTTGAATATCTCAATCGTCACCATAGAAATTTCGCATGATGGATGGAGATAGAGCCAAGACCCACATTCACACCAGAGCAAGGGATCGTGCTACCAAGGTCCAGTGGAAGGGCAGAAGGAGGGAGAAGATGAGCAAGGATGTCAGGACCGTGAGGGACTGGCCCACCAACAGAGACAGTGTGCTTGATCTATTGGGAGCTCATCAAATCCAGCTGGACCAGGACTGAATGAGCATATGACCTAACTGGACTCTCTGAATGTGACTGCCAATGGGGACTGACTGAGAAGCCAATGATAATGGCACTGGGACCTATCTCTTCTGCATGTATTGGCTTTTTGGGAACTTATTCTATATGGATGCACATCTTCTTAGACCGAGATGGAGGGGGGAGGGCCTTGGGCTTCCCATAGGGCAGGGTATCCTGCCCCATCTTAAGGAAGCAGGGGGAGGGCGGTGGGGTAGGGGGAGCGGGAGGTCCGGGAACAAGGGGAGTAAATGTAAATTTTTCTTGTAATAATAATAATAATAAATGAAATCAGAATATAAAGAAAAAAAGAAACACTTTATAGAAAAAAAAACGAAACACATTACCGGCCCTGGAATTGTTGTTTGTTAGACTATAGTGTCAAGCAGAGTTATTATCACCCCATTATATGTTAAATCTTATAAAAGAATGTGTGTATGCTTCTACTTATATGTATATTTTATATATGCATGTTAAATCTTATATGAGTGTGTATATGTATGCATGTATTTTGTATATATGGATATTCTATACTAGTTGGTATCCACATAACTTTTTCAAAAGGCCTTTACTGTTATTTATCCCCCCCACTGTATTCCCTCTGCCACATGTCCTTCATTTCCCACCCCAATTTAACCCTTCTTGGTTTTAGCCCCTTTAAACTATTTCATTTTATACTTTGCTCAGCTTCCATCCCTCAAATACCACCCCCCTGGCTTTTTCCTAATTTCCTGACATCTCTCCATTGCCCAGCTGAAACACACACCTCAGAAAATTGAAAGGTAATATTCGCAAATAAAAGAATCAGGCTTGAAAAGCTTGTGTTTCTAGACCTGGGTCACCTCACACAGAATGATTGTGTCAACCTGCATCCATTTCCTTGGGAATTACACAATTTTGGTTTTCTTTGCTGAAATATATTGCATTGTATATAAGTACCATATTTTCATTATCTAGTCATGAGCTGATAAACACCGAGTCTGTTTCTATTCACTGTAGCTCTATAACAGGATACTGAACTCTTGTGGGATACACCAATGAGTGGTATAATTCGATCATGTGTTATGCCTATCTTTAGATTTTTGGGGAACCCCTAGTGATTTCTACAGTGTCTACAGAAGTTCATATTAACAACAGCACTTATTAAGTTTCCATTTTCCTTACATCTATTCTGTATTTTACACCATTTGTGGTTTTTATTTTAAACATTCCGACTGGATTAAGATGAAATTTCAAGGCATTTTCACTTGCATTTCCCTGTTGGTCGAAGACACTGAACACTTTTTGAAATGTTATTTCGCCATGTGTTTTTCCTTCTTGCTAAATCTCCTTTAGCTCTATGCACATTGTTAAATTGGGTCATTTGTTCTCTCGAAGTACAGTCAGAGCAAAAAGACAAGTGAAAGAGACAAAGGGAAGCAAACAGGAGAGGAAGAAGTCAAAGTATCCTTATTAGTAGATTATGTGGTCACATACATAAAGAACCCTATGAACTCCACCAGAAAATGTGCACCGCAGATAAACACATTGGGCAAACGAGCAAGGTATTCTGTCTTCACTACAGTGACTCTCTCCACCCATAATTCCAATGCTCTGTCTTTTCACGGTGTTCTGAAATCCTACCTTGTGCCTCCACTGACCCTTTCCTGGTGATCCAATCCTAGACTTTGTCTTCATCCAAACTCTGCTTTTCAGATGATCCATTCTAATGGTTAGACAAGATGTGTGCGGAGGCTTTAAGGTGGCTGACTAAGTTGTTCTTTTCCTGCATTGTTTGTTTTTTGGTTGAATTTCCCCTTTTACCTTTCATTCTCCTCTTCAAGAAACAGTTGAAATTTATACCTTGCCTGCTCTGCAGTTTTTCTTTTAAAATCTAATAAATGTGTCCTTTTGCCTCCAAAAACAATCAAATTCTATTTTTATGTCTAGTATTGGCTGCCTTATTTCATTTATCTCTCTCTCTCTCTTAGTCTTATTTGAGTTTAGTGATCATAGTTATAATTCTCTTGATTTCTTTACCTAGTTCTTCCAGGTAATTTGATGGTTGAGTTTTGTTTTTTTTTTTTTCAAGTCAATTTTCTTCTTTCAGGAGTGGGCCAATTCATATCATGATTGAAATGTTGATTTTCTCTCTTTGGCATTTGGGGATACAGTCTCTTTCTGAGGTCTTCTGCTTGTCTCTGCATAGAACAATTTTGTCCTGACAATGTGGACTGGCATTAAATATCAAGGCTGAATATAGCAATGGACTGCTGCAGTCAGCAACTGGAAAAGCTCTGGTAAGATCTGAAAGGTGTGTCCCACATTTCTGCTTGTGATGGTTTGAAATAAAATGAACCCCCAAAGGGAGTGGCTCTCTTAGGAGTTGTGGCCTTGTTGGAATATGTGTGGTCTTGTTGGAATAGGCGTGGTCTTGTTGGAGTAGGCGTGGCCTTGTTGGAATAGGTGTGATCTTGTTGGAAGAAATATGTCACTGTAAAGATGAGCTTCAAAGTCTCAAATAAATGTTCAAGACATGCCCAGTGTCTCAAGAGAGATGTAAGAGCCCTCAACTCCTTCTACAGCACCATGTTTGCCTGCATACTTCCATGCTCTCTGCAATGATGATAGGTGGACTAAAACTCAGAAGCTATAAACCAGCCCCAGCTAAATCTTTTCCTTTATAAGAGTTGGTAGGGACATGGTATCTCTTCACAAAAATAAAAACCCCAACTAAAGCAGAAGTTGATACCAGAGACTGGGGTATTGTTATGATAGGACAGACCATGTTTTGTTTGAAAGAATTTAGGCCTTTGGATTGTGGATTAGAAAAGCTTTTCTTCTTCTTTTTTTATTGATTTTTTTAAGCTCTACATTTTTCTCTGCTCCCCTTCCTGCCTCTCTCCTCTCCTTCAATCCTCTCCAAAGGTCCCCATGCTTCCAATTTACTCAGGAGATCTCGTCTTTTTTTTTTTTTTACTATCCATGTAGATTAGATCTATGAATGTCTTTCTTGGGGTCCTCATTGTTATCTAGGTTCTCTGAAAAAGCTTTAAGAATTAGAATGTTCCAGGAGCTTCTAAATGGGCCATACTAGTAGGAACAAGGAAGACAGTGGTGCTGAGGGTGATTTCCACTGTGCGAGGCTAGCTCAAGTGGTTTTAGAGGGAAAGGATATTATCCTGTGGCCTACAGATCATTCTTGTGATAGTTGGGTGAAGAATGTTGTTGCCTCCTGCCTTTGTCCAAAGAATTTGTCTAAGGCTAAAGTAAAGAAATTTGGATTAATTCTGTTGGCAAAGGAAATCTCAGAATAGCCGAGTATAGACTGTCATGTGGTTATTAGTAATAATTTTAATGAAGATTTATAATGAAAATGAGCAAGTTGAGAAGGACAAATTACAAAATATAAAATTTGAGGAGAAAAGAAGCACCAGGAAGTGGAATAGAGCTAAGTCCTTTGTTCAAAGAGATAAACAGATTAAGAAATGGAAAAAAAAGGGAGCAGTGACCTCAGGACAAGATCCCACCCAGGTACATTTCCAACTTGTGAAAAGAAATTAAATAAAAGCTCACATCCAGAGGGTGTGGGGCATGCATTTATTCCCAGTACTCCAGAGGTGGAGGCTGTCAGATCTCTGAGTTTGAGGCCAGTCTGGACTACAGAGCAAATTCCAGAACAGCCAGACTTAGTCAGTGTAGGTAACCATTGCAAACAGAAAGCTGGTGAAGATGTAATTGAATGAGGGGATCATGTTCCAGTCCTAGTAAGCAGCAGACTTTGACGGCTTTGGCCACGTGGCTTTGGAATTAAGAATAGAAGAAAGGAGTTATGATGGAATTTTCCTCCTCAATAAGCAAAACCACTGAGGCCAGGCATGTGTCAGGGATATCCCTGAATGGAGGCCCAGAGAGGTCATTGTGTGAAGCTGTGAAGTTGAAGCCCAGATTGCCTTGGAGAACCCACAATGTTAGGATGTGGCATACCTGCTGAGGAGAGCTGCTAACAAGGAATGGAACAGCCCAAGAGAAAGAAGTAGATTGTAATCAACAAAGCTGGGAAGATTTGGACATCTGAATAGCACTTTGTTATCAGTCATGGAGATACAAAGATTTGAGTTTGCCCAGCTGATTTTCTGTCTTGTTTTGGTCCAATATGTCCTCACTATGTTCCCTTTCCTATGTTTTAGAATGGTAGTGTATATTCTGTGCCATTATACATTGGAAGCATGTTACCTGCTTTTTGATGTTGATTTTACAGGGGATTACAGTTAAGACTGCATGAATCTCAGAAGAGACTTTGAACTTTAGAATCTTAAGTAAGTTTGAGACCTTTATAGACTATGGGGACTTTCAAAGTTGCCCTGAATGCATTTTTGCATGATATGCCTTTAAGCCTTTAGGGAGCAGGGAGTGAAATGTGGTGATTTGAAAGAAAATGACTCCCAAATGGAGTGGCACTATCAGGAGGTATGACCTTGTTGGAGTAGGTGTGGTCTTGTTAGAGGAAATGTCTCACTGCAAGGCAGGCTTTGAGGTCTCCCATATGCTCAAGCCACACCCACTGAGACAGACTTTTTCCTCTTTTCTGTACAGGATGTAGGACTCTCAACCCCTTTTCCAGCACCCTGTCAGCCCGTGTGCTACCTTGATAAGGTCTAAACCTCTGTACACTAAGTGAACAACCTCAATTAAATGTTTTCTTTTATAAGAATTGATGTGGTCATGGATCTGAGACACCATTCCATGTATGCTGGCTAGAAGAGTGCCTTTGTGTGCAATGTGGGCAACCTGGCATGCCCACGACAGGCAGAATTTGAGATCTCATGAGTCCTAAAGGGAGGAAAAGAGACCAAAAAGAGTCGTGGCAAGCAGCTGTTGGGTGAACAGAGAGGAAGGGGCATTTACCTGTCTTATTTAATATTTCTATACTTTTATAGATATATGTGATACAAATATTTGGAATGAAGATTCCAATACTCATTGTTCCTAAATTTATTATTCTTTTCATAATGCATCATATTTTGTAGTTTTTTTCTGACTTCCTTTATAAAGTAGTCATTTTCCTCCCTTAATGTGCTTTATATACTATATTTTAAATTATATTTATACATTTTCTTCATAGTAGGTGAACTGATTTCTTCCATACAAGACATTAATAAAGTGCTGGTGAGAGAACCTTCAAAACCCAAGGTCTCTGCCATCCTGAAACTCACAAACTACTGTCAGTACCATGTTTCTTTTGACATTTGCAATACTGAATGTTTCCTTGAGGGGGAAAAGAGCAAAAGATGTGAAAGGAATCTTACCATCGCTAAGACAAAATGCCAATTCACGTTCATCAAACACTTCTTGTTTATGAAATGATAGTCACTTAATATATATTATCCACTTGCCAATTTAGTGCTTTATCTAATTTTGCATGTCACACATAAAATTCTGTATGCTGTTAAAAAATGAAAATGCTTCTAATCACTCTCCAAAGCCTGTCAATTAAAAAGTTGGCACAGAACAAAATGCATGAACACTGAAGAAAAAAATTCTGTGGTCTGCAGTAGGCTATTGGGACTGCGATGTACTTGAAACCAGGCTTAGAACTTAAATTTTTCATTTAATTGCATATTTAATTATTTAGGGATTTTCTGTGGATCAGTCATGTCCTTTGTTATTACCTTCTCTTCCTCCTTCTAGTTGCCATTTAGATATTTCATATATTTAATTTCTCTAGGAGTGTGGAACCTAAGGAAGCAGAAACACTCTTCCTCTAGTAAATGTGTTCTAGCAGAAATGCCTTTAGTAAAAGGTTAGGAAGTCGAAATATTTAGTATACTGACCAATATGCAGCTAGGGAATTCATTCTCTCACGTCGCATTATTGTCTTGGATATCAGAGTTTGCTGTATGTTTACATGATTGATAAAAAGATTTGGAGTGCATTGTTGAGAGGTTGAGATACTACAAGGAGGAGACATTAATGGGATTTGATATTTACTAAACATAGCCACATTTATTCATTTGGGAAAATAATGAAAGCTATGCGTGTGT
>JAQHUG010000220.1:209610-221884 GCA_028555095.1 Dicrostonyx torquatus
TCGAGACAGGGTTTCTCTGTAGCTTTGGAGCCTGTCCTGGAACTAGCTCTTGTAGACCAGGCTGGCCTCGAACTCACAGAGATCTGCCTGCCTCTGCCTCCTGAGTGCTGGGATTAAAGGTGAGCGCCACCACCGCCCGGCATGTGTGTATATCTTTGAAGTTTCCATATTTCTTAAAATTTACAAAATCATTATATATTATATTAAATAAAATATTGGAAAAAGATAAGATGGAATAACAAATTGTTCACTGAAAAGAGAGCCATAGAAAAGAGATCTCCCATTTACACAAAATTTATATACAATTTTCCTCACTTCTTCTAGGAAGTTTGTATACAGACATGGACAAGAAATCAAGACTATTCAGTACTATAAGTGAGATTGTGATCAATTTCATTGTTCTTTGACTTTTCCCAAAGGTAGGATTTGGCTGAAAAACAGAACCTAAGATGAAGAGAAAGACATATTTTGCCACTACTTTAATCATAACCATAATTTATGTATTGAAAAATATAGTAGATACCTAAAATATTGGTGAATACTAAGAGTACATATCAATGACAATAATGACTAATCAAATATGATATAGAATTATAAACAGAATTACTTCTTTGTACCTTGATTTTTAACAGCTATATAAAAATATTAAAACAAAACCAAAAATATATTTATTAGATAGTTTTAATGAAGCTTTGTTTAGTCAATTGTAGTGTATATGAAATCAGATTATAAAGGCACATTACACTTTCCATGTTAAGGATAAGGGCATCATAAACACAAGGAAAGGTAAATTTATAAGGGTACAGCATGAATTTCCACATTGTTAGAGCAGTATTTCCCAAAACGCTTAGTCTTCATCAGTTAAAAAGACAATTTCAACTTAGGCAACCATAGCTAATAATCCTGAAATGGGTGAGGTGTCATGAGAGGTTACATCTGTCCTCTCCTTCAATCTCTACAAGGCTAAGAATTGAGCGTATTCTTTTCTAATTTTACATTAGGTAAATGTGGATCAATTAATTTTTGTAACTTGTTTCTAACATTTACTAAACTAGGAAAGTTATCTCAGGCATTCTGCTAAAAGACTCAATACCCATAATGGAATATTGCTTAGAGGTAACATGATTTTGCATTCCAATAAATCTTAAGTAGTCATGCATTATTATTAGAGTCCCACTTAGCATTCCAAAGCTTATCAGCTTGAATATCATGATGCATAGTTATCAACTGTGGTTATCCTACTGTGAAATAGAATGTGAAACTATGCATGCAAACTCTACATCTCTTCCCATTGACCAGTATCTCCACATCTCCCTCTGTCCATCTTGTCTACCCCAAAGTAATCCAAAGCAGTAATCACTTTACTTCACACATGAATATGATCAAGTGGTGTTCTTCCTTCTGTGCCTCACTTCTTTTACATAATTCAGTTTGTTCCAGGTTTACATATGATATGTTGTTAAAACTAACAGGGCTTCCTTCTTTGTAACAAGCCCAAGACATGTTCAGTAAAGTATACATTTTCTACCCTATGTTGTTGGAGGAGGCTGCTTTTTCGACCCAACCTCCCAGAACCAAAATAACCACACAGAAACTGTATTAATTAAAACATTGCTTGGCCCATTAGCTCCATATTCTTTATGGCTAACTCTTATATTAATTTAACTCATTTCTATTAATCTGTATATCGCCACATGGCAGTGGCTTACTGGCAAAGATTCGGCATGTCTAACTCTGGTGGCTCCATGGTATCTCTCACTCCACCCTTCTTTCTCCCATCATTCAGTTCCATCTTCCCCACCTACCTAAGTTCTGCCCTCTCAACAGGCCAAGGCAGTTTCTTTATTCATTAATCATAATCACAGCACACAGAGGGCACGCCCACATCACTATGTTTTCCTGAGTTTAGAGGTTATGACTTCCTGTCAGTACTAGCACTGCTGGGTGAAAAGTCTGTTTTCTTGCCTTCCAGGGCAAATTGTGAGCCTAGGGAAACTGAGTCTTCCTGATACAATTCTACTTTATGAGGGAGGAAGGAAGGGAGGAAGAAAGGGAGGAATAAGTTCATGTTTACCTTCTAATTCAGGTTTCATCCAGTTCTGAGACCAACCACATGTCTTAGGATTTATTCAAGGAAGTGAACCTTCAGAATGTGTTCCGGTTAGTGAGTGACTGGTGCCTGAGTGTCCACCAGAGCAGTGGGACTGAGGTTTCTTATTCTGTCTCTTACTGGAATTCCCAGGTATTCATTCTGGGCCAATGCTATTCAGACTGAAGAAGCCGTCTGTTCCTAACTAACAGACAACTTGATCACAATTACATATCAGTTTCTCTTTCAAAGGTCATTATACATTTGTGCAAACAATTTTTGTTTTATTCCTTCATTATTTTATCTTATGTTTGTCATGTGTCTGATACTAAATCAAGCTCACGCCCTGTGAGAAAATCCCATTACTTAGTTGTGATGAATTAAATTTCCTTACACATTGCTAGATTCAAGTTGCTAATATTTGGCCAATTTATTTTTAATGCATCATTTATTTTCTCCTTGAAGCCTATTATCAGTTTTAATACTTTTGTTTTTTAAAGTACTGTAACCAAGATACATATAGATTGGTGTGTATAAACTTAATTGCTATTGATAAATTGACCTTTTATAGCATTATCTTAACTTTTCTAAAAAATAACTTTTACCTTGAACTCTTTGCCTTATAGTGCTAACTCAAAGGATTATACTAGATGACCTTAACTTTCCAACTCCTTAAAAAGTGTGATTCAGAATAGGCAAGTATATAGAAAAATAAATGACTGCCTAACACAGACAGGTCAAGGAAGTATGGGAAGCCTGCTAAAGAACTGGGACTTCCTGTCTATGATGATAGACTAGAAATTGGTTGAAATGCTCTAAAATTGATTTGGTGATCAATGTTATATTATAAAACAAACCCAAACCCATTCATTCTTGATATGAGTAAATAGCACACCCAATAAACAATGTTTCTTTTTCTAAAGAGGTTATATGACTTCACACAAATGGTAGAAAATTTATAAATGTTTATGTCCTTTTTCTCTTACTACTGTGTGTAGGAGGGAGGTGCTTGTTCTTCTCAACCACCCAGCTAGCTTAACCTCGAATTAATCACACAGAAACTCTACTAATTAAATCACTGCTTGGGTTTCTCTGTGGCTTTGGAGCCTGCACTGGAACTAGCTCTTGTAGACCAGGCTAGTCTCGAACTCACAAAGATCCGCCTGCCTCTGCCTCCTGAGTGCTGGAATTAAAGGCGTGTGCCACCACTGCCCCGCTAGCTCTAGCATCTTATTGGCTAACTCTTACATAGTAATTTAACCCATTTCTATTAATCTGTGTATCACCACGATGCTGTGGCTTGCTGGCTAAAATTCCCAGCATCTTTCCCCAGTGGCTCCATGGCTTCTCTCTGACTCTGCCTTCTTCCTCCCAGCATTCCATTTAGTTTTCCCTGCCTAGCTCTTTTCCCCTATAGCTCTGCTGTAGGTTCAAAGCAGTTCCTTTACTTATTAACCAATAAAAACAACACATAGAAGGACATTCCACACCAACTTTGTTTTATATTTCTCACATTGCCATAATTACATCTGTATGTGTGTACACGTTAGAAACAAGTTATGATTATTGTTCATTTCACTTGAAGCAGAAATGGAAAGGAAAATCACATCATATAAACATCACTGTTTCTGTTTTTTATGTTATTTTATTCTTTCCCCAAATTAAAATTTATTAGGCTTTTTCTTTGATTATGGAGAATTCTACTTCTATCTTTTGGCATTGTTAAACCTTCAAGTTGTGTTACTAGATTAACTTTAATTTATTCAAAAGTATCTTTTCTTGGTCTTTATTCCCAATGAGTTGTATTTGGGTTTCTTTGTGGAGTTTTCAATATGTCACCATAACTGTTTAAAGAATATGCATAGATTTTAGAAATTTGTTAACATCATAATCCAGATTTCTGGTATTTAAAGGTTTGATAGATTGTCTGAAACCTGATCTGAATAGAAACACACATATCATTTTTTTATCCCCACCCTCTAAAAAGTGTATGTGTCCATAATCACTGATATCTTGTTCTGCTGAACAGATACACATAATAAGTGCCACTCATGAAAGAAATAACGTTGGCTTAGTACTGGTGGAGTTGCAAACTTGCCAACACACCAAATGCCTCTAGGATTTCTACTGTAGCAGAGATAAAGACAAGACCATCCGGTTTCCATACTGAGTATTCAAGGAATATTCTGTCTACCTACACACACGGGCTTCATTATATATTTCTAACCAAATCCCAAAGTATATTGCCAGTGCCACTACCTCAGTGGAAAAGATTGGATGAGAATGGGTGTCTACCTACAAGGGTGGTAAAATATCCAGAAATATAATAATTCTGTCAACAAAGTCATCCATCAGCTGTCTCATCACTGAGATAGCTTAATTTCCATAATCACTAGATTGCATAATTCTTTCTCAGTGCAAAATTATTAAGTAGAGCCAAGCATAGCCTGGGCAGAACATGGTTCATCAGTTCCAGCCATTTCAAAGATGAGGCTGGTGTCAGAGAGATGCTAGTGTGTTTCCAGACAGAATTAGGAAAATGAATAGAAAGCATGATATCTGTGTGTTACAGATTACATGGTACATTTTGGTTATTTTACACATCATTTCCTCCCATCAGAAACACTAAATCACTGAACTACAAATCCCAGGACATCTGCAGATTTTGCTGGAGTTAAAAAAGATATGTAAACTTATTTTTCATAACTTAAAATTGATAAATCATGGAATCTAAATTTTTAAACATTTTACAAATATGAGTAATAAAGTATATGTATTAAAATGCTCAAAATATGTATAGTACCACAAATAAATTATTTACTTAAGTGAAATAGCTCATTGCATTTTATCTTGGGATCACAGAAGTTTATGAAACTATAAATATGATGTTTTGACATGACAGCTTATAGGCATCACTTGATGGGACAGCACCAGGTTTTGACATTTCTAATCAAACCTGTCATCCCTTGTGACTTTTGTTTTTGTCTGAGGGCAGCATTTCCCTTTTAGATTTATTCTCTCTGTCTAATATACAACTTTAACTCTGATTTTTTATATCTTTTTTCAAATATCTATAGACACAATGAATGAGGAACTACTTAGATGACTTATTGTGCTCTAAGTTTTACATACAAATTGTGACTGAGAGTTTCCCAGATGGAATTTCAAACTAAAACACTAGTGTTTTAGAGTGATAATGAACTAAATAGTATGTACTGCAATTCTGGGAGGCAAGATATTATGAGAAGAGATTTGATGCACAACTCAAGTAACGTTGAAAAGTGCAAGTTTACCCTTAGTCTCTAATTAAATGTCCTTCTGAAAGTAGAAAAAAAGGGTAAAAAACCAACTCTAATTAAGCAAACACAAAAAGGACCTTTCCCTGCTTTCCCAGAAGGATACCTTCAAATTCTCCAGGGAACTTTACGTCACAATGAGATGAGATGTAAAGATGAAGACTTAGCAAATCCCATTTGTACACTTAAACCTGAGTATAAATGCAGATTGCCAGCTGACTTGCTTCTCTTCTAAAAGATTAATGTTAATTTAAAGGTGCAAGGTGTACATTTTCATGCTATTTTTTTAATTTTCAATTGTTTAAAATATTCATGTATAAACACTGCATTTTCTCCATTTCTACTTTTCTCCACACCCTTCGACTTCTCTTGTACCACCCACTCTCTCTCAAATTTATGACCTCTTTTTTAATTATCATTTTTACACACACACAAGCACACAATACATACACCCTTTATTATTTTTACATACACACACATACACATATGTATAAATAAACTGGTGACTTCATTTAACGTTTATTGTATACATGTGTGTTTAGGGATGGCTACTTGGGAGTTGATAATCTATCAGAAGGCTTATTCTTAGAGAAGACTGTTCCTCCCTCTCTCAGAAGATGTTAATTGTCCATTGTTCTTCATCTAGGAGTAAGACTTTGTGAAATTTCTCCCACCCACAGTGTCATGGCAAGTGGTATTACCACTCTGTAGGTCAGTCTTCTAGTCATGTATAGAAGAAACTATCCCACAGCAGAAGACATGATTCTTTGTCTGTTACAATATTTCTGCTCCTCTTCTGAGATGTGGTAGACCTTAGGTACAGAAGCTGTTTTGTAGATGTATTAACTGAAGCTAGGCATTCTGTAATCAGTTGTTCTCTGCATTTTGACCAGTTGTATACTGCTGTAGTAGTCTCCGTCTGTTGTAAATGAGGAGTGGGAGCTACGTTTATCTGTAGGTATAAAGATAAATACTTACAATGAAGTCATAAATTATACTTTTTTATTATTTTTGAGATTGTATTTTAAGTACAACATTTCTCCCTTCAAACTCTCCCATGTGCCCCTCCAAGCTCTCCTTCAATTGCATGGCCTCTTTTTATATCAAATATTATTGCACACTTATGTGTATGTATATACATAGATATTTCTAGATATAACCATATACTGTTACTTGTATGTATGTTTTTATGACCTGGGGGAGCTACCGCTCCTGTTCCCAGCTTCATTCTGTTACCTGTAGTTCTTTGTGAAGGATTGAGGTCTCATGGGAATTTCCTCATTTAGCTTGGTGTGTCTGTTAGTGTTTAGCACACAATTGAATGGCCATGTTAGTGAGACTTTAAAGGGTACAGCTTCAGATACTAGGAGACAGAATAAACTTCCCGATCCTCTTGCACTTATATTCTTCCTGTCCCCACTTGTACAGTGTTCCCTGAGTCTTGAGTGTGGGAGTATTTTGTAGATATAGGTGTTAGGACTTCAAAAAACCTACAACCAATCAATAGGCAGAATCGTGGAGCACCATTCTAGAAACTAGAAATTATACTTTTAATTTTTTTTTTTAGAAAGTGTTAGTAACAGTGTCTCCTCTAGAGTCTATGACCTTTAAATTATTTCTATTTCATGTGCATTGGTATTTTATTCACATTCATATTTGTATAAGAGTATGGGATCTCCCAAAACTATAGTTACAGACAGTAACTATGTGGGTGCTGGGAACTGAACTATGGTCCTCAGAAAGACCAGTCAGTGCTTTTAACACCTGAGTCATCTCTGACCATAGGAAGAAGGAGCCAGAGACAGCCACTTACTGAAAACTTCAATGAATTTCCCTAGATATGTGCCAGTTAATAAAAATAATAGCTAGGTCTCATCATCCAAAAATGTGACAAATCTCATCTTTGAGAAATGTATTGCAGATTGGAGAGCAGAATTTTGGCTCTTATCTGAGCAGTTCTATCAGGAGGAACAGAATTAGACACTAGTGTAACAACTGAACATCTCTCTGAATTTATTCAAACTCCCCCACATCTTTTTCTAATCAGTTATATCTTCACTCCAAGCATTTAAAGAAAATTTCTTGCTGAAACTGCTGGCTTATACTACCTGGTAGTCAGGAAGAGCATCTGTCTCATAGTGTACCATCTGATGTCCTGAGACTCCTACTAAAATTGGCCTCTAGGTAAGCTTCTAACTCAGTACTTTTTGGAATCGATTTTTATTCTCCTACAGGTTGACATCCAATTATGCCAGCACCATTTGTTAAAGATGCTTTCATTCTTCCATTGTATACTTTTAGCTTCTTTGTCAAATATTAGGTGTTCATAGGTTTGTGGACTAATATCCGGATCTTCAATTCGATTCCATTGGTCAGTGTCTCTGTTTTTATGCCAATACCAAGCTGTTTTCAATACTGTAGCTTTGTAATAGAGTTTGAAGTCAGGGATGGTAATGCCTCCCGAAGTTCCTTTGTTGTATAGGATTATTTTGGCTATCCTGGACTTTCTGTTCTTCCAAATATAGTTAGTTATTATTCTCTCAAAGTCTATGAAGAATTTTGTTGGGATTTTAATGGGGATTGCCTGAAGCTTATGACTATTTTACCCTCCTATATTTGTTGCTTCAGTCTTACTTTTGAGAAATAAACATGTACATATAACTATGCCAACATAAAAAAATACATTATTTTTAGTTAAACCAATTCTTTTTTCTTGTTGCAGTGCTAGAGATTGATGTCAAGAGCCTTCTAAACAAACTTATTTTTGAGACAGGGACTCTAAAGGAGTCTGAAGCTCACGGATTAAACCAGACTGGATTGCCACCAAGTCCTCATGATCCATACCTTCCCCGATACAGGGGTACAGCCATGTGCTTCAGAGCCTGGGTTTCACTTGAGTGTTGAGGATCTGATTGCATTTTGTCATGGTCATACAGTTAACACCCTACATACTCTGTCATCTCCTTGGCCCCATTCACTTCATTTGAACAAATTAGTCCATTCACATTAAACTATACTCCTATTAAGATAAGATATTCTGGTATTCCATAAAAGACCATTGTCAGGTTTGGATTTTTGCAGGAAGGACACCATAGCTTAGCATACAGTCTTGTGCCAATGACTCATTATTTTTAGATGACACAAAACAATATCATCAAAAGCAAAGTTGTACATAGTGATGTATGGAGACACAGGCAAGTTTATAATGGCCTTGTCACACTGGAGTCACATATAGTGAGACTAATTCTTCCAGCAGCAACTGTGAAAACCAATTTGAGACTCAGAGTCCCTCATTCATTGTGGGTTTTATCACAGACACATATTCTTCCTTGCATGTCTGAAAATATCAGACTCTAGTAAAGGAAACAAGAATTCAGAATTTAGCTTAAACAAGCAATACAACAGTTTAAGCTAGTGAGCAAAGTTAATATCATTCATGCAGGTACGGCTTTCTAATGAATAGATCTCAGACTTGATGTCTGAAGTGTTTTGTTTGTGGTCAATGTAAGTCAGTTTTACAGGGCATGCACTTTCTATAGAAGCAAATTTTCTTCATCTGACAATTTGTGTGCATGGAATCACGCTGAATAACAGTATTTTTTAATGATTTAATATTCAAAAGTATTTGATTGTTTCTAAAATAACATTTTGATTTATTCTCCATCATATATAATGGGCAACACTATATATCTCAGACACTAGGGCCACAACTAGTGTGAGATAGCCTTCACATGGTTTGAACACTGGGAAGTCTGTGAAAACACACAATTGACAACTCCAAGAAAAAAATCATCCTGACCTGAATTGAGCTCTGGCACATTCTCAAAATGATATGGAGCAAGGAAAGCATGGTTGGACTGATTCGAAGCCAGAAAAAAGTCTAGTGGAAAAAGTGATTTCATTTCTTTAACTGTTTTGATGCTTCCTGATTCATGTGACCAATGCACTTTACCTCTCTTCTTTGTTTTTCAAAACACTTGTTCATCTTCCTGAGTCCAAGCAGAGGTCTCCCTGAGTCACTCCCTCCAATTACCCTTGTTGAGGTGAAAATATACCTTTCCTTTTTATGGTGTTGGGGGACTTTTATATTTTTATTTGATTTTCTGTTTTGTTTTGTTTTCAACACATCCTATCTCAGATTCCCTTTCCTTCACTTCTCCCAGTCTCATGTCCCTCCCCCCAGATCCACTCATCCTCTGTTTCCCTTCAGAAAAGAACAGGTCTCCCCAGGATTTTAGTTGAATGCAGCATAACAAGCTACAATAAGACTAGGCATAAACCTCATTACAAGTCTGGGTGAGGAAACCCAGTAGGAGAAAAAGGGTCCCAAGAACAGGTGAAAGAGTCAGATACACCTCTCATCCCACTGTTAAGAGTTCCAACAAAACAGAAAGCTAACAACCATACCATGGATTCAAAGGACCTAGGTCAGACCCATGCAGGCTCCCTGATTGAAGCTTCTGTCTCTGTGAGCCACGATGAGCCCTACTTAGTTAATTCTGTTGGTCCTGCTCTTTTGGTGTCCCTGATCCCTCTGGCTCTTAGAATTTTTCTTCCCCTTTTCCCATGGGTTTTCCAGCTCCAAATGGACAGACCCAATGGAGATCTACAATTTGGGCTCTCTCTCTGTCTAATGTTTGACTGTGGGTCTCTGCATCTGCTTCCATCAGGTGGTAGCAGTGGCCTCTGTGATGACAATCGGGCTAGGCACCAATCTATGAACATAGCAGAATACCACTAGGAATCATCTTAGTGATTTTTCCCTCTACCATAGGTCTCCTTTATATTCTTTTGTACTGTGAGATTTTGTTTTCATGAAATATCATTTTGTCTTCAAATGTGCTAGTGTCTTCCTCCCTCTTCCACATACATGAGGAATGCTAAAATACTTGAGAGTAAGCAAAAGCTTTTTAAAAATTTCATTTCCTATGTCTTGAAGCATTAAAGTTTGTAACAAAAAATAATGCAACTTTTACCAATACTTTATGCATATTCAATACCACTTTATAGTCATTAAGATAACTCTCTCCCATATTAACACACTCTCAGTAAATTACCTCATTCCCATCACGTGAAGACTGCTACCGATTGAGTTGAATTTTTTAAATCTTAAATTTTAATTAAAAAGTTTCTCTTTTCCAGTTCTGATAACCACAACAAATGCAGATGTCCATGTTTTATTAAAGGACAACCCTCTGAACCATTTTGAGTAAATATTTACTAATGATAATTTTGTGCTATGACTCCTGTACATATACAAACCTATTCCCAAATCCTTCTAATTAAATAAAACAAGATTCAGTGACCATCTTAGAGTTAAAAATTATTCCATCCAATTTCACAAGTTTTAATTTTCTAATTTAGTCTCTATTCTCCAGCTATGTTGGTAAAAGTATACATATTAAAGATCCTAATAATATTTTTGTCAACACCTCAGCAGCTTATCATTATAGCAGTTTCTTTGCTTAAAGTATCAATTATTGGGCCGGAAAAGAACATAAATTTTCTGCATGAGATACAGCAAAGCTTAAGCAACTTTCTGAGAAAAAAAGCTGTAGTGTAATCAATCTCTTTTCTTCCTTCGTAGTGAGTCTGCATTTTTCCACTTTTATCTGCTTCTGCTATTTTGAATCCCAATTATATGTCTGTTGAAAGTAAAGTCAAAACAGAGTATACTAGTAAAAGCTGTATATTCACAATATATACTAATGATTATAATTCTTCATAATGCATACTTTTCTCATGATTTTCCAAACAACAGTGTTGGAATCATGCTAATTTTAATTAGACACATTCAAGCACAAGCAGTAATATATAATTTAATAAATATCTTTGAATTTTTAACTCATTAGACCTTAGAATATATAGATACACATTTATATACACATCAACAAATTAACTGTTGTTTAGGTCATTATGTTCAAATATGATGACTACTACCCTAGTTGCTTCTCTGTTGTTGTAATGAAACACTGACCAAAATCAACTTGGGCAGGAAAGGGTTTTGTTAGAAATATTTTCAAACACGAGCTTTCTGTCGAAAAAATATCCCAATCACACCCAATCAGAACAAGCTGAATTAAAAATATCCAGGTTTAATAGGACTCCTGCGATCTCGGGTGGCCCTGAGGTGCCAACATGACCACAGCAGGATGGAGGTTGGGGAACGGAGAGACCACCACTAGAGGGGAAAGAGGAAAGACCATTTCTTGACTTTCCACGGAGCAGTTTAAATACATTATGTGGGGGGTCCTGACTTCCTCTAGGAAGGGTCAAAGTTTGATGGGATGCCTTTACCCTCCTGGGGGAGGTGTCAAGGTGCAAGGAGTATAGGGGCAGAGCCCCCAAAGATGGATTACTGTAATCCAATGCAAGAATTCAAGGCAGAAACCTTTAGGCGGAAATGCTGTAGGAAGTCTTAGCTTGTGGTTACCCACCTAGAGGGGCATGATCTCTTAGGCCTATATGCGAATGCAGAGCCTGTGTCAGCCCATCTTCTTCCATTTCCCCAGCTGCTCCTTCGGATTTTTGGATTGCTGGATTCGACGTCTGTCCACTGCTCAAGCATAGAATTCTGATTTGTGAGTTTACACCTAAATAAATAACTATTTCTCAATTGTGAGCGAGTGTGGGATTTCTTTCATTATTATTATTACAACAAAAATTTACATTTACTCCCCTTGTTCAGGGCCCTCCCGCTCGCCCCTACCCCACCGCCCTCCCCCTGTTTCCTTAAGATGTGGCAGGATACCCTGACCTATGGGAAGCCCAAGGCCCTCCCACCTCCATCTCGGTCTAAGAAGATGTGAATCCATATAGAATAAGTTCCCAAAAAGCCAATACATGCAGAATAGCTAGGTCCCAGCGCCATAATCATTGGCTTCTCAGT
>JAQHUG010000220.1:236641-250136 GCA_028555095.1 Dicrostonyx torquatus
ATAGCAGCATTATTTGTAATAGGCAGAACCTGGAAACAACCTAGGTGCCCCTCAATGGAAGAATGGATCCAGAAAATGTGGAATAAATACACATTAGAATACTACTCAGCGGAAAAAAATAATGACATCTTGAATTTTGCATGCAAATGGATGGAAATAGAAAACTCCATCCTTAGAGAGATATCGCAATATCCAAGATGTTTTAAATGAAATATGTGAAGAACAGAAAGATTAAAATCTCTTCTTCACATATTTCATTTAAAGCATCATAGCTTGGGAAGTGAAAGTATAAAACTTTATAATTTAAAAACACTTAAAGGACATTTTGTGAACATTCTCATTGCATAAGTTACTGGCTTTGCAACAAATTACTTCTGAGCAGAAGGCAAATTGAACTAAATGCTACAAGCTCTCCAATTCCATGCAGTAGAGAAAAGCTTGAAAAACCAGAAGGTTGAGAAATCATTGTTCATTTGCATGGGGAACTTGGCTCCCATTGGTATACTTCATTCATTAATATTACTTTCACAAAGCACATGTTTGTTTGTTTCCTTAAAATAAAGCTTCTCTTTCTCTTAATGTCACAAATTTTTACTATAGGTTTCGAAGATAGATTGGAATCAGGGAGCAAGTGAGGCAGCACCTGATAAAATTTATAGTGTTAGTCCCTGGATGAAAGAAAGAGTAATTTCTTGTCTTGAAGCACACATTTTAGTGCTTAGCCAACATGTAATAATAAACAAAGAGGCTCCAAGTAAAAAGAGTACCAGTAGACTTCCAAAAGAATGGTACCATATATAGTGGGGGATCTTTTCACCTTGATTAACCTAATCAAGATAATCCCTCATAGGTGGAAAACTTGATCTGTATTGATTAGATTGGATAAAAACAGCACATAAGGAAAAAGAAGAAAGAACGTGTAGGATAAAATTAAAAAGACTAAAATATTTTTTCTGTTTCTGGGATAAAATACTGCGACCAAAACATAACTTAAGGTTTAAAAAAAATAAAAGACTTTTAACTAAGGTTCCAGAATACAATCTTATATCTCAGGGTTTCTTATATGGCTACAATCAAGTTTTTCAAGAAGGATTGATGTCTTCTCTGAAAATGTACCCAAGAAGAGGTTGATTTCCCTCTAATGAATGTTAGCATGATTAAATTCAGAGGTTTCTCAACTAAATATACTGTTCACTTGCTGGTTGTAACCAAATGCTACCCTTCCTTTTTTGTTTACTGTTACTAAAACCCTTTGCCATACCAAAGCCATGAAGGCAACTGAAACTGACTGCTGGCAAGGAAAAACAAACTTCAGTATTATGGAATGCAACCTTAAAAGTGATTTCCTACTCTCTTTGTCAGATTCTACTAATTCAAAGCAAGTTAGAGCAGCCTTATACTCAAGGACAGACTCCATTTAAGAGTTGGACACAAATGTTTCAATTATAAATGACAATTATATGGAAATGCCAGTTCTTAAGAATTGAATCTAATGTCCCTGAGCTGTAACATCCCTGTCTTAAATACTGTTGGCACAGGTGAAGATCAACCCCTTGCTCTGTGAATACCCAGGTCTGGACAATGTGACTCTAAAAAGATTGTTTACTTATTAAGACTGGCTAGGTCTCACTTCAAAACCCTTGCTTTCTCAGAAGTATCCTGCATGATCTCTGCTTCAATTCCTGCCTCAAGGTTCTTGACTTGTGTTCTTCCTGCCTTGAAGTCCCTCAAAGGATTGTGAGTTGGGATAGGCAATACAAACAAACTCCTTCCTTCCCCAACTTTCTTTGGTTATGGTCTTAACACATCAATAGAAACCTAACTAGAACAGGGCAGTATTTAGCAAATATTGGTCTCAAGAGATTTTTTTTTACCTTGTTGTAACAATAAAGTCATAAACTTTGCCCAATCACAATCCATCCATCTTACAAGAATGACTCAAACTCGAATCATTCTGGATCTAGAAATATGCAAATATCTTACCCTGGAGCCATCCTTCTGAAATATTACTAAATTCTATCAAAGTAGGATAGTGTCTTGTATAGTATCAGAGCAGGCTTGATTCCGTCAATATGCTTTGTGAAGAAAATGATATTCACTACATCCAATAACTAGGTCAAATTAAGAGGCCAACTTTGTTTAATATTATGTCAAAGTAAATGAATTAATTATTTCATGCTACATGCAGATGAAGAACATTGTATTGGGCTAGGTTCTCTAAAGAAACAGAACAAAGAATATATCATTAGAGATATTTATTGGATTGGCACAACAATAGAAATGAGTGTTATTCTATCTTCACACTGGAAGGAGCTATGTTTCCAACCCATGAAGAGGGATATTTTAACAGTTCCAATTCATTGCTGAATTTATAGAAGAAGCCTGGAGAGTCTGAGGTACTAACTCTGCATTGAAAGGCTGACGAATTCAGTAACAGCAGCAAAAATGAACATATTCAAAAACAAGCAATATGTTTATTTTCATAAATTTTGGTATCACTATTATAGTAACAGGGACATTTTCTGATCTGAAAAAGAGGCATCTTCTCTGGCATTAATACTCTGGATATGAAATTCTCCTGAGAGTAACTTATTACTGTATTTGTAGAAGTTTAAGGACACAACTTTATTTACTTATTTATTTGGATTATGCAGTTACAGACAAATCTTTGGAATACTCATCATATAATTATTCATTTTCTTCCACTGCCTTCAAATTTTCCTCTTACCAGTTGGTGGCTAGTTTTACCATGTACCAGCTTGATACATGAGTTTTCAGAGTTAACTTTTCTCTGAATTCATTTATTTACCCTCTCATTTGTGTACCCTCTCCAGTCTAGAATGACTGCTGCATCTTTATTAATGCATTTGATAATGGTCTACACCTGTGAGATGGTCTATCGTTTTTCTTTCAGCTGAGATTTTTACCTCGTGTTCCATCTGAATATTCCACAGATGCAACTTCAGCCCAGTTGCTGAGGAATTTTAATAATGTTCTCTATTTGTAATTTCTACTTCTTTGTTTAAATTCCCCATTAATTCTTGCATGCCATCCAACTTGCTGAGAGATCCCTTGACATACAAACTATTGTAACATGGAGGCCTGCTTGTTGGGGTTACTGTCCTGTCCCGGTACCCCACAGCTGGCAAGCCCCAAAGAAAATGACACAGAGAATCTACATTATGTTATAAACTGACTGACTCATTAGCTCAGCCTTCTTCCTAGCTCTTGTAACTTATATTAACCCATTGTTCTTATTTATGTTAGCCACATGGCCGGTACCTTTTCTCAGCCAGGCAGCTCACATGTTGCCTTCTTGGTTGTCTGCACAGGAATGCCAACAGAGCTTCCTGCTTCCCCAAATTCTCCTGTTCTCACCTCTACTTCCTGTTTGGTTTTCCTGCCTATACTACCTGCCTGGCCAGTCAGCATTTATTTGAAATGTGATTGACAGAATACAGACAATTCTCCTGCACCAACTATAGGTATTTTAAATGCTTACTTAACAATTCCAGTATCTAGGTAATGTAATGGATGTAAGTGAACTTCTTGGTTTGGCTCTAGAAAAATCTTTATTTGTACATTTTTTCTGTTTTATTTTGTTCTTCCTTTGCTTTATCTGTTTGTTTGGTTGATTTGGCTTTTAAAAATGGAATCTTGCTATGTAATGCATTCTTTGCACTCACAATATGACCGAAGGCTGATCTTACATCTGTAACCATTTCAACTGTGAATTCTGGGATTTGTCTTTAATGTTTGTATTGAATGGTGATTATTACAAGTTGTATTTGTACCTAAATGTTCTTTCCTGTGATCCTTTTAGATTCTTCATGAAACACTACTTAGAAAGCAGGGTTTGGTTGGCGTCTTTACTGTTGGAGTTATCCGAAGTTCACTGAAGGGTGAAAATCTCCCACACTTCTGCTTCTCTTCCCAGGGATTCGTGTGACACCTTCCTCTTCACAGTTTTACTAAATATTTTTTTGCATAATCTTGCAGCAGGAAAAGCAGACTTTCTTAACCGGGGTCTCATCCTATATCTCTGCTCCTTTCCTAGAAGTTAGCTTGCTACTAATGCCTGATAGATGGGGATTTCTAAGCTGCTAACTCAGGCTCTAACCGACGCAGGCCATAGATGATTCCAGGGAGTATTCTCATTCACACTACGGCATCTAAATTTTACCTTATATCAGGGAGAAGACAAATGAGAGGGACTTTTCTTCTTCCTCTGGCATCAGATCCTCAGTTTGCTTGGCTGCAGAATCTCTGGCAAGCAGCACTTCCAAATTTCCTCTACCACAGGTAACTCCTGCTTCTTTGACTGCTTGGTCAAAAGGTTTTCTGGGACAGAGGATCGAGGGATTGCCTGTCTCCCTTCTGTGCATATGGCTTCTGCTTAGAAGAGAACAGTATACTGAGAAGTGGAGAGATTCCTGTCCTTACTTAGGAAGCCACAAATGCACTCTTTTAGACCATTTTCTCTGTGTTTTTCTGATAAACCTCACTCTGGAAGAGGCAAGGGCTATGTCTCAGGCTGGTTTTTCTGCATGTTCCTGATAGGCACTCAGCTGAATCCTGAGTAATAAGCAGGGTAGTATCTAAAGCCCTCAGGCTTCTACCAATATTACTATGACAGAAAAATCAGATAAATTCACAACAAGAAGAAACAAGAACACAATCCACTACAGATAGGTTTGTCCAATGAGCAGGGATGCCAATATTATGACTAAAATACCTACCAAACAAATTATAAGAGTGTATTAAAAAGATTGTTACTGAAACTACCTTTGTCTCATAACTGTGATTCAAGAGCACATGAGTATGTACAAAGTAGTAAGTTAAATACACAATATGAATAATCTTAGGAAATGAAATAATTTTGATAGTTGCTTAAAAAATACTGACCAATAATGAACAATTCTTCATTATAGAAATATTGCATAAATTAGAAATAGATAAAACATATTGCAACATAATAAAGACTGTATACATCAAACCTATAACCTACTTTGTAGTAAATGGCGAGGGATTCCTAAGTTGATGACCTCTAAAGTCTAGTGAGACAAAGATAGCTGCTCTCTATACTCATTAAATTAAAAGTCTGGATGACATAAAGTAAAATTTTAGGTGTATTATTCATAACTTAACTTTAGAGTAGTATAGCTACAAGATGTTTGAATCTTTCAGATTTATCTGTCACAGTAAGGACTTGCTGTCATAGACACTGTATTTAATTGTTACTCCCTATGCTGAGCAATCAGTTGACCAGTAGTTATGTAATTATTATCAACAGATGCCATTTGTCCTCTGGTAGGCTCTATGCTAATCATTTATCATCGACATTCACCCAGTGTCATAATAAATATTATTATTCCTTTGTACTGGATAAGAAACCAAAGTTTGAGGAGCCTTAGCTGCTCGCTGATGTCAGATAGTTCATATATTGGCTGGTACTGAATGTTAAACTCCTGCTTCTAAGTCTAAGCTACAGCCAAACACTCCACTTATGAATGTTCAGATCAATCATGATTTGTGCCTATGCTGTTAGTCTTTACACCAAGAACAAAAACACACAAAAATTTCAGCAGATAGTGTTTCAAAAGTGTCTTTCAAGAACAATGGCATATTTCTTCCAAGAAGAATTGATATGATTAATTTTAGAGTTTCCAGTGAAAGATATTCACATAAATATAATTTAAATTTAGAAACCAAATCTCACAGATTACAAGCTTATTCATAAGATTTCTTGGTAGTCTTGAAAATTAGTATTCCTTTCTGCATTACATTATAATGGCAATTACAGAGATTCATTTATCCCAGAATATTACTGACTATTTCTAATTTACTAAGATGGAATCTGTACATCTTCACTAGATATTAAAATTGATCATTTAAGTTCATGAATGGGAAAATGAAGAACTTAGTGGGATTTTGGGGACTGATAATAATGCACCAACGAATTCTAATCGTGTAGCACGCACCATGAAAATCACACACGTGTATTAAAGCTTAAATTCAACTTCTTTTCTCAAATTCAGCAGAAAACTACTCAAAGATGATTTTAAATGAAGTAGGGGTCTAAGACCTGCTCCCCACTGGACTGGCCTTTCCTTATAAAATCCCTGTATTATATTCTAAGTCATTTTCATTGAAATAATTCACATTTCTTCTAAGTTTACAGAAAAGTCACTATTTCCTCATTGTTTCTCTGTTGCATATGATAGCAAGAGCTGCAACAGATGCTTTTGGAAAAAAATGCCCAGGTCATTTGAACAGCAAAATGTAGCCATGGTTTGATTGTGTTGACACAGACAGCCGATCTCTCCATACAAATTTGAGAATCATGACCTTATTGTATACACAAAATGCCTAAACAATCAACCCAATGAATAAAACAGTAGCATGTTGTGACCATCGAGGAGCAAGAGTGTCTGGGTCATAATGGCTGACAAAGGGTCTGTGTGGTTATTCTGGAGAGTCCATAGCAATTTCCCTAGCAATGGGCATTAGATGTGGGAGCGGCAGGGTGAGAGAAGCAGCTTTACTGTTAGTGCCAGTGACACTCAGAGCATGTTGTGCAATTGCCTGCCACATGAAACCACATTGCTGACGCTAATGTGCTGAAGGCTAAAGCAATGCTAATTTAATATGCACTAGATTTATGGAAATCATATTCCACAGGATGTAGTCTAATTTGCACTTCAATAATTGCTTAGGCACACCCATAACTTTAAAACCTTTTTATATCCACATGATACTTTTAATTATAAGATTTTAATTGTTCGACAATCTGGTGTGTGTAGAGTCAAATTTTCTTAAAGGCTTTACACCTTACTAAATATCTATGCAGCTTTATGAATTGCCTCTCCATTATTAATACTTTCTCTTATAAATCGGCTGCTCACTCACATTTCATGTTCTATTTTATTAGTTATGTGTCTTTACTGATATTTACATCTTTCTATCTCATAAGATAGAAATACTTATAAGTATTTGCTTTTAGATTTGGTATATTGCAGACATTGTTGACACAAACGTTCTCGTCTTTTCCATTATGAGGCTATTTGGCAGTTTCTTATTAATGAGTAGAGAGGGACTGCTGTTGGAAAATAACATAAACCATCCACTTTATGGACATATAAAACTCATTTTTCCACCATGTGAGGGCTAGAGAATGCAAAGTTAAATCAGCTATGGAATTGCATTGTTTGCTGAGGATTAGAAACCACAATCTTTTACCATGTCTTCACCTTCCCAAAGTGTCAAGGTTTTCTGTGGGTTTCCCTGACGAAGAGTTCAAATCCCATCCACAAAGACCCCATCTTCATGACCTAGATCAGTGGTTCTCAGCCTTGCTAATGCTGTGTCCCTTCAATACAGTTCCTCATGTCGCAGTGACCCCCAACCATAAAATTATTTTAGTTACTACTTCATAACTATAATTTTACTACTGCTGTGAAACGTAATGTAAAATTCTGATATGCAGGATATGTTACATGTAACCACTGTGAAATGTCATTTGACCCTTAAAGGGGTCATGACCTACAGGTTGAGAACTACTGGCCTAGTTACTACCAAGGGCTTATCTTCTAAAAGTGTTACATTGAGTAAGCTTTCAGTGCATCAGTTTTCTGTGGATGTATTCAAACAATAGATTTTATTTTTCAGATGTTTTCATTTTAGAATTCTTCACCTGATAAATATTAAATATCATTTCCTTTGCTGTTATTTTTCTTATTAGCTCTGAAAATTATCCCATAAGCTCATTCATGATTCTTTAGTTATATAAAATTAAATATGCCTGATTTTTAATACTTTAGTTTTCAATTTCATTGAAAGTACTTTTAAGTATTAGGATGTTTTCTCATTTTGCAGTTGTCCACAAGGGTTACCAAGTGTCACAGCATGCTCTGTTGTCTGCTGTCTTTTCCTGTCTGATCTGCATGGCCAATCTGTAACATCTTAGACTTTGGTGTAACTTCTGGCTGTTCAGTTATATCCTATCCACCAGCTTTATCAATCCTGTGCCAATAAAAAGTGCCCAGTTCAAAAAGCTTTAGGTCATACCTTTACCTCTGTGGATGCCTTCACACAATCTTTACTTTCTTCTTGATAAAACAATGAGGAATAACTATTTTTTAAAGTATCACTAACTGTCTAAAGGGGCTACATGTGAATTTGAAAGAGGTATATGGAAGGCAGCCAAATGCACCAAGCGGTCATTGGAACTAAGAGACAGTGGTGGAGACTTAGAGAAATTAATTAATAATTGTAAGCTAGGTCATGGGGCAGACATTATAGATTGGATGGGTTTGGTGACAAGAACAGCAGGCTACGCAACTTCAGTGTGCTTGCTTGAGAAGTACACAAATGAGGCACCATAATGAGAGAAAAAAATACAACATCAGGGTAGAAAAGATGTAAAGCTCATTGAGAACCTAAAGCCAAACAAAAACCGTACAGATCAGGAAACATTAAAGTTTAACAAACAAAATAAAGAAGTGATATGCTATCTTAAGACTCATTTATATTTCATCACTATCTCTACACTCTATACACTTACTATTTTTAAAGAGAGAATTGGGAAATTGGTGTTACTTCAACATGGGAATGGGCCATAAATGATCTGACACCATGGATTCTCTTCCTCTGCCTTAATTAAATGGGTTGCATTTTGAGAACGTGCTATTACTAAAAGATATTTATTTCAGGTGTGTTTTTCTCAGGCACCCTGCTATTTTAAGTGTTTGAGACTCTAAAGATTCGGTTTCCATATTAATCTACTTGCTGACATTTGTGGAAAGTAAGAGTCATGCCATTTCAAAATAGGAACAAAAGCCTGGGAAGTTATGTGCCTACACCTTGCACTTGCAGAAGAGCTGTGGCGGAGAACTTTGGAGTCTAGACTCCCACATTAACTGCCTGCCTCAGTCCTCCCTCCATGCTGTTTGACTGGAATATTATTCACCTCTCTTTGCCTAAGGGGTTTCAAACCAAAACAGTAGCACTAGTCAGGATTCTTTGGAGTAACAAAATTTACAGAATGAATGCCTCTCTCCTCCTGCCTCCCTTCTGTGTGTGTGTGTGTATGTATATGTATATGTATATGTGTGTGTATATATGTGTATATATAATGTATGTATGTATGTATAAAGGGAATGTATTAGAATGATTTACAGGCTGTAGTCTAGCTAATCCAACAATGGTTGGCTATGAACGGATATTCCACGAATCCAGTAGTTGTTCAGTCCACAAGGTTGTATGTCTCAGCTGATCTTCAGTATGCTCTGGAATCCTGAAGTAGGCTCTAATACCACTGACTTGATAGCAAGGTGAGAAAAAGCAGGGAAAAGCAAAAGTTTCCTTCTTCCATGTCCTGAATAAATAGGCTTCCAGCAGAAGCTGTGGCCCAGATTAGAGATAAGTTTTTTCAGCTCAAAAGAGCTGGATTAAAGGCATGTCTTCCTACCTCAAAGACCCAGACTAGAAGTGGATCTTCCTGCTTCAAATTAAGCTAAATTCCTCACAGGTGTGTCCTCCAATTTGGGGTTTTAGTTAATTCCAGATGCCATCAAGTGGACGACCAGGAACAACCATCACAGGGGTGATGCTATCGCTGTGTCAAAGAGTTAAAATGTTGACTGTGTTTATGCATGTGGCAATCTGAAATGTACACAGTACACCCAATAATGTTTATTGCATTAGCCATAACCTTAAATGTTAATATTTTAATCATCTTTCACCCATGCTTCTGGTGGTTTGAACGGAAGTTTCCCCCACAGGTGCTTGGGGAATGCATTGTTTAAAAGGAGTAGGAGGTGTAGCTTTGTTGGGGTAGGTGTGGCCCTGTTGGATGAAGTGTTTCACTGGGGGTGAGCTTGGGGTTTCAGAAGCCAAAGCCAGACCTAGTGGCTCTCACTCTTCCTACAGCCTATGTATTCAGATGTGGAAATTTTAGCTACCACATCTGTTTGCATATTATCACATGGGTAATGGACTAAACACCTAACACTGTGAGCAAGCTCTGGCTAAATGCCTTCTTTTATAAAAGCTGCCATGGTCACGGTGTCTCTTCTCTGCAATAGAGCAATGATATGACATCTCTCTCAGCCTTTGTTTGGTTTTATTTAGTTTGTCTTTGATCAGTTTTGTAACACAAGACACGATGATGAATCAAAAAAATGAACATACAAACACAATACCCACACAAATAGATATGTAATATTTAGATATGAAACAAGAGAGAACATTCATTCAAATACAAGTTAGTTTTGGAGCGATGTGAATTGATTGTTCCTGTGCAAGTTTCTACTTATGAGGGGAGGAAAGAGACAGTTATCATATTAGATCTCAAATCATATTATTGTATGAACACATGGACATAAATGTTCTCAGGGAATTGTTATGCTTCAAAGGGATTTTGCATCTCAACAGAGCTTGAAAAAACTTACTGCAGAATAAAGCCCATATTCAGACTCAGTACCAGATTCAAAGTGTATAAAAATATGAGTTAATAACAGAAAGCATTCCAAAAGTGTAAACTCTGATCCATTGTTCAATTTTTCTCTTTATAAACTGGTACAGAAAGAGTATAAAAGATTTTGTGAATTTAATGCAACTTTAACATCCAGTCTTTGTCTTCAATACTGGATTGGGAGTTTATAGCCTTTATATATTTGCCTTCTAGTTTTGAGATTTCTAATTTTGCATCTATAAAGGGTCATATTTTAAATTATGGAAAGTTCTCACAATGTATAGAAATATAAAAAAATCTTTTGCAAGTATGTGCTATTTTAAATTCTTGTTTGAAAGATAGTTCTCTAGATTTTCATTTGTCCTGCAATCCAAGGAAAGTTTGTCAAATTGATGATGTTTGCTATTTACTAATTTATGCATTTTAGGAAGATATAGGAGCTGTTTTGAAATCAGCTGAGGTCACTACAATTCTACTCTCTGCAACACATCCAGCTAAGTGAACATCACAGCTTGCTGAGTTAAAATGAATGATGAAAACAGTGAGTACTTGGCTTTGTAAGGGGAAATTTATTCTTGATTGCTTGACTTAGGGGTGGAGCCCAGCGCATCATTACCTAGCATGTGTCGACTACTTTATGAAGGTCAACTGAATGTCAAACCTAAAGCATCAGAGAAGCAGGTGAAATTATCAGATCTCAAGAGAGAAGTGACAGATTAACAGTGTGAAGCTTCATCTAGAGCTTATCATATTAAATTGGAAGTACTGAAACATTGTATGTACTGACAGCTCCTTCAAATGTATATATAACCAGGACCACAGAAGCTTTCTTAAAATTTTAATTATTTTATATCTTAAGATTATAGTGTAATTACATCATTCCCCTCTTCGTTTCCCTCCCTCCAAACATTCCCACATACTCCCACTTGCTCTATTAAATTCATGACCTCTTTCATCATTAATTGTTCTTACATACATATGTGTACATGAACATCACCTACTTGTTTTCCTTTAGGTTGAAGAACCATTGAAAAAAATGAATCTCCATTTTACATAATATCTTTACCTCTTGATAATTTTCAAATCATTTGTGAAACTCATTATAGGTCTTGCAAACTGCTCAAATGTGGAATTCTCTGTACTTTAGTTTCAGTACAGTAAACGTGGGGTTGGATTAGGCACAAACTGGCTTCTTCTTCACTGTGTCATTGTTGCCGTTGCAGATTCTGTTTTTAGAAGGTAGTAAAATAAAGATATTTCTTGGGCTGAGTCTGAGAAAGTAAAAGCATAAGGAGAGCAGCTGCTGACTGCTGAACAGGGCCACCTGACCTTACAATAGCATTAGTAGAATTTCGGCACTAGAGCTATTACTTGAAGGTGGCTCATCAGAATAATTCTTCACAAGCAAGAGTAGTGCCAGAAGCAGTAACACTCCCCAGCCTGACACTGTCCCTCTGCCTGTATCCTCACCATCCCCATGTGTTCTGACTCTTTGAACACAATCATAGGAACTGTGCAGCAAAGTGCTAATCTTACTTTCACAAAAGAGATTTATAGGCATCCAAATATGGTGTAGGAGGGTTCTTCTGTATTTTGTATTGCTTCCATTGGTTAATAAAGAAGACTGCCTGGCCTGTAAGATAGGTCAGCCCTTAGGTGGGTGGAGCAGACAGAACGGAAGTTCTGGGAAGAAAGGAAGTGTGACAGATGCCATGAATCTCTGGTCCAAGATGAAAGTAAGTTAGAATCTTTCTCAGTAAGCCACCGCCTTGTGGTGACACACAGATTTCTAAATATGGGTTAGACTAATATGTATAAGAGGTTAAAACTAATGGGCCAGGCAGTATTTGAATGAATACAGTTTGTGTGTAATTATTTTGGGCATAAGCTAGCTGGCTGCTGGGATCCAGGCAGGATGGAACAAAGGTGCTGGGAACACAGCCATCCCTATTACACAAATGGCTGTAATATGCCACAATCTGACAACAAGCCAATTCAGTATAAAATCATAATATCCTCTTCCTTCATATCTAATAGTTTTCCTAGAATCTTGATCACATTTTCCCTCCACCCAAGATACATAGTGCTAAAATGACCATCCTATATCACAATGTTTTATTCACTTATAAATTATTTATTGATTTGTTATCTATGAACCAGAAAAAAGCCATTAATAAATTATAGTCAATAGGAAACATGTAATAGGCATGAAGTATACTGAATGAAGCAACCCCAGAAGGAAAGATCAGAGCTAAGAATGTGGATGATGGCTCTTTCAGTCCTCTGTCTGGAAAACACATGGACTTATTCTCATCTCTGCAGAATGGAAATGCTAATTTTTCCCCAGCATTGAGCAAATGTGTTTTATAGAAACCCATAAGAATGAATACAAGAGGCATAAGTCTGGGATCTCAGAGGGAGTAGGCATGAGCCAGGACCTCTGTGGGTCCAGGAGTTTGTCTGGGACATGAAAGGGAATAGGCAGGAACCTGAAACTGCTGCAGGTCCAAGTGTGAGTCTGGGACCTCTGAGGGAGCAAGCAGGTACTCTGCTATTCTGGAAACACCCAAACCTGGGACACCCACGGCAGTAGACCAGAGCCAGAAACCTTTCCAGGTCCAACTCCAAGCCAGGGACTTCTGCAGGAGGGTATCCTGACCAGGATTTATAAAAACAGGGCAAAGCCAGCACACTAGGCCAAAGTAGACCTGAGATAGCAAGATCCAAGGGAGCAGAGCAAAGCACAGGAGTGCTAAGCAATCTTCAGGAACATGGAGTAACCAACAGGGTAACTAGAACTGTGGCACTAACTATAATATCTGAGCTTTGGATTCACTGGCACCTAGAAGATTATTCAACAGATTCGTAGACAGCCCCAACCCATACCTATTAGAGGAAAAGATGAGTAGAAAAGGTAAGAACACATGCAACACTGCAAAGAGCAACATAACACCAATAAAACATAAAGACCCTACAACAGCAAGACCTGAACAACCAAATATGGATGAAGCAGAAGAAAAT
>JAQHUG010000220.1:282374-295109 GCA_028555095.1 Dicrostonyx torquatus
TGACCTTCTGTTGAAATATTAATAGTCATGCAGAGTACTAACTAATTTTAGAAATAAGCTGCATTTTGCTTCCTGTACAGAGATCTGTAAAGATCTCTGAGCCTTGCCCAGTGGTAGTGGCACACACCTTTAATCCCAGCACTCGAGAAGCAGAGTCAGATGGATCTCTGTGAGTTCGAGGCCAACCAAGTCAAAAGAGCTAGTTCCAGGACAGCTTTCAAAACTACAGAGAAAAACTGTCTTGGGAAACCAAAAATAAATAGATAAATAAATAAAAATAAAAAATAAAGCCCTGAGCCTTAAGAGGAGGGGGTTGATGAAAGAATACCATTCAGGATTCAGTGATTCTAAGATTGCTACCAGCACATTCTTCAATTGTGGATCTCTATGTTAATTCCCATCTATATCAAGAAGTTTCCTGGGTGAGGACTCAGCAATGCCCTGATCTATGGTTATAGAGATATGTGATTCAGAGTTATTCTATTGATAAGTGTCTTTAGCAGAATAATAGTAGTCATTTTCCTCTAAACTTTCGATCTATCCAGTTTTAGGTTCTTAGCCACTTAGTCAGTGTAAGTTATGGGTTCCATCTCATGGAGTAGGCTTTAGAGCAGATATAAAAGCTTTTGGTTAGATACCTACCTAGGTCCCAGTCTAGTACAGTGGTTCTGTGGGTTTCAAGTGCCACAAAAGAACACAAGTGGACTAGAAGAGGGCAGCAGGAAGACTATGGAGCCATGTGTAACAGAGACAACCACACAACAGGCATCCTTTCTCTGACGAAAGATGTATTCAGTGAAAGAAAATAAGATGTATTCACTGGGGCTGAGCTCACCAAGAATCATGGATCTCTGCATTATGGTCCATTCTGGTTTATTGTAAAACTCTCCATTTACTGTAAAGTTAAGCTTCTTTGATGAGAAATTTTATTGTTTTTAAAATATATCACACTGAAATTGTATATGATGAAAGTTATAAATTTATTTAAAAGCTACCAAGATATTTTCTAAATTTTACATATGAAATTTTATTTTCAATGTGATACATAATTAAGTTTAGGATATTTTCACATCCTTGTTAATTTAATTCTCTATACACTTGTGTTTGCAATGCTTGTTTGTAATGCTTTTTATAATTTATTTATTTTTAGTATATATGTACTTTTGTCTACGTGAGAGTGCCAGATTCCCTGGAACTGGATTTATAGACAATATGAGCTGTCATGTGGGTGCTGTGAATTAAACCAGGGTCCTCTGGAAGAGCAACCAGTGTTCTTAACCTCTGAGCCATCTCTACAGCCCTGATCTGTTTTTTAATGCTCATGAACCCATCATTTTTAAAATATCTACACATACCATCAAATTCTTCCATTATATGCATAAGTCAATAGTTTTTCATTAAATTATAACACTATGTAATTATTATCATATTACAATTAAGTAGCATCACCTTTCTGAAAACAATTCATATATTAAAAAGTAACACATACATCCATTTCCACACAGAACTACAAGCAAGACCAGTCTATTTGTCCTACAGAAGACTTATTCTTCAGATTTTGCTTAATGAGAATCATTATATTGTCTCTTTAATACGCTTTCTTTTAAATAGTCTACAAATATTTGAGTTTTAACACATTGTTACATGCATTTGTACTTTTCTTTTTAACTCTGAGAATATACATAAATATATTAAGCATCTAAGTAAGTATCTGTGAAGATCTCATTATTCTAACTCACTGTTTTACATGACTGAAATAATTTTACCTTTCTGTTCCTTTTACAAATTAGATGTTTGCAGGCATTTGTGTAAACACATGGGCAGTGTTCATTTTCATCTTAAGCCCACTATTCTATTGGGTATTTGACTTTTTTGCTTTCTTTCTTTTTTGTTTACTTCAAATTATTCTCCACCTAATACAAATAGTAGAACTTGACCTATTTTACATCCTCCATATACAAACCACCAGTTTTCACTTTTACCTAGCAATGCAGGTTTTCAAATGTGTCACTCATATGTAGAACTGCTTCATGAGACCTCCGTATTTTTCATGTTTTCCTCATTGAGACTCCTCCTTTAACATTCGCAGGAGGTAAATCTTCCTACCTTTGCATCTCTGGTTCATGAGACATATTTTATGTGTTCATAGCTATGAAAATTCATTTAGCATTTGTGTCCTCTACTCTGTACCATGTACCAGTAACAGATTTTTAATTATAGATTTGTGTGATGTTTTAAGCTCTGATAAATTTAGTTTATAGCTTTTACAATGCTTGAGTTTTTATTTTTACATGTAAATATTAGTGTCAGATATTTAATTCCAGAGAATTAATTCTTAATTTTGTTTATGATTGTATTGTCTTTAAAAATTAAACAATAGAAAACTGGCATTTATGATAATTTGCAATTCCACTCAAGTAAATATGTTTTGGAAAAAAAATTAATAAGCAAGTAGAATATCCCTGCTGCCTGATTAATGTGTGTGAGATATAAAAGCTATCTGACAACAGTCATTGGGTTTCCTTTATTTCTTGACTTGGACAACTAAGTCTGTATCTATGGAAAGCTGGTATTTAAAACCTGCCAGACTGGAAGCTTCACTCCTTGATACAGTAAATCAGCTGAGGATTCTTTCTCCAAGGACAGTACCCCACAGAATCTGTGTGGTTTTTGCTTTCCTCTTCTTATATTCAATCCTTTTTTATTCTGTCATGTTTTAAAGTTCATTTTGTCTGCCACATTTCTGAAAATTATGGTTTATTTTGTAGTTTTTCTTCAAAACACATAATTTCAACCTCATTTTTTGAGTCTTGTGACTTCATTTTATTCCAGTGTGATTTAGCCTCATTTTATTTTCCTTGTTCTTCAAAATCTTCATTTTTTTCTTTTTAGTTTTCATTGCAAAATGCTACTGCCTTTTAACACAGATTTTCTAAGAAAAAGGTTTACATGTGGCAAAGATCACACAATTATTCAGATGGTAAAACTTGGAAAAGCAGAAGTTTTAAATATTAAAACAATGTTTAGCAAATGCCTACTATATGGTGTCAGGCTTTCAATTTCTTTGTCTGTCTGTTTTGGGTTAAGTTGTCGCTATTAACGGATTCGTGTTATCTCAGTCTTTTAGCTGAGGGTACTTTTTGCCTTGCATACACAGAGCCTGAGGTTCCATCCCTTCTATTGCATATACCAGACATGGTGGTTCACACCTCTTCTCTCAGCACTGGAGAAGTAGAGGAAGAATCAGCAGTTCAAACTCATCCTCAACTACTCACAAGTTTAAGGCTAGACGTGTGACCCTGCCTCAAAAAAAGAAGTAACTTTTCAAGTTGTTCATAATATAATCAGTTTTCATTACTTAAATGATCAGTAAAATTTATTTAATTGTGATGATGGTGGTGGTGATAGTTTTATTGAATCACACACACACAATACAAATCAAAATTGTTAATTATGTTTCCTAAATGTATAACACCTATATCTGTTTCACCTATGTGTGTCCTCTGAACGAACACTCAGCTCCCCACTGCTTACAGGTGTTGTGATTAGGGGAGCGGTGTGTGGGTTGTATATTCCCAGCACCCAGCCACTGGCCCGCTCAGCGGCTGACCGTCTGCACCCGAAATAACCACGTGACAAACTGGATTCATTTCAACTCTGCCCGGCTTATTATCACTAGCCTTTCCTTGGCTAGCTCTCATAATTAAACCAACCCATTATAAAAGTCTGTAAGTCACCACGTGGTGACATACCGGAAGGGTCTAACCTGCATCCATCTCCGGCAGCGGCTTGTGGCTTCTGCTCCTTCCTTCTTCTCCTCCCAGAACTTCCGTTCTGTCTACTCCGCCCACCTAAGGTTTGGCCTAACTATAAGCCAGGCAGCCCTTTATTTACCAATCAAAACACAGAAATACAGGTGGACCCTTCCACATACAGGAATCTATAATTCCCCCTTTTTTAATTCTTTCATTTGCAACTTCATCCCTGCTAATGTTTTGACACTGCATGTCTAACTGAAATATCTTCTTACAAGGTTAAACCATTTTCTCCCTAATTGCCTGCTTTTAGATTGACTATGCATTTTTGGTACATTTTATAATCATATTGTTAATTATGAATGTTAATGTTCTCCATAGTTACATTAATTCACTCTTATTTGAAAGGAATGGAAGTTCTCTCTCTCTCTTTCTCTTTTTCTTTCTTGTACACACACACACACACACACACACACACACACACACTTTTGAGGGAATAGAAAGATGGCTCAGCTGTTAGAGAATTTGCCACTCTTTCAAAGGACCTGAGCGTAGTTCTCAGCACCCATGTTGAATAGTTGTTCCTCCAGCTCCAGAGCATCTGATGCCTTCTCTTTTCTCCTTGGGCACCAGCACACACGTGGATTTTACTTACAGAGACACAGGACAAATAAATAAAAATAAATCCTTTCACACGCAAAAAAAAAAAACACTTTGTTCTCAGTGTTCAGCAGTTTCTTACTTATTTTTGCTACTTGCACTGACTTCATTGATTTCTAAGGGCAATCTTTTAAACAAACCTTCTTGTTCCTTTCCATTGAAATGTTGCATTATAAGTTACATAATATTTTATAATTATGATTATGAGTTACATATTTATGAAGATAAGATTCTAAATATGATGATGAACAAAGTGCATTGCAGTCACTACAAATATCAAAAAACATGTGCTGTATCATGAATATATTAGGTAATAAAATCTACTACTGATTCTAGTAACTACTGAAGTTTAAATTAATTATGACTCAGTGGAAATCTGAGTCCCTGCAGCATATACAATATGGCATAGCATTATAAAGTCTTTGTTACCTTTGGTGTTTTATTTGTAAATAAGGAAGCGCTGAGTTTGACAGATTATGAAAAAGGTGCTATTTTGTGTCCATACTTCATAATCACTTAAATTATATCCATATTCTCTAAACAGGAAACCCTGCTTCATCAAAGCCGGTGCCTGACAATGTGGCTGTGTGTATATATTCCTATCTACCACCATCATGTACACCTTGGCTGGAGAAACAACAGGGCAGGATCCACAGGGTCTCGTGTCAGTGGTGTATCTTTTCAAATTTAAGCAGAAGATCATGAAAAAACACAATAGGTGTTGGGTGACTGGTTGTTGTGGGACAGTCTAACTTTCCAGGTGTTCAGTGGAAGTTAGTGTCCACTGGTGTTCAAAATAGACTTGGGAAAACTGAGTAGACAGACACAATGTAAGAAACTTCCAATTCGCCACAGACAGACATACAACTTTTAAATTTACATCCAGTGTGTAAATTCCATGTCTGGAATTCTTATAATATAGCTCGACTCAGGATATAGCTTTACCAGACTGCATTATTCCTAAGAATCCTTACAAAGAAAATGTCCTCTCTGGGCTGAACCAATGACCCTTTGCTCAGGCATCACATTGTTTGAATTAAGAAGAGAGCCAACAGAACTGTTTCCAGGGAATGTCCTCCTCCAGGTGGCAGTAGTAACTGAGGACCCTTTGCCCCTCCTTGCAAACACATTCTTTCTTGTCCCAAAACTTCAAGGGAAGGTGTGAATCCTACCTTAGTTTATGCACTTCCAAAAAAAAAAAGCAATTTTCTACTTAACAAGTCCTATAGGTGTCATAAGTGAGTAGGTCACAGAGCTCTTAGTTTATCCTCTAAGGTTTTTTTGAGACAAACTAGCAATGATAGAACATAAAGGATTAGAAAAGATACGGACTTCATCAGAATGCTGATCATGAAAACAATAAACAGAGGAGGTACTGTGTTTTGCCACCTATGGATGTTCTGACAGCAAAGTGCCCCATGTTGTCTGGGGTGTTAAAATATTTTAAATGCACTTATTCAAATGATCATAATTTTCCATTGTTACTCAATATGACTTAAGTTTGAAGTATGATAGCACACTGATTTTTGTTTTTTATATTAACATGCAATTAGTCTTACTTTAGTATTTGTTTTTAAACCCTTTTTGAAATCTGTTTGTGGCCCATCTCCTAGATTGATTTTGCAAGATTTGCAAAAAAAAAATAAAATCATAGCAAATAATATGCTATCACTCAAATATGAGTTGTTTCTAAATATAGTAACTAGTTAATTATACACCAATCACCTTTCACGTGTTTAAATCTCAAATAATGTAAGATAAAACCTGACTTCCCAAATCAAAATTAAATTAAATCAATTTATCCAAAACAGTCCACAAAATAAATTAAAGTGACATATGAATATATTTAATATTGTAATATTCTATAATAATTTATTTAGCCTCTTCCCCTTAAAAGATATCAGGTAGCACAACATGAGTCATCTATTCGTGAATTCTCTATCAATCTGCCCTTAAGTAATCCACATACCATCAACAGCATAAGATTTCTCCTTTCCCAGTAGAGGGCAGTGCTGCACATGGAACCAGTATATCCCAGTACTAGGTTCTTCAAGAGCTTTGAATGAATGACTACCTTCTCTCATGCATCGAGAATAAAGGTTGTTTCTTGAAAGATAAGTCTAAGGGAACTATGGGTAAACATAAACATACACAAAGCCAAAAGTTCTGGATGGACACCGATGGCTCATCCTCATTGGGTATGAGTTATGAAGGATTTTCTTTTGAGTCAAGACGATATTAGAAAAGCAATCAATCATTTTATTTTATTTCAGAGTACTCTAACTAATTGGTGTCTATTGTTATGAGTAAATTCACATATTTGGATGATGTAACTTCTACTATTGAAGCTTCTAAACCTCTAAAATCTCCATCATGATGTGTCATTCTTTTGAATCAATGATCTCCAAATCACAACTGCGTTTTAGTTCACTGTATACCTTATGATGGGATCAATATCACATCATTAAATATTCATTTTAGTAATAGTTTATAATAAATCTCCCCTCAGAGGCATTGAAATAACACAATGGAACCTTGTCGACATATGCAGCTATGATTGTATTGATTCTTAGAGAAAAACACATCTGTTCTTTGTGAGGCTTAAGTTATTCCACTCCACAGTCTTATTAAACCAGCACTTACAGTTTTTGATTAGCTTGTTGGTTAGCAGTCTTGACACATCATCCCAGACAGAATATCTCCATTCATTTCCATAATGCTTCTAAATTTTAAACACTTCAGAAAAGGCTATTCCGTCTTTAATTATTTTTTAATTAATCAGTTATTTTTGAAGATTTTACATATGCATGTAATAAACTATGATCATATCTATCCCCACCTCCCCCTCCTATTCTTCTCATAGCTCCACAACACACATTCCTCCTAATAGATAAATAAGTCCAGCTATTACCACCCACATGTGTATGGGTGGGGAGCCATCCACTCTAGCATTGAAAGTGGTAACATCCTCAATGATGGTTCCTTCTCCACCATTAGTTTTCCACAGGCAATAGGTCCTCAGTTAGGAGTGAGGCCTGGATGTCATCTATCTCATGTTTGCTAGAATTTCAGCTGGTTTGATCTCATGCAGCTCTTGTGTAGGCAACCACAGCTATGATGAGTTCCTAATTGTGGCAGATACATCATGCCCAGAGGCCAACACTTTACAGAATTATTCTCCATCCTCCGGCTTTTATATTCTTTCTACCTCCTCTTCCTCAGCTGTAGTGAAGATGGGGTTAAAATATAGATGCCCAGTTCAGGACAATTTTAAAAAAAGAGAATCACATATGTATGATAAGAAGCTCCTTCTGGATGTTTTAGCATTCGAGTTTTTGAGATTAAAGATATATGAAGAAGAAATTGTTTTGTTTCAGTTTTGAAACCAAGAGTTGAGAGTGATGGATCTTCCTTGGGCTTTCTTCTCTGTACTACTTTTTAAATTTTGTTAAAGAGAAACATCTCATAAATAACTTAAGTAACAGCAAGTGTGTCTTAAACAAATCCAGTTAGTTTATGGTGTAGTCTCTCAACCAACCTCACTAGGAACTGTCTCTGCTTTTATAATACATTGCACGGAGGAGGAGAAACTGGTGATATGGTAGAAAATTACCATTCAAAATAGTTATTTAGGAAAGACACTATCAACAGAAACTTCCAGGAACCAACTATAAATTATTTTATATGTAATAATTTGACCTGAAATACATGAACTCACATTTTTGCCATTATAAAATATTTATTGATATGGTCTAGTAAATGAGGAGGGAAATACCTAATCTGAATGCAGGAAAATATTTTATAATGTACAGTAAAATGTTGTGGATTTAATTTAGGCTCTGATGTTTACAGGACTAATTTCACTCACTGTGTCAGTTAATTGGGAGTCAGTTTATTCCCCTGAGAGGACTCACTCAAACAAGACAGGTGAGCATATGTGAAGATCCTGTCCTAAGGACCACAATGTATTCAGCAAGTAGGAAATATTGATGATAATCATTTACTCTGAAAATAACTTTGTATTTGACATTGGTTAAAGTTCTAAGTTCTTTGACTCATTTCAGCTTCACTGAAATTGGTTACTAAAGATTGATGTTAATTAAAACGAAATAATGAAAGTGAAACGTAAAAATACTTTGCAAGTGATGAAATGCTGTGTAAATATTAGGGTGTGTAATTAATCAGAAATACATAGAGGAATTAAGAGTGGCATAATAAAAACTACATTGAATATTTTATCCTCTGAGAAGATTGTTTAGAAAAATCACTTTTGAATGAAGTTTCCATGGGCTTGAAAAATAGCAAGTCATATTAACAACATCATTATACCTTTTTGCTTGTTTTGTGGAGATTTTGTTTACGCTTCAGAATTTTGTCTGAATAGTGACAGATTGATTTAGTGGATCAGACCTAATAATGTTAATGTTGCACTCTCATGGTGTGTGTGCATGTGTAGGTCAGAGGAAAATTTGCAGGAATCTGTTTTCTCTTTCTACTATGGGGATGCAGGGGATGAAACTCAGATAATTGGGCTTGACATCATTTGTCTTTGCTTGCTGAGTCATCTCCTTGGCTCAGTGTATTGGAATGTTTTAAAGGATGTATGTAGTTGCTATAAACTTCTTATATCTGAAGAAAGCACTGCAAATGTAGATAACACTGTGAGCCACCCTAGGGAAATATGTTGAAGAGCCTTGAACCTTGCCCTTCAGCCTCTCTCTCTCCAGACAACTGGGTCCTGAGTGCCCACTCACCACCGACTTCCTCTAATACATGAGAAAAACCATGATTTTTCTGATTAGACAAACATCAGAAGTTGTAAGTTTATTGACAATACTTGATTTACCAGTCAATTGACTTTTTAGTTACTTAATATGGAAGTATCCAATTCTAAAAACATGCATACTGATTATATTAATACCTATATCCAAATATGTAGCTTCATAGTAGGTCTGTGGTCTATAGATCCTAAAAAAAAAGGGGGGGGATATCAGGTCACTGGCTTTATCTTCTAGACCTCACCTCATCACTTCAATAATTCATGGTCAAAATATTGAAAGTGGTAAGAGACACAATTGTTTATTCTGACAGACAGGATGTCAGATTCACCTATGAATTCTCATGGACATCAGACCTCACCTAACTAAAACTCACTGAGAACTTTTTTTAATATATTTTTTATTGATTCTTCAGGAATTTCACATCATTTACCCCAATTCCACTCATTTTCCAGTCCTTCCATGCCTGCTCTCCACCCTTGTATCCTTCCCCCAAAAGAAAATAATAATAATAATAATAATAATAATAATAATAATAATAATAATAATAATACAAAGTTTAAAAAAAAAACCTTTGCTCTTCAGTCTTGCCCACCTCTCTGTCACATATTCCTCATCATACTGGTATTGGGAGCTGTCTGTCATGCAGTATACTCTTTTTCTGTTTGCAAATGGTCAGTGTAATGAGTTGGTCAGGTTCAAAGCCTCTGACTTATGCTGCACCATCAATACCGGACCCTCATTGGGACTCCTCTCAGATCTCCTGCTGTTTCCCTGAGTCACGGAGATGCTGTGGCTATGGTTCCAAAGGACTGATAGATGAGGTAAATGTTAGAGTGAACAACTCAGAATACTAGATGTGGACCTGTGTGGTAGTCCAGTTCTACAACAGGACTCCCCCTCTTCAGGAGAGGGACAGACTCAGTTCTCCTGTCATCGAGGTGAGCTCCCCCCAGCCACAGTTCTCCAACAACCATGCGGTCACTGTAGCCTGATGTGGGATTTCTCTCTGTATGTTGTGATTACCATTAATGAATAAAGAACTGCTTTGAGCCTATGGCAGAGCAGGGCAGGGCAGAGCAGAGCTAGGTGGGGAGGACTAGACTGAGTGCTGGGAGAAAGAAGGGCGGGGTCACAGAAAGTATGGAGCCACTGCCAGAGTAAGGCATTCCGAAATGTTGCCAGTAAGCCACTGCCATGTGGTGATACACAGATTAATGGAGATGGGTTAAATTGATATGTAAGAATTACCCAATAAGAAGCTAGAGCTAATGGGCCAAGCAGTGATTTAAATAATACAGTTTCTGTGTGATTATTTCAGGTCTAAGCTAGCTGGACAGCTGAGAACCAACAAGCAGCTCTCCTCCAACAGCAGCCAGCAAAGGGCAGGGTCAGCTTTCCTGAATGTGGTGGCCAGTGAGGGGCAGCATCTGTTCTCCTGTGCCCATGCCAATAGAGCTAGATCTCCCATGAGGAACAGAGACACTTTTCCCATTACAGACCACCAGGGCCAGCTCTTCTACAAGTGTCCATTGTCGTGACTGCCACTTAAAACCACCATGTTGACTTTGATGAGAAGGCCCCACTCCTCACTGACCCTGGGATAGCTGGCCCCACTTTTATGGAAGAGTTGGCCCTGGTAGCATAGGTGCAGGAGAGCATACTTCACCATACACATAAGTTATAGTTTCATTCTTCAGTGCCTACAAATACATGGTTTCCACTTCTCAGCCCACAATATTATTTCTTTCTCTTCACAACACAATAGCTCAAGCCAAAATGGAATATCCTACACAGGGATCAGACGCTGATTGATAAGGCGGGTCCTGTAGTAGACCATCCACAAAGATACATCATAGGGCATGTCTATGAATGCCCATAGAAGCATCTGTTTTCTTGTCACTGTGTCCAGAGACCACAGTACAGCGCAAAGGCCATGGATGAGCAGGTAATTAGTAAGTAGATCTTAATGAATAAGTTGGGTGTGACATCATCTTTAGGGCAGAAAAATAATACACTTTTTCGGGATATGTAGGTTATTTTGCCTCACTTTTAAAAACCAGAAACCAGAAAGGGACCATTTTATAAATGAAGGGCAGAAAAGAAGTAAACTGAGAAGCAATAGCACAGTTGAGTGCTTAGTGTAGAGGCTGTGCTTAATATCATCAAATACCACAGAAAAGCAAAATGATAAAGCAACACAGTGAGGGAAGGAAAAGATAATGATACAGAAGGGGATCTTCTGAGAAGAATTTTCAAGAACAGTAAGTGAAAGGCTGTGAGAACGGTAATGTGGAGAACTAGAGGAGTCCTTGGTTCATGCACACTGAGGGTGTGAAAATGGAGGACAACTGTGGGAACAATACAAAGAATTACAAAATGAAAAGACACTGAGCAGAAGACCCTCTCCTGTGAACCACTTTTCCAATGTTCATATTGGTTCTTGTTTAAGTTTATGAGTCTGTAACCAGTTCAAAATAATATCTAGCTAACAGAACTAAAGTCTGAGAGTTTTATCTGTAAAAAGTAGTCTCATAACAGAAAGATGTGTGTTTGGCTCTAAAGGACCAAACTGGAACAGATGGGGAGCATGAGGACAAAGGCCAACTTGTAGGTCATTGATTTGAACAGCAACGACCAAAACACTCAGTGTATGTGACACATTTCCAAGCAGCTTTTAAAGAACAAACACTGAAATGACCTCCCTCTACAAACACGGCTTCCACTAATTAAGCCATAATTCATTAAAACCATGCAATTCTATTTAATTATGATGATCCGCCTTTTTCCTTTAAAATAAAAAAGCCTATTTCTACAGTTACACTTACATTTTGCATTTGGGAGGTATCCAAGTACAGATCTTTGCAAGTTATGTACAATACCGGCTAAAAATAATGTCTGGATATTTGTTTCAGAACAGAAGGAATTCTAGACTAATGCGGCAAATGGCATTCCCCCAACTGCGCCCATAACTATTCCATTTCGGTTATGAAGAGAGTTCCAAGGGAAGACAGAAATTAAAATTTCTATCTTCACTGCACTTTAAATTTGTGACATTCAGAGTTTTAGCAATCTGAATATATTCACCGTTCTCTGCTTTAATACATAGGTATAATATTGAATTTTAAACCTTCTCTATCATATGATTTTACTAGAATACGTAAGAATGGTGAAACCCAGTTGCAAAGTAGCAAAATAGCAGCAATGTGAAGAAATGTATATGCTGTAATCAAACTTATATGCAAAATGAATTATAATTCAATAAGTGATAACAGCATGCATGATGATCACCATCATCAACTTTAGGGCATCAAGAAAACAAAAAACTTCTGGGTGTGCTGTGAAGGCTTAGCTTGATGAGATGAATTGAAGACTAAAGTCTTGCCTTTAAAGTAGGCAGCATTCACAGGTAATACAAAGGAAGCCCTCATCCAAGGTAAACATTTAATCTAATTGAATGTCCTTAATTATAGTCTCTCAACTGATTTGTAAAGGTGACATTGCAATCCAAAAGAACAGTAAGGGAAAAGGTTTTTTTTTTT
>JAQHUG010000220.1:306158-321755 GCA_028555095.1 Dicrostonyx torquatus
AGGGCTAGCCGGGAAGAGGCTAGAAATAATGGGCAAGGCAGTATTTAAATTAATACAGGTCTCATGTGATTATTTTGGGCATAAGCAAGCAACCAGTGGCTGAGCGGGCCAGCGGCTGGGGGCTGGGAGCTAGGCGCTGGGAATATAACCCACACCTCTCCCCTCATTACAACACCTTCTACTCAAGTATCTACAATGAATTAGATCAATAGTGAAAAAACTCAGGGACTAGAAAAGCAAATTTATCAATGAATACCCTGTCATGAATGCCAAATTCCTAGATGCCAACCCAAAGCCAAGCTAATGAGAAAATTTTGTAAATTAGTCCTTTTGTTTGACAGACTGTGATGTTTGAAAGAAGTGTATCTCTAGTATTCATTTAATACTAATTCATAGGGTAAATTTGTTTAAGCTTTCTCTCTCTCTTTGTATGTGTGTGTGTATATACATATATGTATGTGTATTTGTGTACAAAATTTAGGAAGATTCTAAATCAGTAGCATACATATGGCTTTTCCCAAGATCTTTAGTGTTACTCAACCCTCCCTATATCATTTTATTTACCCTTTTCTTCCTATCTCCCTCCCCACTTAAAATTTCCTTCCCAAATATTCCTTTTATTTCTCTCCATACTACCTCTGTTTAATTCTTTTCATCTCTTAAATCTCCTCCAGTGTCCATTTCTAGTTTCTTGGTTTCTATATTTACTGAAATTCAAACACAAATATCTAAATATTCAAAGAGCTACATATGAGAAACACATGTGATAAACACACATATCTAAAGATCCACATATGAGAAACACATGTGATGCTTCTCATTCTGAGTGTGCATTACCTCAAGCAGAATGATTCTTTCCTGCTTTATCCATTTTCCTACAAATACCATTTCTCTTTATAGCTGAGAAAAGTGGCACTGTGTTTATACACCACATGTTCATTGTCCATTCACCAGTGTGTGAACAGTTAAGTTTCCATATTTTGGATAGTGTGAATGGAAAAATAAACATGAGTGAACAAGTATTCTGGTGCAGGAGATAAAATAGATATAAATATTGTAACTGTAATTCTTGTTTGATAACTGTTTTGTTATGTGTAATTTTACTATGTTAAAGTTAAAGCTTTCCCTTTTTGTTTAAACAGAAAAGGGGAAATGGTGTAGGAGTTCCTTCTGTTTATGTGTTGCTTTTATTGGTTAATGAATAAAGAAACTGCTTTGGGCCTGATAGGGCAGAACTTAGGTAGGCGGAGAAGACAGAACTGAACGCTGAGAAGAAGGGCAGAGTCAGAGATACCATAGATCCTCTGCCTGAGTTGGACGCTGGTTAGAATCTCTGATAAGCCACTGCCACATGGAAATACACAGATTAATGGAAATAGGTTAAACTAATTTGTAAGAGTTAGCCAATAAGAAGTTAGAGCTAATGACCAAGCATTGTTTTCATTATTACAGTTTCTGTGTGATTATTTCAGGTGTAAGCTAGCTGGGCGGCTGGGACAAACAAGGGGCTCTCTCCCTGTTAACAGTATTCTGTAGTAGAATATAGAATCCTTTGAGTGTATGTCAGGCAATGGTATAGCTGAATTATATTCTAGTTTTTGTGGCACCTCCAGACAGATTTCCATAGTGACTGTACTAGTTTGCATTCCCATTGAAGTGGATAAGTATTCTCTCCCTACACCCATCCAGCATTTGTCATTTTTTTAAGATATTTATTTCACTTTTAATTATGCCCATATGAGTGGAGGGTGCCCATGAATAATTATATGCTATGGTACTGGATTATCAGTGGCTGTGAATCACCTGACATGGACTCTAGGAAATGAACTTTATTCTGGGATGACAGTGCATGCTTGCAATAACAAATTCATCTCGCCAGTCATAAGGCATAGGTAATCTCTCTCTCTCTCTCTCTCTCTCTCTCTCTCTCTCTCTCTCTCTATCAGGCTTGTCTTGCCTAGACTTGCCTAGGGCTCACTGTCTGACTCTATCTTCCAAGTCCAGAAATTAAATAAATGGATCTTTAAATTATTTTCTTACTATCAGTAATGCTGACTGGAGTAAAATAAAAATCTGAGTGGATATGGGTTACCTCATTCAATATAGTCTTTTCTAGGTCTATTCATTCACCTAATTTTCATTATGTCAATTTTCTGTAGAGCTGGAAAATATTTCCTTGTGTATATGTACCACATTCTCATCAGCCACTCAACGGCTGAAGAACACTCAGGCTGTTTCCATTTCCTGGCTGTTGTGACTTCAGCAGCAACAATATTGCTGAGCAAGTACCAGGGGATAGGATGTCAAGTTCTTCAGGTAAATGCCAAGTAGTAATACAGATTTCTTTTTAGGTTTTGAGGATTCTGCATACTGATTTTCAGAGTGGCCAAACCAGTTTGCAAACCCAACAACAGCAAAGGAGGACTTCCCTCTCCAAAAAAAAAAAAAAAAAGTCACTAGCATTTGTTATTTGTTGTTGGTTGTTTTGTCAGATTTATCCATCCTGACTGGTGTGAAGTGAAATCGCAAAGTTGTTTTAATTTGCTTTTCCCTAATGGCTAAGGATGATCATCACTTTCTGAGGTATTTCTTAGCCACTTTTATTTCTTCTCCTGAGAACTTTGTGTTGAAACATTTGTTTCCTTGACCCTTCTTCTTTTTTATTTTGGATATTTGTAGTAATGAGGAGGAGTGGGCTGTGTCCTGCCACCACCCAGCTCCCAGCCACGGGCTAGCTTATACCCGAAATAACCACACAAAAATTATGTTAATTTAAATACTGCCAGGTCCATTATCTCTAGCCTTTTCTTGACTAACTCTCACATCTTGTTTTAATCCATATCTAGTAATCTATGTATCACCACATGGTCATGGCTTATTGGGAAGATTCTAAACAAAGTCCATCTTGGGCTGGAGAAACATGGTGTCTGCTCCAGTGCCTTCTCTCACACAGCCTTCTGTCCTGTCTACTCTGCCCACCTAAGGGCTGCCCTATCAAAGGGCTGAGGCAGTTTCTTTATTCAACCAATGAAAGCAACAGAAATACAGAAGGACCCTCCTCCACCAGATATTCTATGTATTAATCCTCTGTCCAACATCGCTGACAATTATTCTCTCCTGTTTTGTGGGTTTCTCAAATGCCAAATGTTCTCTTCCACCTGCAGTCTTAGCTAGTTCTAAATCATCAGTTATGAGTATGTAACATGGAATAACCACAGAAACCAGGAAAGTATAAAGGATCCATAGGCAGGGGTGGGTCTGGGTGGGGTAGGTTGGACAGGGGACTAGTAGGCTAAAGGTGATATGAAATGGGGAGCAGGGAAGGGGTCATCTGGAGAGGAGGAAGGGAAGTCAATGCAGATGGAATGGGAGGGATACATAACACCAAGCTTCAAGGAATCATATTATTTTATATTTAATATGTACCTAAAAGCACACACACATACACACACACACAGAGGGGGGAAATGGGGGAAGTGGGAGGAATGGGGGGATATCATTCCTTTGTTTTATTGCTTTGTTTGATTAAGGAAGTTAAGTCATTTGAGCTGACAACACTGTGTACAAGAACCAGCCTAAAGAAACTACAACTAGGCACAAAATACTCCTTTGAATAGTTGGTAGTGGTAATCATGGTAGTCAAAGTGGCTTCTAAAATAATATAATCACCTTAGCCCTTTCATCCACAGTTCCTAGCAAGCTTGTTTGTTTGCCTCTCAGGGGTTGCTGAGGATGTAACACACTTAGGACACAAAACTTGAATAATTCAAGCCGAATGTGACCTGATAGCTTTTTTCCTGAGGTCTAGCAGCCATGGTTCCAGAAAATCATGAGTTCCAGAAAATCAAAAAAGTGAGCTGTCAATGGAGGGAAACAATTGAACAGTCCAGCCCAGTTACAGCACCTGTGAACCATGGAGTGACCAGGAGTGTAAGAAGTGACTCTCACATTTCAGTGGTAACCAACAGAAGTATCATAGGACTAAAGACCAACTCAACAGGACAGAAACATGCTTGGCAATGTGTTAACCAAAGTTTCTGGGTCCTACTCTATTTCTTTTATTTTTATTTTTAATTTTTGGCTTTTTGAGACAGGGTTTCTCTACGTACCTTTGGCTGCCTGGAACTCACTCTGTAGACTAGGCTGTCCTGAAACTCACAGAGATCTGCCTACCTCTGCCTCCCAAGTGTTGTGATTAAAGTTGTGTGCCACTACACTCAACTACTCTCTTTCTTTCTTTCTTTTTTATTTTAAAGACTTTATTCTTTTTCTTTTCTTTCCCAAACCTACATATATACAGTTTTAAACACACTGTTAAACCATTTAGAGGTTTTCTTCATCTGAATCTATCTTTTCTGTATATCTCTCTTTTTCTGACCACATGAGTCTTTATTTTGCTAGGTGATATGGCTAGGATTAAAGCCGTAGCTTTGATGGCTGGATTCACCCCATTCCTTAGCTTTCTGAGAGTCTAGCCTCATGGCAGATGTACCCGCCAGAGCCATGTTTATTGCCACAAGTCTATGAAGTTTCAAGGTCCCTGCCACCACCAAAAAGCATGCAGTTGGCTATTCATCAACACCATTTAAGTGTTTCATGACAGGGCCTCTTAAAAGAGTTGCAAGATCTTTGCTTCTAAAGCCGAGTCATGAAGCATCTCTTAAATGAGGTACACTTGCCTCTAGTAAACAGAACCCATCTGAGAAAATACTACCAAGAAGCCATGCATAACTCTTTTCCTTTTTTCTAAAATTATTTCCCAAACTCAGGTTTTAAGTGGATTAGCTGTCAACATTGGGCATCATTCTATTGACTGAGGTTTCTGTCCTGCCCAGTCCTGCAGCTGTTCAGTCCCAAAGAAATACACAGAGTTCTACATTAATTATAAACTGATTGTCCTATTACCACAGATTTCTTATAATATAAGTTATAACTCTTATAACTTATATTAGCATAACTCTTGGAAGAGGAAAGCTCAGTCTGTAGCCGTCACCCAGATGCAGAGGAAGCAAGATAAGAATGCCTCACTGATGAAAGGTACCAAGCCACATGGCTAACACACACAAGAATTATGAGCTAATATAAATTATATGAGTTATTAAGAAGTATGAGCTAATAGGCCAACCAGTTTATGATTAATGTAGACCTCTGTGTGTTTCTTTGGGACTGAAGGACTGTGGGACCGGGTGGGACAGAAACCTCAGCCAACAGTAATGGAGACCAGAGAGCTTCCTGAGCCTAGGGAGTTCATGGATGTTAGAAAAGAATCTATCAGTTTTCTAGTCCAGCAAAACTCCTTACAATGTTCTAAACCTTATCCCTATACTCACAGAAAAGTGTAAGTATTACATAAAGAAGTCTTTATGGCAAATGGAAACTATCATATTAAACTACAACTGGATACAATGCAGAGATCAATACATCATTGAGCTCCCAGATCCACACAGCTTCTGAATCAAAGGCTCAGAGAATATCACTGAAGAGAAAGCTAAGAGCCAGAAAACTAGGAAGCCTTCTGTGAAACAGTTTGTCCTAAAAATAACTACATATACAGTAGAACAGTGGACATATTAATGTAGAAGGGGGAAATTTTCACTATAGGATACTAAGACTGTTATATAAGCTCTCTTGACAATAAGTCCTCTTATTGTCTGTCCGATGTCAACTGGTCAGCCCTGAAACCATATAAATACAAACAATAAAATACAGATACGGTATTTCAATATTTCTGCATACACATTCATTCATATGTATTAATAACAACCAAAATAATAAAGGAAATATGTGAGGGCAGGCAGTTCTTTCACAATATGAATGTATCTAAATTTTTAAGTTAAATTTAAAATATTCCGAGTGTTTTTGCCTTGACTGCTAAATTGTTGAATATTTTAAATACATCAATAATTTAAATATTTAAAAAATATTCCTTAGACATTTATATTTCTTCCTTTGAGTAATCTCTGTAAGTTCTGGCACCCATTTTTTATTTAAAAAATTATATATGATATATTTTGACTACATCCCCTCAGCTTATGCCAGATCCTCCCCACCTCCCTACCCACCAAACATCATGTTCTTTTACATGGTCCATTTTTATTTCAGTTATTAATTTTCTTGGTGTTCAGATTTTTATAAACTTCTTTCTATGCTCTATTCACTATTCATCTCTTGCTAGATGAATAGCTGGACAAACCTTTTTTCTATTCTATAGGCTGCCTTTACACAAATAGTGTCAGATGTAGGTTTAAGCTGCTGGTGAGGGTATTTATATTGACCATCAAAATAATAGCCTCAATTACCCACAACTGGTTCACTGGCTAGTTTTATGTCAATGTGACATGAACAAAGTCACCTGAAAAGGGGAGCCTCAACTGAGAAAATACATTCATAATATCTGGTTGCAGAGCATTTTTAAATTAGTGATTGATGGTGGAGGGCCCAGATCATTGTGAGTGGGGCCAACACTGGACTGGTGATTCTGAGATCTATAAGAGAGCAAGCTAAGCAAGTCATGGTGACCAAGCTAGTAAGCAGCAGCACTTCATGACTTCTGCATCAGCTCCTGCCCCAGGTTCCTGCCCTGGTTCAAATCCTGTCTAGAATGTCTTTAGGGATGGACTATGGATATGAAAGTAAGCATAGGCAAAACAAACCCTTTCTTTTCCAACTTGTCGTTGGTCATGGTTTTTTGTATTAGCAAAAGTAATACCAAATAAGACAACTGGCCCCTTCAAATATTCCAAACCCTAGATGACTATTCAATACTATTCTCAAGTTAAAAATCACAGGTTTATAAAAGTTGAAGGTAAAAAGCCCGTTGCTAAAGGCACAACATTCTTAAGTCATAGGGTATGGGAAAACAAAGCTACTACTGGCTTTGAAGCGTCATTCCTACTGGGTTAGATTTCATAGTGATGGAGGTGTCATGCAGATTTGCACAGTAGAAGGCCAATTATTAGCTGTGACACCCGTGAGTACCAATAATGACTGACCTGGCAAAATAGGTTCATTTGATCTGTAGTGATATGAATCTTGCAATGGTAATGAACCATTCTGTTATTGTGTTTAAGGCCTGATTCACAAGACAGAATTCACACTGGTACTGTTAAAATAGCCAATAGTTAGGTAGATAACAGGCCCTAGTGGAGAGCCTATTCCAACTATTTAGCTAATTGAACATATTATCAAATTATGCTGTAAATATTTGTCTTTATACCTATCAATTACTGTAATTCTCAAACTTTGTCAAAAAAAAAGCTTCTTTTGGTAATAGATCAAGATTAATATGAATGCTCACTTGTCCGGAGAATGAGACTCTGGTGTGCTCATCCATAAGTAGGATGTCTTGTCTGTATTACAAACCATGCCCCCAAGGAAGAGGGGGGAAAAACTGAAATAGCCAACGATTTAAGAGGAAGGCTGTAAGAAAGTGTTATCCAGACATGCTAGGGCCTACAAAAACTCACAGCAACTGTGGTTATGTTCACTAGAGCTGCACAAAGTCGGACCTGAAGAAATTGCAGTGCCAAGTTCCACCAAAATTACAGACTCCCAGTTACTGATGGCTACTGGGGAACTGAGACTCAAGGCTCCAGTAGAAGGCTCTACACTGACTCAGGTTGTAGCAGCATGGCATGGACTCAGTAGGCTAAAGAGTACATAAAGATGGGAAGAAAAGGTGGTGATGGGATATAGGAGGAAATAGAGGGGAGGTACATGGTGAGTTTGACTGAAGCATATTGTATGTAAGCATGAAATGGTTAAAAATAGGATTGGTTCTGTTGTGCCCAAGTTGAGACGACCAGAGAGACCACCACCAGAATCCAGTCATGTCCAGAATGCAAAATCAAGGTTTATTCAGTGCACTATCTAGCCAGGCTGGGGACTCATCTACTACTCAAGACACAGCACAGTAGGGAGGAGATCCCCCACTCCTCATTTGGGGTTGACATATATAAGCAAAAACCGCAAGCCACGTTTACTAAGAGTCAAAGGAGTTGGTTTTGCTGAGCACAGGGTACGGACTCCTTCTGCATACCCTCTTCTTCCAGAAAGTCACAGAAATGAGTAATGATGTTGATAATAGTCAGCAAGGTTAATTTTTAGTTACTTTTCTTGAATTTTTAAGCAATTATTGAAAATAAACAAATCTAAAGATGCATCAAACAGCATAAACTACCACACAATCCTCTGCATGTGTGTTAATATCAGCTAACATACATAAAACCATGCTATTATCAATAGAGTCCCATGAGTAAGCATGTGGAGGAGGTGGGAATGTAGACAAAATAAGAAATATTTTTTTAAAAAAATCTTGGAATTCTGTTGCAAGCAAGAAGAGTTATGAAGGCTTTGTTTTACAAAAGACAGCACCCATGATGCTGTAATTAAAGAAACATATCCTGGCTTGGATCCTACAGTGGTGACAGCTAAGACTTACCCAATGTGCATAACTGGACAGTTAGACTACAGCCATCATAGCAGCATTATTTGTCGTAGCCAGAACCTGGAAACAACCTAAATGTCCCTCAACTAAGGGATGAATAAAGATGAAGTACCTTAACATAATGGAGTAGTACAGAGCAGAAAACAATAACGACATCTTGAAATTTAAAGGCAAAGGGATGGATCTAGAAAACATCATATTGAGTGAAATAACCCAGACCTGGCATACTTCATGGACAAATGAACACAGCAATGCTTGAGGAATGTAAAGCCTCAGGCATGACTAGATAGGAAGACTGATGAACAAAGAACAGAAGAAAAAGAGCAAAGGAGAGGAAAACACAGTGTGCTGCGTTAGACTCTTTAGACTGTAATAATAAACAGAAATAAAATGTGAAGACTAATACACTCTTTACAGGAAGAAAAACACATCCTGCAGTTTAGATCCAGAGATTCCTAGGTGAGGGTAGAACAGTCAGGAGTTGGTACAGGCCCTCTACTGCATATCAGATAGTGACTTCTTGAGAGATCTCACTGGGCACCATTTTATGGGCACCATCTCCTAAAGGCCATACCTCCTAACATCATCACCTGGGTTCTAAGAACTCCCACATGTCATTGTTTTTCCCAGTGGGAGACACGAGCAGACCATAGCATCTAAAGTCCACATCCATCTTCCTACTTTTTTTCTACTTTCTACTTTTTCATGCAAGTTTTCCAGAGTCAGGGAGTTGGCTTTACATTGTTGAGCCTGAGAAAACATCTGAGGATAGAAGGAGAAATGATAGATAAGGTGTGTGAAAGCGAACTGGCATAAGCGAATGCCCTGGAAGGAGATCATTGGGAAATGATGAAAGGGCAGCTTAGTCTCCAAGTCTCGGGCCCTAAGACAAAGCCCCTACTTTCTTCACATTGATCCCATAGGCACACTTTTAAACCAGTTTGCAAAGCTCATATGGAACACATATTTTCGAAAACCAAGTTTTCTCTTCACTGGAGTATTATCACGGGGTTAGCCAAATTGAAACACGTAAATCCCTGAGTAGAGAAAGGTATCGCCATTGTCCTATAGCAATAAAACCTTAGATGGGAGATGGAATGGTATAAAAGTTAAAAATGAGAAGCTAAAACCCAAGAACAGGAGGAAGCTAAGGGAGATTGATCCATATCTTTATGAATTCCTCATCAAGCACATTTCTAATCCTTAAGTTCACTCTTGTAGATATGTGGTTTTGGTCAATATCTTTATTCTTTTCTCAATATTGACCCAAGGAAGTGTCTTCTACAATGATCTCTAAATAGAAGATATTTGATTCCTACATTTAGCTCCTACATTTGAAAGTCTCTCTCTCTCTCTCTCTCTCTCTCTCTCTCTCTCTCTCTCTCTCTCTCTCTCTCTCTCTCTCGTGTATGTGTGTGTGGTTTTGGGATTGTGGGAAGCTCTGTTGGACCTGTCTGCTGTCTTGCTCCTCTTGTTATAGTTGCATGCATTCGGAATACATTTGAGAAAGTACAGTGTGAAAGAAGAGAAGTCTAACAACAGCTTTTTAGAGTTCTTAAATCTGATCATTAGTCCAAAATAAACTGATTATACTTGAGGAAATTTAATTAACAAAGCAAATTGGCAGCAAATATCTACATTTGGAAATGTTTATGTTTTAAAAATGATTGCCATATTAAACTAGTGACTAAAGATATTTAAATAGATAAAGTTTGCATAGGTTTCAGGAACTTCTCAGTGAAGTTATATAAGTATAAAGAATATATATTACACCTTAAAATAAATAAATAACTGACAAAAAAATCTAGATTATCTCACCTCTTGTCCTCCATAGTCATAGTGAACGTTGTTCAAGTAAACTACAACGGTCCTCGAGGAGGAGACCTGGTCATTCATCCTCATCAACTTAGACCATGAAACCCAATATGGACAAGTTCAGCTGAGCCATCATATATGGGCTGTCCATGCATGTTTTAGCATTGCCAGGGCATAAATTTCATTAATTTATTTCACTATAGTACTACAAAGAATCTTAATATGTGGCAAGGTCCTATAGATACCCTAAGAGCTCTTTGCTGGAAATTAACTGTACAGAGAGTTGTGTCTTAATGTTCTCAGCCTGAATTTGGTTCAGCAAAATGATACCTGAGAACTTAACCTTGTGCATAGTTTGCAGGGGCAACTAGTCTATTTTGGATCTGTTCTGAAGTCTAAAATCAGTTAAATGTGTAAAAATCTGTGTTCATAGCAGCATTGTTTGTCATAGCCAGAAACTGGAAACAATCTAAATGCCCCTCAACTGAAGAATGGATAAAGGAAATATGGTACATTTACACAATGGAGTACTAAACAGCAGAAAAGAATGACATCTTGAATTTTGCAGGCAAATGGATGGAGCTAGAAAAAGTCATTTTGAGTGAGGTAACCAAGACCCAGAAAGACAATTATCACATGTACTCACTCATAAGTGGTTTTTAAACATAAAGCAAAGAAACCAGCCTACAAACCACAATGCCAGAGAACTTAGACAACAATGAGGAAACTAAGAGAGACATACATAGATCTAATCTACATGGGAAGTAGAAAAAGACAAGATCTCCTGAGTAAATTGGGAGCATGAGGACCTTAGAAGAGGGTTGAAAGGAAGGGAGAGACAGGGACGGGGGCAGAGAAAATTGTAGACCTCAACAAAAATCAATAAAAATCACAGAAATTCTGTCTTTGTAAGAGGGAATATTGTAATTTTCCTATGTCTGAACTATCCAAACAAGTTCCCATCCTTCCATCCCTCTCACCTCCACTCACCCGGGGGATCTCTTTTATTTTCCCTTCCCAGGGAAATCTATGCAACCATTTTTGGGCCCTTTTTGCTATCTAGGTATCTCTAGGCATCTCTAGGGCTGTGGAATGTAGGCTGGTTATCCTTTACTTTACTCCTAGTATCTATCTATTTATGAGTGAGTACATACCATGCTTGTCTTTCTGGGTCTGGGTTACCTCACTCAGAATGATTCTTTTCTAGTTTCATCAATTTGACTGCAAATTTCATGAGGTCATTGTGTTTTACAGCTGAGAAATACTCCATTGTATAAATGTACCATATTTTCATTATCCATTCTTCGGTTGAGTGGCATCTAGGTTGTTTCCAGGTTCTGGCTATTATGAATGATTTTTTATGAACATAGTTGAGCAAGTGTCCTTGTATGATTGAGTATCACCAAGAGTTGTAATACTGGGTCAGTCGAGAGGTAGGTTGATTACCAATTTTCTGAGAAATGGTCATATTGGTTTTCAAAGACATTGTACAAGTCTTCACTTCTACCAGCAGTGGAGGAGAGTTCCCCTTACTCTGCATCCTCTCCAACATAAGCTGTCACCAGTGTTTTTCATCTTAGCCATTCTGACAGCTGGAAGATAATATCTCAGAATCATTTTGATTTGCATTTCCTTGATAACTAAGGATGTTGAGCAATTCCTTAGGTGCCTTTTGGCCATTTGAGATTCTTCTGTTGAGAATTTTCTGTTTAGATCTGTATCCCATTGTAGTGACATTTCATTTGTATTTTAATAAATAAGGTTTGCCTAAAGATCAAAGATTAAAACAGCCCCATTGATAAGTGGACCACACTCCAGTGGTAGGCCAGACATCACCCAAGAATATTTGGGAGCACAATTTGACCTTGATTGGAAAAACAAATAAGAAAGACAGAGCATTAGATGTGATAGGAAGGGAGAGTGAACCTGGGAAATTTAAGCCAGACCAAATTCCAGCTTGGAACGGGAAGTAGACATGAAGTCCCAACAGCAGTTAAGGAACTATTGGCAACTGATTGCTGCTGAAAGAAACAGAGTCATTTTCTTTAAGAATGTGGCCAATGGTAAGTCAACCACACTCTAGTAGACGGTCACATATCCAAGAATATTTGGGCAGCACAGGTTGGACTTGGTGGATTAAAAAAAAATGATACAAAGTTGAATGCATAGGGAAAGTATAGTAGATCTGAGAGTAGTTGAAGAAAGGATGAGATGATCAAAACATATAGTATTAAATTCTCAAAGAACTAATTTTAAAAATCACTGAAAAATAAATAAATTAAAAATAATAGCTAGGTGGCACATGCCTTTAATCCCAGCATTCATGGAGGCAGGTGGATCTCTGCGAGTACAAGGCCAGCTTGGTCTACAGAGCAAGTTCTAGGACAGCCAGAGCTACACATATAAATTCTATCTCAAAAAGTTAGAAAATAAATTAAAAAGGATTGGTATCCATTAACTTACAGTTTTTTGGACAGGAAATACTATTAGAAGTGATGAAGCAGAAATATCTTTCATGGCAATTCCTACATTACACATACAGAATATTAAATAAGGTATTTCCACGGCAAATCTGTTTACACATCTTTCAATCATTCCTGGCCAGCTCAGCCTGATTCTAAATGTTGTACATAAGGAGATTGCCCTGACTTTGCTTTAGATAGTCACTGAAGCCAGGGCAGCAGGGGAATAAGAATGGAAGTTTTCTCTGTAGTTCTACACATAAAATTCTCCAAACCCCACCATATTATGTGATTAGGAGCCAACCACAGCACTAGTACTAACCAAGAGGAGAACAGTCAAGAGGTCACGAATCAAATTCTGTCACTTAAGGGAGAAATGATGAGGTCTCTACAGAAAGGCAGTGGAAAACTAGCGAAAAAAATGTACTTCATTTTAAAACTCTACCAAGTAACAGGGGAGGCTCACTGAGTGTGACTGCAACCTCATGAAATATAACTAAGAAACACCATGAGACTTGGTACCACATAGTCAACATCCAACATGTTATATGTTATGTATTATATATACATATATATATATATTTCTTATTTGTGCACATATATATGGGAGGGAATTTCAAAGGCAGCCACATCTTACGATGCTAAGAAATGTGGAAGGCAGACCATCAATAGAGAGTCTTCCAATGATTAAAACTGCAAGAAAAATAAGAATTAATTTAAAGAGGCCAAAATTGGAGAAGGAAAAACAAAACTGTCTTATTTGCACATAAAATAACTCCCTACATAGAAGGATCTAACAGACTCTAACTACAAAGTATTATGAATAATATGTGCTAGTTAGAATATCAATAGAAAAGTGGTATTTCTTTACAAAGCAATAAGAAGAAAATCGAATTAAGAATGCCCTTTACCATAGCAACAAAGATGCAGTATCTAAGAAGATAATCAAATAACACTCAGCTAAGAACTCAATATAATAACTTTTAAAAGACCAAAAAAGGAAGGAAAATATCTACAAAAAGGCATTAGCTTGACATATTTCTTTTATTTTTCCTTTTTATTGTATTTTATTTATTATATATATATGTATATATACATATATATATATATATGTACAGGTTTGTATCTATACATACCACACACACACAGCCTGCCATAGAAACCAAGAGACAACTTGCAGGAGTTGGTTCTTCCATTCCATCATGTGGGTTAATCTACTAAACTCGGGTTTGGTGGCAATGCCTTTACTTCTGCGTACCATTATTTATCATCCCATGTTGAGATATTTAAAATGAGATTTAAGCATATCAGTAATCCTAAAATACATATTAAAGAAATTTCAAATCACATGAGAAGCAAAATGTAAACAGATTCAGTTGAGAAGGATATGAAAGAGACTACAAAAGGCCTATGTACTTCTAAGGAATGTGGGACAGGTAAACAGATCTGCTAAGCAATGAGAGGTGAGGAAAACAGCATCAGAGAAGACATAAAACAGAAGCTCAGTGTGAGACATCCACTCAGCAGTAAATCCATCTGGTAGAGGAACTGTTTACAGTAGACACCATGGAGGGATAGCTGTACACACAGAGAAGCAAGCAATCAGCCTTTCTTGTGCTACAACAGCAACGGCTGAACATGTAGATTTTAATAAAAGAAAATAAAATAAAAATGAGAATTTTTTACAGTAGTAAAAAATAAAATATATTTCCAACTTTTAACACTATCGAAGGGAATGAATGCCAGGATGTCTCTAGGTAATGTCAGGAGAAGTAGCTGATTCAGATTCGTGTTCAGAAGATAGCTAATTGTGTGAATCACATGGAGAAGCACAGTGCACACCAAATTAGCAAAATATATGGAAACACTGAGAAGTGAAACTTCACCCTGACCAAAAATGTACACATTTTCTGAAGCAAATTAACAGTGCGAAAAGGCAGGCTCAACCACCATTTTCATAGGAATTTAGTAGATGAAACAACAACACACACAAAATTTAAGTGCAAATTACTTCAAATACTTAAAAATAGTTTGTAATTTTCATTAAAAATAATGAGTGTGTTTTATGACCCAAGGATTTTATTTCTGACTATACTTCAGTTAAAACAAGATGAAGAGTGAGAGGGAGGAAGGAAGCCAGAAATGAAGAAAGAAAAACAATACCTCTATACTGAGTGATCAAAAAATCTTTAAAACACTGAAACCCCATGACTCAGGAAGACTGAAAATAAATTGTAGTGCTTTTGTTGTATGAGTAATATAAATGGTCGATGAAATTAAGTTCTATAACAGATATCACACATGCATACATGTGCATGTGTACACATATATGCACACACACACACACAATGCATGGATTCTCTTAAATGATGAGGTTTTATGAGAGTCATGAATCTACCTGTGGACCACGAGGAACTGACCATTTGCTTTGGGGGCTTTCCCGACCCTCATCACCACCCATCATTACCAACCTTTTCACTGAGTTTTAAGTAAATTAAAATTAGCAGATAATTGTGCAGAGTGCTGTCTAGAGCTAGAAAGAACTGAAGTATTCAATGCACACTGGGGAGGGATGAACAGCACAGGGAATGTCCTCGATTAGGCAGGAGTTGTGACAGGTGACATTTTTGGGAATGTGCACAGGAAAATGAAAGGACATCATGACACATCCAATGATCAAGGAATATGTGGCTATAACATTGAAACTTCATAAAATATATTTCTAAACAGAGGTGAATAAATAGGTACTCACACAGAAATATATTTTCACATTAATAGGTAACGAGAGAGGCCATTAGAACAATGTAAATTATGATTAATGTAAAATACCACGGTAAAAAGATTGGAAACCCTAAAATGAGAGCCGTATCATTC
>JAQHUG010000220.1:340443-351675 GCA_028555095.1 Dicrostonyx torquatus
TCTCGAAAAACCACAAAAAAAGGACACTATTTAGCAGTAGGCATTCTTCCACTTGTTCATCTTCCCAGGCCTCTCTTCTTTGCTGTTTCCTGAGAGTCAGTCAGGTGTGAGAGTTGTGTTGTGGATTTATTAATTAGGATTTTGTGCCCCATGGTCCTTTCTCTGAATTTTGTCTATTGTGGATTTGTGCAGTAGCTTCCATTTGCTGTGAAAATAAGCTTCTGTGATGGGTTTGGGGATCGCACTGTTGTTGGGTGTATAAAGAAAATATAGCCTGGTTACAAAAGATGGCAGGTTCAGGCTCCCTATCCCCTCACTTCTAGGAGTCTTTGATAGGGCCATCCTGATAGATTCCAGGGAGTTTCCACTGCACTATGTTTCTACATTGCCCCCTACATGACCCCAAATTCCAGTCTTCTCTTCTAGTACTCTCTCCCTCCATCCCATCCCACCCCATTTGATCCCTCTTGTTCTCACCGCCACCTGCCGCCAGTCTACCCGCCAAAATCTATTCTGTTTCCCATTTTCAGGGAGAGCCATGCATCCCCCCTGAGCCTCCTATTCAGCATGCTAAATGTTATTTGTGCATATGTATCGTTATTCGTGGGAAAACACCATAGATAACTGAAACTACATTTTTTCATTGTGGCATTTTATTTCTTTTACTCTTATGTTGAAAATAATGTGTGACCAGAAAGAAAGTAATATATAATCATTACACGTTTAACCACCCAACTTTTCATTCAATATTTGCTAAAGCCCTGAGCTTTGTATAATATGGCTAAATGTTCGTCAATAATTTTTCTAAGTCATCTAATATTAGTACAAAGACTAAAATATAATATATATATAACTGACTACTTAAGTATCATAAATATATTCAACAGATAATTTTAAAGAAAGCTGCTAAGAGAATTTTGAATGCTATGAGCAAAGAAAAAGTAAAATGTTTACTTTTGTGCAGCAAAAAAAATGAATCAGTTTATTGAATTAGCTCAACACAATGTGATTTTTGAGCTAACGTGTCAAAGGTACACTTGATCTCACACACAAAAAAAAAAAGACATTCTCAACAGTTATTTTGTTTAGGGCTATAACACCATATGGTTTGAATGTAGAGTGTCCTCCACAGGTTCATGCACTCAAACACTTGGTTCAAGGCTGCTCATCAATTTTACTGTTTGATGAAGTTGGGGAACTTTGGGGACACAGTATCTATCTAAAAGAGATAGGCACTGAGGTGCAGGCACTGATAATTATAGGGACTAGAGCTCTGCCCTGCTTCCTTGCACTTTATCCCCCAGTATGACTTCTACTTATGCTTCTGCTGCTGATGGCGTCACCACTCCCAGTTCAAGACTTCCTTCCCAGTATGGCCTCTATCCTCTGCAACCATGAATAAAAATAAACCATGCTTTTGTTAAATTGTGTTTTTCAGCTATTTTGCTATAGCAACTAGAACAGTAAATAATGAAGCAATTAAATAATGTCAGGCATGCATATGTAATTGATTAAGAAAGGATGTAATTACATTTAAAAATAGTGTTCTTGGTGAGTTTAGAGATACTGAATTCATTTGATACTCAAAGTAATGTTCACTATTGATAGAATATGTAACATTGGTGAATCGAGACTTTTCTACTACCAAGTTTTAAAAACTTTATGAAAACTAACGTGAAAAGTATCAATGATATCTTTGATTCTGTACTTTAGAGAGACATAAGTAATCTCAAAATGTCCAGGTAAGATGTCAAATTAGAACAGACATCTAAGGGAGTGGATGAACAGGGTGCAGAGGAAGGAAGGACTCAGCCCAGAAGGATGGGGCTGCTCAACCACCCCAATTCCTCCAAATCCCTGAGCTGTCTGCCAGCACTTGATGCATATTTCAGCAAGTTTCTCTGAGGAAGGGATACAGGGAGACTGGTAGGTGCATCCTCTGATGCTGCAAAAGACAGCGGTGGCATCAACTACAGCCGCCCTATCGATCAGCCTTCAGTGTCACCACCAATGAACTGCTCAGAATAACAGCAACTGGAAATTCAGAGAGACGATGTGAGATTGTGAAAAGAAAGCTCCATCATCAGACTGGAGCAAAGTAAGCCAGAGAACACAGCAAAAGTGTGGCCTGGATACACGAGCCAGAAAAAAAACAGCTCCCCAACATAGAAACTGGTGTTTTTCCCCAAATGTGATCCCGGAGGTGCGAGAAAGAAACAGGCTTTCACACCATCACCGTTCAAAGGCCGCTTTGGACTTCTCCTGTACTTTACAGCGTGACCTTGTGTTTATTGTGCTTCTCCCAAGCCATTCCTGCTCTGAATGCCCTCCCCACTCTTGAGGAATTTTTCTATTCATATTCCTTTTTCCGGGGCACCTCCCCCAGCACAACCACACCTGCATTCCTTCACCAGTTTTGGAGTTAGTGACTTCTCCTCGAGCAATCTACAAATGAAAAGGAAGGCTGGAGCAAAACCCTCATCTATTGTCTTTCTAAATTGTTAGCTTTCAGCTACAAAGCTGCCTGGCGTCCTCAGGCTGGCGGATATCAGAGCCCACAGCCTGGATACCTGAGCCAGAAAAAAAACAGCTACAGCCCCTCCTCATTGCCAGAAGCAAGACAACCATAGACACACCACGCTCTGGAACCTACACATGCCAAGCTGGCAAGGAGAGCCTCACCTGAGCAGCCTTCCACTTCCCATCAGAGAGGGGCCCGTGGAAAGCCTGGTCACTAATTCACTAGAGGAAAGGTTGTAACTTTGGAGGGCAGGGACTTTGGCCTGGGAATTCTAACAGTCGTCTACATTCACAGAAATCCTATTAACTGGAAAAGCCACAGTTACTTAACTTGTGTGAACTATTGGAGATAGGCAGTCTAACCCTTTCCACCTTTGGAGACTGGTACAGGCCAAGGGAAGGGTGAGGCCATATCACCCCAAAGAACAAAAAATGAAGACTATTGCATGAACTTTCAATTTTTTATATCTATTTTTTAGATGCTTAGCTCTTTTTTATGTATTTTTGCTTATTATTTGTACTTAAAATAGTATGTTTAATTGTTAAGCTATCATGTTTCTCTTCATTTTTAACAAAATAAAATGTAATAAGATAAAGCAGAAAGCATCACTTTATAGTTGGACAAGGCAAACTAACCAAAGGAAAAAAAAGAGAAGGCACAAGAATCAGAAACCCACCCACTCTCACACTCAGGAGTTCCATAAAAGTACTACACTGAGAGCTGTAATATATCTGCAGAGGACCTGGTGCAGACCTGTGCAGGCGCTGTGCTCTCTGATTCAGTCTCTGTGAGTTCATGTGATCTTTGCTCATATTGCTCTCCTTGTGTCCTTGATCCCCTCTGGCTCCCACGTTCCTTCTGCCTCCTCTTTCAAGGGATTCCCCGATCTCTGAGGGGAAGGATTTGATGGAGACAACCCATTGAGAGCTGTGTGTTCCAAGATATCAACGGAAAGAATTCAGGATGTTAGGCTTTAGAATGATCCATGAACAGATAGAAGACTTACATAAGCAGATGAAAGAAGTAATGAAATTAACTCAGGGCCTCTGTAAGAGAGTTACCAAAGTGAATGACTTGGTCAGTAGCATGGAGGAGAAATTCAAAAGTTCCAAGGGAACATTTGCTAAAGAAATGAAGACACTGAAAAAGAACCACAAAGAAGTTCTGGAAATTAAGGAATCGATCAAATAAAATACACAGCAGAAAGCAAATCAACAGACAAGAAAAACCAGAACAAATTTCAGGTATCGATGACAAAATTTAGACAAAATTATATTCAGACATATGTAAAGAAAGAAGTAAAAAAAAAAAAAAAAAACAAGCAATACCCAAACATCTAAGAAGTCTTAGATATATACAGAGACCAAATTTAAGAATCCATGGGGTAGAAAAGGCTAAGATAAAATCAAAAGTCATAGGCAATTTTTAAAATTATACTAGAAAATTTCCCAAATCTCAGAAAGAGTTGACATTCCAAAGCAAGAACATAGTATACATAATGAAAGAATTCTCAAGGCATATGATAGCCAAGATGTCCCAAATACAATATAAAAAAAGTAACACCAGTGGCTGAGGGAATGTCTCAGTGTACCAGCATAAAGATCTGAGTCTAGTCCCCAAGACCCAGGTAAGAATGCTGGTGTTGTAGCTCAAGCTTCTAACCCCAGCACAAAGGTGGGGCAGAAGCAGATAAATTCAAGGGCCTCGTTTGTCAGCCAGTGCAGTCAAAATGGCACGCGCCAGTTCTGTGAATAATCCTTTTCCCAAAACCAGGATAGAAGTGGCTTAAGGAGGACACCTGACAACAACCTCTGGCCTACCCACACATTGGGCACTCACACCCATGTGTAACATGAGCGTCCTACTTGTTGGGGTTTCTGTTCTGCCCAGTACCCCACAGCCAGCAAGCCCCAAAGAAAATCAAACAGAGAGTCTACATTAGGTTATTAACTGATTGGCCCATTATCTCAGGCTTCCCACTAGCCCCATAAGTTATATTAACCCATTGTTCCCATCCATACCAGGCACATGGCCGGTACCTTTCAGCTGGGACAGGGACATATGCTGCTTCCTTGGAGATCTGCGCAGGAATACCAGGGAAGCTTCCTGCTTCCCAAATCTCGTGTTCTCACCTCTACTTCTTGTGTGGTTTTCCCGCCTATACTTCCTGCCTGGCCAATCAGCATTTATTTAAAACATGATTGACAGGATACAGAATTGTCCTGTACCACCCATGCATACGTGTAAACACATGTACATGCATAAATATACTCACAAATACTACACACATGCAAATACAAAGGGGAAACAAGGGAGAGGGGCAAGAGGGAGGGAGTACTAAAGCCTGAACTAGAAAAATGCCAACATACACACAATAAAGACAGAATCATCAAAGTAGCCTTAGAACTTTGATCAGTGACACTGAAAGCCAGGAAATCATATAGCTATATAGACGAAGAGAAGGCAATAGCTGCCAATAGAGATTCTATATGTTTCTTTATGATATTTCATACACACTGAGGCTTGTGTCAGCCCCCATCCCCACTCACTTGCCTCTCCCATCCTTCTCCCTAAGTTCTGCCTACATTTTCACTCTTCAGTATCTAGGACACCCCGGTATACTCTCAGAGGTGTTCTGTAACCTTCCTCACTTCTCTCCTTTAGAACTTTTTCCATCTTATCATGAACCCTTTTCTAGTTTCTGGCCTCTGTCTATACTCACTTCCACAGGAATATAAATATAAAAGTTAAAAGCTGAAATATGCATGTTCAATAAAACCATGGTGTTTGTCTGAGCCTGGGTTTTCCTACTAATATATTTTCCAGCTCCATTCAATTTACTGATTTCGTTTTTTTTTTGTTTATGGTTGAATAAAATTCTAGTATTATATGCACCACATTCTCTTTATCCATTCTTCAGCCGATGGACATCTAGGCTTGTTCCTCTTCCTTGCTGTGAATAAAGCAGATGGATGGATGTGCAAATGTCTTGGCAGCAGGATGTGAATCTTGGGATGTATGCATAGAAATGGTATGGCTAAGTCATAAGGCAGTTTTCTCTTTAGTTTTATTGGGAGCATTCCATATTGATTTCCACAGCAGCTGTACCGATCGATGCTCCTATCACAAGTCCTAAAGCTCCTCTCCAGCCACATCTCCCATTTACTGTTGTTTATTTTCTTAATAACAGTCAATTGAACTGGGGTGAGTTGGCGTCTCAAAGTACTCTCTTTTTTTTTAAAGTTGTGTTGTCCTCATATCTTGAAACATTAAACAATTTTAAAATATTTTTGGTCTTTTGTTATCTTCTTTGCAGAATTATATAACCAGTTTGTTATTCCACCTTTTTTTGGCAGTTTTGATTTGAGGAGGTATTTAATTTTTCAGTTCTTTATATATTCTAGATATTAACCGTTTGTCAGAAGTATACCTGAGAAACAGTCCCTCTCTTTCTTTTTGCCCTCTTTCTTAGTTTGTTTTCTATGGTTGTGATATAAATCATGACCAAAAGCTATGCAGAAAGAAAAGGGTTTATTTAGCTTACATCCTTCAGTCAGTCATCCAAGAAAGTGAAGGCAAGAGCTCAAACAGGGCAGGGACCTGGATGCATAAATTGAAGCAGAGACCATGAGAGGATTCTGCTAACAGGTTTGCTCAGCCAGCTTTCTTATACAACCAAGGGCTACCTGCCCAGAAATCATAGATCTTAGTGGGCTGGGTTCTCTCACATCAATCATTAATCAATAAAATCCCAGAGACTTGCCTATAGATAATCATAGAGAGATAGATTTTCTCAACTGGGATTTTATTTTTCCAGATAATTCCAATTTATATCAAATTAATGATAACAACAAAAGCAACAGGCTAACATACTTTAATTATCACTTAAAATTGATGGAGACATAAGAATATTTAAGGCAAACTCACTCAGATAATGCATGAAAACCAAGCCAGCTCTGTAGAAATACTTTACAAAGCTGAGCATGGTAGTGCATGCCTTTAGTCCTAGCACTCTGGAGGCAGAGTTCTAAGATAGTCGGGGCTTTCTGTCTTGAAAACAGAAAGAAAAGAAAAGAAAAGAAAAGAAAAAAGTCATTAAAGAAAAACTAAATGTGGTAAAATCCACAATCTCATATATGAGAAAATAAGAAATAATAAATTCCGTCACAAGAATAGATTAGCAGCAAAGATGAGGGAAAATTATATTTAGCACAGTGAACCAGCAATTTAGTATTACCAGGGTAGGAAAGGGATGACCAGCAATAAGCCAACATTCTTAAGGTTGTCAGAGGCCTTTTTCTTGGGCAACTCTAAATGCTTTCAAACTGACAGTTCACACTACCCACGAAAACAGTCTTAGCCAACTGGGAAAATGCAAATCAAAACGACTTTGATATTGAACCTCATCCCAGTTCCAGAGATTTTTCTAGAAGACAAATGACAACAAATGTTGGTGAGGCTGTGGGAAAAGAGGACCCTGTACTGCAGAAGGCGTGTAAAGTGGTACAGCCAGGAAATGGAGCTCCACATGACCTAGCTTTGTCACCATCAGGTACATCCCCAAAGACTACATCCTACCCCAAAGACACTCGCAAATGTGTGCCTATTGCTGTTCTAGTCATAAACACAAGGAAATGAAATTGGTCAAGCTGTTCATCTACAAATGGATGGATAAAGATGGTATGGTACATTTACACAGTCGAGTTTTACTCAGCTGTAAAATGAAATTATGAAAACTTCATTAAAATATATGGAATTTGACAAAACTACTTTAGAGAAAATAATTGGGATTCAGAAATATAAATATCACAGGTGCTCTCTCGTATTCAGGTGCTAGTCTCTAATATTCAATATATTTACATGAAAGCATGAGTGGGGGAAGTGAGGGGAGAGTTCATGAAACTAGAAACAGGACCATGAAAGGGGAAATAGGGGTAGGGGAGGTTGAAGAAGCAAAGGGAGGTTCACAGATCACGTGACATAAGAAGGCAGACTAGAAACTACTGTAGTAGAAAGATAAACAGGAGAAGGACAATGGGGGTGAGAGATGGAGGAGCAACACAAATGAATCATATATGAAAATGCTATAATAAAAATGACATTGTTCACATGTAATTTTTAAAGCAATCTCATGGTAATTGGATGGAACTTTCCAATTTCCAATAAGGTAGTGATAAATTAAATCTGGGTTGAATTTTGTGATTCATCTGGTAATAAGTGTCCCTCTGGTTTATCGTGAAAAATAAGCCTGATAACATAAATTATATATTTGTAATTATGGGATAATTTTGTTCTTTTAATTTTTTTCTTCATATATGCATTAAATGCATTTTTATCACTGCTTGTAAACAAAACCTCGCTCATCCCTTTGGTAAGGTAGTTTTATTTGTAGTTGGGTAGCACCCTCTACAGTAACTATCAGTCATCTCTCAGACTGTATGAGTCAGGATGGCAGTTAGTTCCAATGTAGTTAGTAAGTTAAGCGACAGAACAAAGCTATAAACCGTTTACTCCCTCCAGATTCTATCCTGCTTCCGGTACAAATCCTGAGAAGGGGAAATGTGTCATGTTGGTTTGGTCTTCTCCTTGTGCTCATTACCATCTATCCTCAGCTTATGATCCAGTCACATCTCTGAGAAGCCCTTGGTCTGCACTGACAGCGTATTTGTTCTGTGCCCAGGGGTTGTTCCATAAGTCTCTGAATTCCAGTATTCAGCAGGAGTATGACACCAGGTCATCAGAGCCCTCTCCTTTTAGGAAAGTCTATGACAACTCTTGTATCTATCATGAGCTCCATGGAAAGTCATGAGGTTTAAAGAGTTGCAACTGCAGAGAAAGTTGCTGAGTAGGGCTTGTAGTACATCTTCCTCTAAAGATGCTACCACAAAGACCCCTACTTTTCACTGCTTTAAATATATATTGTATACATGCAAGTCTGTGAATACTTGCATAGACTTTCTAAATTTGGGGAGTTGCAGAGGTAATATAGTTTTAATAGAAACCATTTCACTGTTTTGAAGTTTTGATCTTTTTTCTAGTATGGTCCTCTTTCACTGTCTTGGGCAGGTGCAGTTAGTCAGAGCTCTCAGCATTCCTTGTGATCCTAAGAGCTGATCTATCTCCTACCATACACTAAACTTTGTTGCCAAGCAAGGATGGCCAGTAGGTCATGTGCAGTTAATGAATTTGATATGTATTTTCTCCTTACAATGGAATTTGGGAATTAAATCTCAGCATGAGACAGGAACTTCTACATATTCAAATGTCCTTGGACATGATTTTAAATCATTTTTAGATTAGAATATATTTACATTATTTCCTACTTCCTTTTCTTCCATCCAAATCCTACCATTTATCCACCTCCCCTGTTCTATTTTAAACTCAAGGCCCTTATATTTTCTTAAAAATATACAAATACATCTTGCTCAGTCCAAGTCCATATAATGTTACTTGTATTCATGTTTTCAGTGGTGTCTTTTGGTATTAAATAACCAACTATGTGCTCTCCCCTGGGGAAAGCTCTTTCTTCCGTTCTTAGAGTGTCTTAGCTGCCTATAATATTTTGTGTAAAGTTGGGGCCTGATGAGGTTTATCTTTCCATGTTAGTACATCTGTTGGCATCCTTCTTGTTCAGATCATATTTAGTCAACAATATTGGTAAGATGACATGGGTCTAGATTATGATATTCCTACTAGATAGAGTCTCCTAGAAAACTACCTGAACTTCTGGCTCTTATAGTCTTCCTAACAACTGTTCCATTATGATCTCATAGCCTTAGATACAGAAGTACTGTAGATGTTACCAGTTGTTACCAGTTTGGAGCAGGCTCTACAACTATGCATTTTGATAAGTTTTGGTTTTCTGTAATGGTTTCTATTTGTTTCTAAGAGAAATTTTCTGTATGAGAGATAAGAATTACACTTCTGTTGATATAAGGACAAATATTTAGAGTGTATTCAGGGATTCTACTGGTTTAATAAAGGGGTAATTGTAGGTTCTCCCTTAAAATTCGTGAGTCCAATAACCTGATTCTTAATAAATTGTTACCATATTGTGTCTCATATGTTTTGAAGTTTAATATTTTATTTTAAGTTTCAGTCAAAATTAAAGAGACTAGTCTTACTTATTATACCACACCAACCACATATTTCAATAATAAAGCTCCATTATTATACACTGTTACTAAACCATAATTTATTAATAATAATATTCACATTTATATGAATAGATTGGCTGAGGATTAGCTGGTGTGAGCTGGGATCCTTAGGGCATGGCTGTAGTTATTGGTAGAGTCCAAATCTACTCCATGAATCTTTTATACACTTAGAACTAGTGATTCCTCCAGGCTAAGATACTGACAAAGCTATCACCAGAGTACTAGAGAAGAAAATAAAAGGCAAAAACACACTACACATCAGTTATTCTACTGCTTTCTAGCATCAAATAATGTCTTCAAGGTATTAATAATAACTTCACTTCAAATAGGGAAAGTCATGGAGAAAATTTAACAGTCAGTATTTCGTATCCATGAATTCCATACTTCAATAAATCTTAAGTTAGATAAACTATATGAGGAAAAAGTTGAGTGTTTACTTATCCAGACTTTTTTCCTTATAATTATATCTTAAATAGTGCAATGTAATGTCATATAGCATTGGCATTTTTCTGAATATCTTAAGTCACCTAGAGATGGTTTAAAGTATACAAAAAGATGTGCTAGGTCAAAAACAAACTCTATGTCATTTTATAAAAGACAGAGCATCTAAAGATCTTGACATTCTTATAGACATCAAGGAGTGGGTGGCACTGTAGGCAACAATTCCTTGTGCTACACTTGCAGCCTTTCAGAATATAAAGTTACATTTTAACTCTGTGATCAGTGTCTTCAGAGCAATGTCTTTGGTTGCTGTCATCAGACAGGAGTATGAGATGTGGAGGCATAGGCCCTCTCTTGTTACTGCCTGTGTAGTTTTCATGATACCATCATAAATCAGAATGAAGACATTCCTCTCTAGACATTGCTCTGCTGTGTTTCATGAGTTCGATTCTCTCCATTTTTGTTGTTAAGTTCTACCTTCCACATGGTAGTAGCTCGCTCCTTAGAACTTTCTATCACATTCAGAAGTTTCTGCCCTGCTTGGTCCGACAGTCATTCAGTCCCAAAGAAATACACAGGGACTTATGTTAATTATAAACTGCTTGACATATTGCTCAGGATTACTATTAACTAGCTTCGAAAACCTAAATTAATCCATAATTCTTATCTATGTTTAGTTATGTGGCTTGGTACTTTTTCTTAGTAAAGCATTCTCATCTTGCTTCCTCTGCATCTGGCTCTCAACTGCATCGCTGACTTTTCTCTTCCCAGAATTCTCCTAGTCTGGTTGCCTGTGTATACTTTCTTCCTGGCTACTAGCCAATAAGCATTTTATTAAACTAATATGAGTGATAAATCCTAAAGTGTATAAGAGCATTATCCCTCATTATTTCCTCCCTTTTTTCAAAACAAGAGCCTTGAATCTAATCTCCTCTGTTTAGATATTTTCCTGACCTTTGCCCATAACTACTTGTAACCAACACTCTAAACCAAGACAAGCATCTATAATCTATTTTGGGGTAAAGTGGATGTAGTTTTATAGGCTACTTCCTGCTGATTGTGGGTGCCAGTAATCTTTGGGGGACTGTGAGAAATTTTAGGATTATGATTAAA
>JAQHUG010000220.1:365780-377220 GCA_028555095.1 Dicrostonyx torquatus
AAATGATAAATTGTAATCACAAGTGTAATATTAAAGTAAGACTTTTTCTTCCCAAGCTGCTTTTGGTTATATCAGAGCAGCATAAAAATGTAAAGATAACAGTAAGAAAAGCTGAGGCGGACATCTCTGCTGTTGTCAGTTGCTTACCTTATTATTTCATCGACATAAATACCACATTTCTTTTTTCTCTGAATAACATAGTGTAAAAGGCACCCATATTTGTCTTTTTAAATCAACTAAAATTTAAGAGATATTTTGGACAGGAAGTTTTGGACAATGCTCAAAAATAGCACTTTTACAAAGTTTTCTGGCAAATAATGAGATTTCAAATGTATATTTCAGTTTTAGACTGGAAATTGTTGCCTAGCAGATTTTTTTTAAACCAGTAATGCACAACTAAACTGTACAGATGACAAATTCAAAAGTTCATGACTTTTCTTTGTCTAATAGTTTATTGTTGGTACAAGAAAAAAAGTGGTTGATGTATTTTTGAACAGTGACAACGTTTTGAGAAAATGAGATGTTCAATTATCTTTACGTTTAAAATTATACTCAGGGTAAAAAATAACATACCAACAGCAATGCTCCTTGTACTGTGTTGTTAATTCAATGTTCAAATCACGATGTAACTCAGGCACACATACATAAATCACTAGGAGAATACAATTTCCCCCAAATAATTTATACCAAGCTTTTTTTTTTTACTTTATATTTACTTAAAAGCTGAGCTTTTGAAAATATTTCTGATGTTCTAAACCTTCAATACAGATTCATAAATTTGCTGTTAATTACCTTTCCAGATACTTTGACAAAATGTTTGAGATAATTATATTATATAAAGTAGTATTTTATTTTGATTCTTGGATTCGGAGATTTCAGTCCATCATGAGTTGGTCCCATTGCCTTAGACCTAAGACCACCTGATGCTACATACAGAAGCCCATGGCAAAGGAGCTTACCTAATTCCAGCCAGGCAACATTTGAGAGAGAGACACAAGGAGGATATGGTTACAACCCCAGTAAACTCTCTCCAAAGTAAGGCCCTAACAGCCTCACTTCCCTCCACTAGACCCAATTGCTGAAGCTTCTGCCATGTCCCACAAGCACCACTGAAAAGAGAAGATGACACTGTCATGTGTCTGTTGAAGGACGTCTGAAACCTGAATTGTAACAAATACAATCTGAAAGACAGCTTTTATTAACCCCATCAAATTGTACTCCCCAACAATATTCCCAGGTCCAAGTTTTCAGTTGTGTTGTGTTGTATTCTTTGTTTGTTGTTCTGCTCCATCATTGTGACATAAAGATGTTAAGAAGCCCAAATTTCTTTACATAAAAACCCTTTGACAAAGCTGGGTAGTGGTGGCTCACACCTTTCATCCCAGTGCTTGGGAGGCAGAGGCAGGTGGATCTCTGTGAGTTCAAGGCTAGCCTGGTTTACACAGTTAGTTCCAGAACAGACTCCAAAACTACAGAGAAACCCTGTCTCGAAAACAAAAACAAACAAACAAAAAGCCTTTGACATATACCACAGTCCTGTTCTGTTTTAACCAAGAACCATTAACTGTGGCAAACTTCACTCCACTAAAGCATTAGGTGAGTCAGGATATCTGAATGGTCTCACACATACTATTATTATTCTATTATTAAGCAAAGCAGACAAAATTTAGTATTGGTGTGTTTGGTCTAGGAAAGCAGCTCATTTTCACACCTTGTCAGGCTACACTCAAATACATCAACTTAAGACCTAACCTGACTTAGTTAGGGTTACTATTACTGTGATGAAACACCATGACCAAAGCAACTTGGAGAGGAAAGGGTTTATTTAGCTTACACTTCCACACCACAGTTTATCATCAAAGGAAGTCAGGACAGAAACTCAAGCAGAACAGGAACCTGGAAGCTGAAGCTGATGCAGAAACCATGGAGAAGTACTGCTTACTGGCTTATGGTGTGCTCAGCCTGTTTTCTTATAAAACCTAGGACCACCAGCCCAGGGATGGCGCCACCCACAATGGCTGGGCCCTCCCACATCAATCACTAGTTAACAGAATGCCTTACAGGCTTGTCTATAGCCCAATCTTATGGAGATGTTTTCTTAACTGGGCTCCCTCCTCTCAGATGTCTTTAGTTTATATCAAGTTGACATAAAACTATCCAGCACACCATTCATGTTACAACACAATATGCATTCAATCCAACCTTTAAGTACTCATTGTCTTCAATAATACTAACATTTTAAAATTCCAAACACCTAATTTAAAGATCTTACAAAATATAATATACATGTATAAAATGTTCAAAGAGTAAATTAAATTTTTAGAAATCTAATGAAAGCTACATTCGTTCCACCTGCCATCCCAGAGTCAACACTCTAGTTCCAAAGGAAGAAACTGAGCACAAAAATAGATGATTACACCAAAGCAAGACCAAGGTTCAGCAGGGCAAATGCCAAATCTTCCAGCTCCAAGTCCAGCATCTGGGGCTCATACAGTAATGTTCCATGTTCCAAATGGGTTATCTTGCTCTACATTTCTGTCTTTGGCCTCTGCAGTATGTAAAGACTTGCTCCTAAACCACATGGTGGTGGCACATACCTTTAATCCCAGCACTCAGGAGGCAGAGGCAGGTGGATCTCTGTGAATCTGAGATCAGCCTGATCTACAAGAGCCAGTTCCAGGACAGGCTCCAAAGCTACAGAGAAACCCTGCCTCAAAAAAATCAAAATAAATAAATGAAGATTTACTTCTAAGCTAGCTTTTCTCTGTGTCTACAGTGATCGATGGTAGACCTTTTACAGTCCAGGGATCTCAGTATCCCAAGGTCTATGCTGAAACTGAGGTTTTGCCTACATAGCTTCACACAATGGCCTCTCAGGGACTTTCTTCAGGGACTCAGACTGCAGCACTGATTTTTTTTTAAAGGAAACTAATGTTATTAACAATTGCAGCTGCTTTGCTTTCTGTAGTCCCCATGTTAAATGATTAGCTTACTCACATGCCCTTCCATTGTCAAATCGTCATTGTCATCATCATCATCATTGTCATCATCATTGTATTTAAATTCAGCTTCACTCAAGTCCACATGGTACAGGCACAACAAAACAGGATTCTTGGTTAAACTATCACAAGCATAGCCCCTATTCCAATTCCTTATAGAGCCCTTGTTTCTTCTGTAGCCTCTAGAGCAAGGCCTCCACTCTCAACATTCTCTCAGCTGTCTACAATCTTCAGACCAAGAATGCCCTATTAGCCACGATTGCTGGCATGCTATGTCGTTTCTAGCCCCAAGTAACATTTTCGCCTAGATCCCAGCCAAAGAACAATTCCAAAGACCTAAATCTTTCAATCTTTCTTCCTTTTTTGTCCTTTTCCGGATAAAATAAATACCTCGGCAATGTACAGGAGAAAGGTTTATGTTGTTATTTTGGTTCACAGTTCCATGTTAGAGTCACATCTTGTCTGCAGTAGAGAACAGAAAGCAATAAGGAATGCACCCTTGCTGTTCCATTTCATTCTACATCCATAAAATCCCACATCCCAGGAAAGAAATGGCACCACTGTGGAAGGGTCATCCTAACTCCGTTAGTGTAATACGAATATCCCACTGTAGGAATGCCAAAAGGGCTATCTTCTGGGTGGTTTTAGATCCTGTCATCTTGACAACTCTAATAATAACAACTACTAAGTAATTAAAGATAAATATATATATAAATGGAACATCATGCTCTTCCTGCCACCGTACCATCAGGAAGGCAGACTCCAGTTCATAGTATTGATCCTGATAGTACACACTGTGAATTTAAGCCTAAAACCAGTTTCCAACAAATCTGCATTTAAAGACATGAACTAAAATAACCAGTATTACTTCAAAGTAATAAAATATGAACAAATATTTAGTGTGGATGGAGATTACAGAGGTATTTACATAAGTTCAACAAAGGATTCTGGATAGGAACTTGAATAAGTAACTTGCATAAGTTGTCAAAACGTGAATAAAGCCCATAGATGAGTAATAGCATTATGCAAAGACTAACTTCAAATTTTATTAATTATTTCATAAACTTTAAGATTTTTCATGAGGGAAAGGTTAGCTGAACCCTGTATTATCTCTGTACTATTTCTAAATGTATGGTTTTATTCCAAATAAGAACATTTTTAAATAGTCTTATATCTTAGATAGGGTCACTGTTGCTGTGATGAAGCGCCAGGCCAAAGCATTTTGGGAAGGAAAGGGTTAATTCAGCTTACATTTCCACATCACAGTTCATCATTAAGTCAGGAAAATAACTCAAGTAGGGAAGGAACCTGGAGGCAGGAGCTGTTACAGAGGCTCATGGCTTATTCAGCCTGCTTTCTTACAGAACTCAGAACCACCAGTCCAGGGATGGCACCACCCACAACAGGCTGAGCTCCCTCCTGTCTGATGACTCTAACTTGGGTCAACTTGACATAAAACTACCTAATACATCTTGCAAAAATAAATAAAGTAACCAGCCCTCTGGAATAAATCTATAATCACTTACCCTAGAACTTGAAGAAAGAGGACCATGAGACCCAAGTTCAAGGCACACCTAGGCTACACAACGAATCCAAAGCATGCCTGTCAGAGCTGTAATCAGCCGTGCTCTCTTGCAACAGCTTGCTTTTTTTTTTTTTTTTTTTTTTTTTTGGTTTTTCGAGACAGGGTTTCTCTGTGGCTTTGGAGCCTGCACTGGAACTAGCTCTTGTAGACCAGGCTGGTCTCGANCTGGAACTAGCTCTTGTAGACCAGGCTGGTCTCGACCTCACAAAGATCCGCCTGCCTCTGCCTCCCGAGTGCTGGGATTAAAGGTGTGCGTCACCAACGCCCGGCTTGCAACAGCTTTCTAGGATAATGTCTGATATATATTTATACTTGAGTATCCTAACATACCTCTTTCATGACAACAGGAGCCCCATAAAAACAGGGATTGTTATTACTGGCCAGTCTTCTAGAAGATTCTGGCACTTACTCAGTGTTCATACATGAAGGAGGGAGGGAATGAATCAATCAATATCAATTGGATTTTGACACTGCAGAACAAAGGTAAAAAAAAAGACATGAGTTTTTGATAAATAGCTTATGGTGCTCTTCATAATATAGTATAAAGTTTTATTGGCTTTTCTTAATGAGGAAGATCTCTGTCTGCCTCACTGGGTCTTCAAGTTAAAGAGCTAGCTTTCTATTACTCAGAAAGACTCACTGGATAGTGACAGTTCAATGAAGGCTTGTTTCCTGTGTAGTCACCATTCAGCACCTCTTAGCTTCCCCTAAAGTCTGGATCTGATTCTCTCTCAGCAGATCTCCCTAGCCTTTACTGTCCCTCACAGACAGTAAACAGGCCATGGTTGTTTTCAAACTCACAACAATACAGCAATATAAATAAATAACTTAAACCTTAAATATCTGGATTAGAACCCTCATTCAAATTATCCTAAATTAGTCTACAGTGAGGTATGTGTTAATGAAATCTGTACACACTAATAAGAAACCTGAAAAAGAAACTACAACTTCATGTCCAGAATTAATAGTGAGAATGGAGACTTTTGTTTGGGTCTTTTAAGCGATTTCAGCTGCTACAGATGCACTGATTATACATTCTAAAAATCATATTGTAAAGTTCTGGAAGATGCCGAGTTTAATGAATATACTCTATGTGAAACACCACCATAAACCATGTTGTTTAAGTGCAAAGCTCTTGTGCTGACAGCTCTGGAAGCTGGAAAGCACAAGTTCAAAGCACCTATTTGCAATGATCTCTGGGAGACTGCGTTCTGTGTTTGTAGTCCAGAGGCTCCATTGCTCAGTTCCAAAACTGCATTCAAATTTTTGGGTATTTATTACAGTTGTGCTTTGCTTCTCAGTATCAATTTTTCTCTCTTAATTTACTGAGTTATAAAAAGTACTATGTGTGGCTTATAAATAACAGTCATTGATTTCTCACAGTGGTGAGACTTGGAAGATTGAGATCAAGCTGCCCTCAGACATAGTCTGGTGAGGCCTCACTTCTCAATTCAGATTGCAGAAAAGGAGTGTTCTGGGATTCCTGTTCAGGGAACCCTAATCCCACTCAGCAGCACTTCCTTTTCATGTCTAATTCCATCCCTAAGGCCCTGCCTCTAAATATTGGTGTTCAGATTTCAACTATGACAAGTGAGGGGAAATAACCAGTCTTTATCACAGTTTTTTGTTTCAATAGTTTAACTGTACACTTACTTCACTGCAGCAAACCAGACCATGAAATGGGAAATGGTTTTTAAAATCTAGCCAAGAAAGCAAGTGAACAACAAAATCCACTAACATCAGCATCACTACAGGGGGAAATAATAGAAATATCAACACCCGTTTCAAAGGCAGTGTTTGAGCACATTGGGACGTGATGCGGGTCAACTATCTCTCATCTTCAATTGACTATCATCCAACAAACTACTTGAAATGATTTCTTTTGTCTAGAAAACCAAAGGCTTTATTATAAAATAAAGTTAATATAATAAGTTCTTGATATCATGCTTTCAGACAGAGGCAATAAAAAATTAGTATACAATCATGGTCAAAAGCTAGGAGAATAAAAATGTAAACAGATGGATAAGGGCATTAGTCAATTGAAAGTGATGATGTTAGATAATGATAACCTAAGAATATGTTCCCCCTTCTCAGGTTGTTCTTCATTCTAGCTTGCCATTGTTTCTCCTGCTACATAGATCAAAGGTGTTGTATAAAAGATAAACATGCTGAAAGTAAAAGTGAATTGTGATGGGGATTTGCAAGGGTTGAAAGAGTAAATTGATCTGATTTTATTACAAGTATCATAAAGCATTATTAAATTCATTCTTCATTCCAAACAGTATATGCCATGGTTTTCACAACTAAAACAGTAAGGAGTTTTAGATATTCTTGAAAATAAGTGATCTTAAATTTAGTGCCTTTTGTGTGTGTGTAGCATTTTAGAAAATGTTTATAGCTTTTTACAAATTGGTTTTAATACCTATGAATTACATTAACATTAATTATACATTCATTACCTTTGGTGCTTAGAGTAACATATTTGAGAAAATACCAAAAGATACTAATGTTAGTCAGGCATAACGTGCAGGTGAGATTGCAAGCATAAATTTCCTTCATATTCTGTAAATATGCTTTTCTTTCTCAAATAAAAAATCATAAGTGATTAATATATTCTCAATTCATAATCCTTTAATAACAGAGTATCATGAAAATTACTCATCTACTCCAATTTCCAAATTGTGACTTTAACCTAGTGAAGAAGGTTTGCATCAGCGCAGCGTGGCTGCTGCTAGCTATTATAGTTGTGACACTGCCCTTTATTATACTTGATTCACATACATAAAAATCTTATAAGTCCATAAAATAGAACACTTAGGAAAATATAAATCAATACTGTTACTTAAAATTTTTAGTATAATATTCTATGAGCTCTTTAAGAATCCCATAGGATTTATTTTTATCATATTTACTCCCTAACTTCTCCAGATCCTCCATGAGCTCCACCTCCTCCAACTCTGTGTTCTCTTCTGATTTCTTTAATAAGCCACAAACTGCCAGGCAGTGGTGGTGCACACCTTTAATTCCAGCACTCAGGAGGTAGAGGCAGATGGATCTGTGAGTTCAAGACCAGCTTGGTCTACAAAGAATTAGTTTCAGGATAGGCTTCAAAGCTACAGAGAAACCCTGACTCGGAGGAAAAAAATAACCCACGAAGTACAATTTGTGCTGCCCATACACACACAGATGTGGCATCATCAACTGGAATGTGGCCAAGCTACTAGAGACCACACCCTTAACAAACTTAACTCTCCCTCTCGCAGACACTATAGACCATCAATAACCCCTCAGTTGGGTCTGGGGCTTTGGAGTGCATGCTAGAGAACTGTTTGAATTGAACTTCGGCAGGCAGCCACAGCATCTGTGAGTTTGTAAGTGCAGTGGTCTAGTCAATTAAGAACTTTTAATACCAAGGACATTGGACATTATTTTATAAATTTATAGAAATAAGAATATTGAAAACAGCAGGGCGGTAGTGGCACACGCCTTTAATCCCAGCACTCAGAAGGCAGAGGCAGGCGAATCTCTGTGAGTTCGAGGCCAGCCTGGTCTACAAGAGCTAGTTCAAGGACAGGCTCCAAAAAGCTACAGAGAAACCCTGTCTCAAAAAACCAAAAAAAAAAAGAAAGAAAGAAAAATGAATATTGAAAACATTGCTCACTATAAACTATAGAATTAAAAGGAGCTCAGAAAAGTATTTAGGCCCATGCATTTACCAGTTACCAAAATGTGATTAAAATATGTTAATCAGACTCTTAATTTCAAAACTTAGAAAGACTACAAACACAACCTGAAAATAGCAAAAGGAAAAATTTTTAAGAAAAAGTAGAACAGAAAACAACAGAATTAAATATTTGCAAAGAACAACATAAAATGTTTAAAGATTTAATTTACGGTGTAAAACGTGTCACCTACACAGCTGGTCATCTAATATACTGAACGGTGACTCAGTCAGCAATAGAGCTTAAGTGTGCTAAGGGGGGTCTTAAATGGTCTTGCAACATTGCACATAATGATGTGAACTACAGATGTTAATTAGCCTGATATCAGTAACATCTCATGGTGTTTGCATTTGCCAGAGTGTCCTATTGCATATCTTAATTATACACAATTGGTAAGTTTTGCATGCATAAAGGTGTGAAATGTTGATAAAATGTTATTTTCTATTTACTTTAAATCTAATGAACAAAACATCAAAGTGAGCATTGTTTTAGAAAGAAGCCTAAATTCACAGAAATATTGCATCTGGTGTAGTAAAGAAATACAAATTTAAGAAGTATAAGTTAAAAATTAAGACTTAATTCTAGTAGTCTGTTCTGATATATAAATAAACAAATTGAAGTTTAACCAAGAGAGAAGAGATAGCTGTAGTAAGAAGAACGGAATGCTGGGAGGAAGAAGGGCAGTGTGGCAGACGCCATGGTTCTCCTGCCCAAGACTGACGCTGGTTAGAAGCTTTCCCAGTAAGCCACAACCTCATGGTGAACACAGATTAATAGAAATTGGTTAGATCAAGAGTGAGAGCTGGCCAAGAAGAGGCTAGATATAATAGGCCAGGCCCTGACCACCAAAGAAGCAGGACGTGATCTGTCCCACTGAAAAAGGTACAAAGCCATGTGGCTAACATAGATAAGGATAATGGGTTACTATAAGCTACAAGAGCTAATAAGAAGCCTGAGCTAATGGGCCAATCAGTTTGTAACTTATGGAGACCTCTGTGTGATTTTCTTTGGGACATAAAGACTGTTGGAACTGGGCAGGACAGAAACCCTGACAATCAGGCCCCTCATGTTACAGAATGACACCCACGCTCCTCTTACTACAGATAGCAAAATACTAGGATCAGACTAATGAAACATGCTAACAAGAAGGAAAAAAGCAACTTGTCAAAGTATTGTGAAATTATTGAAAGCTATTGTTTAATATTATTGAAAGTTTTTAATTATTGAATGTATTGACATGTTCATGAGAAACAAAAAGAGTGCTTTGAAAACACTCCACACACATTTCTGATGAGTTCTGTCTGAAGAAATGAAAGCTTCCTTGCTGTAGGAGGTCTTACAGCCAGTGGTTACCTGCCCACTAGGGTGTGGCCTCTTATACTATATATGCCAATGTAGCAAATGTGTTCAGCCTCTTTTCTGGGCTCTCTGTTCTGGTTGTGATTTTTGGGTTTTTGATCTCTGTTCAAGCAGAGGATTCTGATTTGTGAGTCTACCCCTAAATAAATACTATCTATTTCTCAATGCTGAGCTAGTGTGGGATTTCTTTTAAGCATCCTTCCACACTTACTTGTATAAATGCCTCCATCAAGTCCAGACTAAAGACCATTCCTAAAGGAGAAGCCCTTCAAGCATTTCTTTTCAAAGTCAGAAACAGAACAATTATAAGGACCACTTTGGCAAAAAGTATCAAAATAGAGAGTAGATTATGCTGTGCAATTAAAAGATAGAAAATCAAGGGAAAGAAGAGCAAAAATAACCACTGCTAAGAAAATGTTCTTTGGGGAGTAATAGAAAGAAAGTGAATTAATCGCAATTGCCATCAATATTGCTCTTATAATTTTAATATGCAAATAAGCAACCTTTAATGAAACTATAGCAATTAGAAAACCTATTGATGTAATGAATGCCTCCTTCTAATGCAACATAACATATCAAGATCCTAAGCAAAAGTCTTAACAAATAGCACATAAGTCTTACATGGATTCAGGTTCTGAAGTTCAAATACAGCTACGAATACAGTATCACATTCTGTATTTTATTATGTGCTATTAGAATGAAGAAATTTTTACTGCAAAACTCCATTGCAAATTCAAGGCTAGGTAATAAGTGGCTGTTGGAGATAATATCTAGAGAATTTTAAGAATGCGCCTTATGGCTCTTTATATACAGAGGATATGCTAGCACTGAAAGTACTAGTTCTTAGAGGCAACATGTTAGGTAACATATCGTCTAATGAGTCCTAATACACACTTTTCAGTATAAAGGAAGCTCCTTACTGTGTGAGTTATTTACTTAATGACTGACACATCCAGACTTTCTATAAAATGTTTGTGTTGACAAGCCACACCACGGGGTCTTCTTTCACAAGGATTTGATGTTTGAATATTCCCAAACTGAACCAGCACCACTGTGAGCTTTATCTCAGCACAAACTGTAGTGTACAGTTGCAGAGTTTTATTCTTTTCTTTTTTCACAAAGCTTCAAACTGCTTGATTGTCTTAGCCTAGTAGAGATGTCTGAGACAGGGGCCAATCTGTGGGCATCTCGGCTGCTGCTCTGAGGGTTTGGTAAGGAACTATACCCACTTTAGAAAGTTTGGCTTTAGAGGGGATTAGAACATGAAAATTGAAAAGAAAGATTTCAAGGGTTATATTTAAAGCTCACGTCAGACACCTTATTTTCTTTACTGAATTAATTAGTACACCAGGGAACAGGTTTGCCTTCCACGTTTTCATAAATGCTTATTATCCCCCTCTCACTGCTTCTGCACACCCTCATTGCTTAAGATCATGTTTACCCCTTTGCATAGACTCCTTTATCATTTATGTATCTATAGCTAAGCACACTCATAAAAAGAAACATACATAACAATCAATGAGGGCTGTCTGAAGAAGAGAAAAAAAATTCCATATTTGTCTTTCTAAAAATTCTGTGTTCTCATAGTATATTCCGCTCCCATCCATTTTCTTGGAAAATTTATTTTCTTTATGTGTTGGAGAAAGAGATGTTTGTTGGTTCCCGGCTGCCCAGCTAGCTTAGACCTGAAATAATCACACAGAAACTATATTAATTAAATCACTGCTTGGCCCATTAGTTCTAGCTTCTTATTAGCTAACTCTTATATTAATTTA
>JAQHUG010000220.1:380123-396752 GCA_028555095.1 Dicrostonyx torquatus
TGTCCCCATGTCAACAGGAAGTAGCTTTAGAGAATGACGTCCCCTCCCTCAGACTTTGGGACTTCGTTTAGAGGTGATTATGCCTTGCATATAATTAAGAGATGGGGGAGGGATAATGGATTGATATTTTTATTGTTTGTAACTTCATGTTTGATGTCTGTTCCCATTGTATATAGCTATACTAGAGTTAGACTGATCTTATTTAGACAAAAGGGGAGATGATGGGGAAAGGTTTTAGCCAATCAGGCTAATAGCCACGCCTGCCATTAGCCATTTCTAATTATTTGGGTTGGACCATCAGGTCCTCCTGATGTATAAAAGAGACAGCCCACGTGTGCTCGCTCTCTCGTTGCTGGCCTGGCACTCCCTCAGAAAGCGTGGAATCCTGGATCTGGTATAGTGAGTTGTTTATATTCTTCCACCTATTAAAATATATATTCTAGAGATAGCTGGCTTGGGTAATTATCTCATTAATTAAATCTACAAGCAGCCCATAAAATGAACTGTCTCTCCATACTTAGCTCCTTCAGAGTCAAAAATTCAAAGATAACACAATAATATACATAATCTAGACTGTGTATATTCCATCTTTACATGGCTTATTTATTTTTATTCTCTCTTTAAAGACTTTACTTTTTTAACCATTTACTTCTTTTTATAACTCTCTATACTCCTTTTCTTCTCTCTCCCAAGCCTACATACATTTTTTAAACACACTGTGTCTCATTTAAAGGTCTTTTCCATCTGAAATTGCCTTTATTGCATATCTGTAATTCATTACTGTCCAGGAGCACTTTTTATAATGCTAAGTGCTTTTTAAAACTTAAGCTGCAGAATTACTAGGTCAAATATGGTACTATCTGCTTGCCCTGCCTAGTCTAGCATGGCAAAGCCCCTCATGCCTCTGATCAACTCCTTGCCTGAATCCATTCCTTTGCTTCTGTGAATAGAGCAACAGCAAGGATGAAGTTGTGAATGTCTCTGAGATGAGATACAGAGTCCTTTTATTGTGTCTCCATAGTAATGTGGCACATCACTTTAATGGGTAGAATCTTTCAGATCAGCTCAGTTTGACAAATGTTTTGCAGTGCTTTCTAATGGGAGTAAATGAAATTATTTCCACCTTACTTAGTGTGGTTTAAAGTATGCTGTTTTAGAGCCAACACTTATTTTTAATTATTTATATAATATTTGAATGTTTGCATGTCATTAAAATTGAGGTGTACATTTTTCTGAGGTAGTGTTCCAGAACATGGTGAACTCTTGCACTTACCCAAAGAACAAGATATTCTCTTCTGATATATGTTCTTGGTTTGTTTGTTGCTATAGAGGGGTCTCACTTTGTAGCCAGGACTGCTCTCACACTTAATAACAATCTTTCTGTCTCAGACTTTCAAATTCTGGGATTACAGATTTGAGATGTGGATCTTAGACCTGTAACATTCTTAGACCCATAACACTTAAAATAATGTGTCATGGAATTTAAATCTACTCTAAATCAATGCCAATGTTGTTCCCCTCTACATGCATCCTCCCCTGCCTGCCTCATTATTGGACTATGTACAGCAATGGACTCAGCTAGCAAACTTCAGAAATGATAAAGCAAAGATGACATCCCAGAGGCTTTTCTGCCAGTAGGGTATCCTGAGTTCTGCAAACAATGTCTAATAAAGCAGCTTCTTGGAAAATTGTACTTTACTTGAAAAATCATTTCTTAGCCAAATTCTCCCAGAAGAAATGGATGCCCTGGTTAACTATCTAATTACTATTAATAAAAACTAAAATAAATGAACCATAGAGAAATGCCAACAATAATAAAATTGGTGCCTCTGGCTCTAATAGTCAAATTTAAATATTTTAATACAAACCCAGGAAGCCTTCCATTACAAACAGAAATTGTGTAGGTTTGCATACTTGAAATTATACAAAAAAACAAGTATTTGTAACTTAAAAAATCAAACTAGCAAATAGAATTTATATGCATATGTGTATAGTGTCAGACAGAAAGACTAATGCAGCTTTTTATAATAAAGGTGCATGGTAAAGTAAGCTGTTTTAAAATTATTTCAAACCTGTTCTGAACCTCTTAAAATATGGTCAGAATTTATAAATTAACTTTCCTGTTTCAGAAACAGATTCCTTCTTTACCATTATTACACAAAATTTTCTGAACAAAAGTCTCTCAAATATTAACTCTCTCGTAAAAGTTTGAAATCACTGAAACTCCAAAAAGAGCCTTCAGCGTCTCCCAATAGATTTCCGGTGTACTTCTTTGTCAAGTAACACATTATTCTGCTTGTATCATAGTCAATTCATCACAAACCTAATTTTGTTACTCAAAAAATTCAGAAATTACATAATGACATTACTTATTGTTTCTTATCTTTAATTTTTTAATCAAGTGATTGTTATTTTGACATGGGAAAAGTAAAATCTGCTTGTAAAATTATTTTTTCTTACACAAAAATAACATGAAATAATAGTAAGGGCTAAATGAGTATAAGACACTGACATGTTACAAGTATTTCTGTCCAAGTTGAACTTCACTGTGTTTGCTTTATAATTCATAGGCCTCATGTTTAATTTATAAACAATTCTAAGTTTCTCAAGAAAAGAAAAAAACTAACACGTTCTCTTTAAGTGGGATGACATTTATGCCATTCTTTCTGTTGTTAGAATGGCATTTTCATTCAAACTATGGAAAAATCTTCAGGATTATTTTTGTCCTATTAATAAGTCTATCCTTGAAACACAAACATCAATGCCTGCCCCAAATTGGGCACAGTTCACTAGGTAGGTCAAGATATCCAAACAACAAAGTGATGTGGGATTCAATCTAAGAGAAGTCCGTAGATTTCTAGACTATTCTTTAAAAACAAATTTATTTTAATAGAATATATTAAAGTCAATAATGTATAGTACCATATAGATGATTATGATAAAAGAATACAACATTCATTACACTTTTATAAATGACAGGCAGTGTTTTCTATAAATAATACCTTAAGTCATGGATCATTTATATTAAAACCAACCTTGGATTCCATTGGGGGAAATGTTTAAAGAATGAAAACATTAAAGCAGTCACATTTTCTGAAAGAACATAATGTTTGATTTTTGAGATGATAATCTGAACTTGAAATGACATCTCTGGAGAGAAGGATCACTATTTTAATAACAAAGGACTTATACATAACCACAGTGCGAAAATCAGTATAGAGTGTCATTGAAGGAGGGTCAGAGAAAGAGGCTGGGCAATTTCAAGTTAAAGATAGATAGATAGATAGATAGATAGATAGATAGATAGATAGATAGATAGATAGGGAAAAAGAAAAGCAGAGTCTCCAGAAAGGAGGCAATTCACACCTTTTAAAACTTGAAATAGGCCTGGCAAGATGGTTAGTGAGGAGACTTGCTGCCAAAACTATGGACCTGGGTTCAATTCCTACATCCACGTGGTAGAAAAATAAACCAATTCTAATCTACACAGACATGCACACATACACAAACACGCATGAATGTGTGTATAGGTACATGCACACAAACATACAAGTACACACACATATACAAACACACACAGTGGCACACACAATGGTCTGTGCCACAAATGATTTTAAAATGTAGTTGTTGGCTTTAAATAATGACAACACAATTTTATAGAAAACATAACTTTAATATTTTGATTTCTCTAGAATGTTTCGCATTTACTCTGCCACGAAATCTAAGTGAATATAACACTGAAAAGAGTAAAAGGTATTTAGAAAAGTAGGAATGCCTTAAGTATTACATTATTACTTAATTTAATAATTAATTAACTAATAATATACGCAATTGCAGAATACTTGTAAAATATAAGTTTTACAGACTACTTGTAAAAGAAATAACTCAAATCCTGCTGGGTTTGGCTGCATTAGACAAAGTGTCTTACTTTCTCATTTCAAATCCTATCAGAGACCATCTTCCTGCAAGAAGGCTTCTGGTTCATTTCAGTGAAAATCTGAGTGATTGTCAGGTGTCTGTGGAAATCAAAAGTTGCTTTGCAGTAAACCTCTCGAACAGAAAACAATATCTGAAAGACAGAGAGTAGAGCCGACTAGCTTCCCAAACCTTATTCTACTTCAGTGATTAGAAGTTAATTGATCTTCTCTCCACTGTGCAAACCCAGTCAAAACCCACGGTTCTCTCTAAGGGCACTATAATGAGAAATCCTCTCTCTTAGGAGGTAGATATTTTAAGCAAATTTTCTGGAAAGGGACAAAGGGGATATTTCACTATAAAAATCTTCATCATTCCAAATGTACAGCTAATTTTCTCAATAATTGTATTCAAAACCAAACTGTAGGATGATCTCAGAAAATATTGGAAAGGGAAGTGTCACAGGAATGAATGAGAAGGCAAACAAACTGTCCACAGATCTAAAAGCAGATGTTTACTGTTTATTGTTGGATTTCTCTTGCAAGCAGAAATGGAGGCGGTAAAGTTTGTTTTCAGTTGAAAGCTGGGTGTGAATGCTGTCTGTTTGTATTACTTCATGAGTTGTAACAACAGGAGAAAAGCTACAAACAAAGAAAACAACAACAAAAACAGGAAAAACAAAGGAAACATACAGGTTTCATACGTGTATCTGACAGCATCAGGTCACAGTGTTGCTCTTCTTGCTTAGCTGTGACCTTGTCTCATGCCCTTGAAAAGGTACCCAGGTTCACACACTTCCTCATGAAGAAGTAGGAATAGTGGATGCTATCTTACATCTACTTACATGCAAAGGCAAGATCACTAAAATCAAGCTAATTTTAACTCCTCTGTAGGAAAAATACAGCATTTTCTGTGTAAATATTGCAGCATTTCTATGTTCCTGCATGATGAAATTCAAAGAAATCACAAATTAAGATTGTTGAGCTTCCTATGAGCAGATTAAGTTCTTCTATTTTCCTTTATAAAAAGATTTGAACTTGAGCACATCTGGGAGTGAACATTTAATTATATCTGCAGAATTCTGAAAAGTCTTACAAAATCTCAGTTAAAGGTGGAGGTAGGGGTTGGGGGTGGAGGTAGGCAAAAGGGAGGGGGGAGAAGAAAGAAGGGAAGAACTAGGGAGAGCTTGGGGGAGTGGGAGGGTGGAGATGGAGGAAGGGTGGATATTGGAGAAGGGGATAAGATATTTACATTAAGGGAGTCATTTTAGGTTTGGCAAGAGACTTGTCTCTAGAGGGGATCCCAGATGTCCACAGGGATGTCCCCAGCTAGATACTTGGGCAGCAGAGGAGAGGGTGCCTGAACTGACCTTGTCCCATAGTCACATTGATGAATATCTTGATCATCACCATAAAAATTTCGCCCGATGGATGGAGATAGAGCCAGAGATCCACATTCACATCAGAGCAAGGGATTGAGCTCCCTAGGTCCGGTCGAAGAAAGAAGGAGGGAGAAGATGAGGAAAGAAGTCAGGACCGTGAGGGACTGGCCTACCAACTGAGACAGTGTGCCTGATCTAATGGGAGCTTATCAAATCCAGGTGGACCAGGACTGAATGAGCATATGACCAAACCGGACTCTCTGAATGTGGCTGCCAATGGGGACTGACTGAGAAGCCAATGATAATGGCACTGGGACTTATCTCTCCTGCATGTATTGGCTTTTTGGAAACCTACTCTATATGGATGCACACCTTCTTAGACCGGGATGGAGGGGGGAGGGCCTTGGGCTTCCCACAGGGCAGGGTACCCTGCCCCCTCTTAAGGAAGCAGGGGGAGGGAGGTGGGGTAATGGAGAGTGGAAGGTGGTGCGGGACAATTCTGTCAATCATGTTTTAAATAAATGCTGATTGGCCAGGCAGGAAGTATAAGCGGGAAAACCAGACAGGAAGTAGAGGTGGAGCAAGGAGAACAGGAGAAATTGGGAAGCAGGAAGCTTCCCTGGGATTCCTGCGCAGATCTCCAACAAGACAGCATGTAGCAGCCCAGCTGAGAAAAGGTACCGGCCATGTGCCTGGCATGGATGGGAACAATGGGTTAATATAACTTATGAGAGCTAGTAAGAAGCCTGAGATAAATGGGCCAATCAGTTGATAACCTAATGTAGACTCTGTGTGATTTTCTTTGGGGCTTGCTGGCTGTGGGGTACTGGGCAGGACAGAAACCCCAAAGAGCAGGACCCTCATGTTACAGGAAGGGCCTGGGACAAGGAGAGGAAGTGTAAATTTTTCTTTTAACAATAAAGAATTAAAAAAAAGAAGAGGAAAACGTATAATGGAAGCAGTGAGGATTAGACAAGCAAATGTTCAGAAGGGGTCAGTATTTTCCTTCCACCGAAGCTATCCTTAGCTTTAAAGATAGCATGGTCCCTTATAGTGGTATAAAAATGGTTTTGCTTGAAGGTTGAGGAGACTACATTAGTAAAGTCATTGTCATGATGGCCTAAAGACCTGAGTTCAGAATTCACATTTCAGTGTCAGGCATGCTTTTCGACCATGGCAACTTACTTGGCACACTTTGATTATTACGAGACCTCGTCTTTAGGTAGAAGGCTTCTAGGTTAACTTAGCCCTAGTCCTCCAAGTACTATGTCCAGAATATATAACGTCTTCAGTAAGTCTAGGAACCACAATAATGCTCATTGGTACAGTAGTGGTATTTTATCTAAAGGGAAGCAAGCAGTTGTCTAATTGGATTTAAGGCCCACTCACTATGAGGAAACCAGTTTTTGGTACTGTGAATCTAGCCAATAGCCACTGGCTAGAGTAATTTTAAGTGCTTTAAGTGATTTAAGAAGAGCCTGACATGGTCATTTTCCTAAGTCAATATTATTTCTGTCTTCTAAATAACCATCCCCATACCCATAGATAAGTATGATTTTACCTCTCATCAAATAAACTCTTTTTTGCAGCAGCAGAGGGAGGCTACTACAAAGATCTCCAATGGGTCAAAATGCAGAGAATAGTGACTATGAGGGACCTGGGCTCAGGGAACATCATGGAAGCAGGGCAGGAAGCCTGCAAAGCCAAAGGAGCAGAAAACTTTCTGGTAGGCAGTATCTTCTAGACATGACAGTAAACAGTATCCATGAAATCTCACCAATATGGTTGTCTAAATAAGACCTGAATAGTGACATTATGCCCAAGGAACACAAGCCCCCTCCCCTTCCAGATGGAGACCTAGAAACAGCCAATAGCTGCTGACTGAGAGATCAAGAACTAATTTTCTTCAGGGGTGAGCCCCCAGAGAGGTAATCTACTCCCAAGCTTTCAACCCTAATTATATGTACATGCAAGAACACTAAATGGACTCAGTAGGGTGTCTGTGTGTGTGTGTGTGTGTGTGTGTAACAATAGCAATTATAAAAGAAGGGGTCATGAATTGAATTTGAGAGGAACTGAGGGGGAAAAAAGGAGTTGGGTGAGGAGAGAAGGAGAAAAATGATGCCTAAACAGTACACATGGGCAGTCTTTGGGGCCATTGGCAGTGGGACCAGGATTAATCCTGACTGCTTAAACTGGCATCTGGAAGCCCATAAGTCTTTGAAGGGATACCTTGCTGAGCCTAGATATAGGGGGAGGGCCTTGGTCTTGTCTGAAAGTGAAGTGTCAGATTTTGTTGGCTCTTCATGCGAAGTCTTACCCTTTCTGAGGAGTGGATGGGGGGAGTGTAGTAAGAGGAGGGTGGAGCAGGAGGAATAGCCATGTAAAATGAGAAAATTTTAATATAATTTTAAAAGATTATATTAAAAATACTTAATAAAGAGGAAAGAAAACAAAATAATTCTCAAAAATCAAATTTATAAAATCCAGGAGTGGTAGCTTTCCTTGTAATCCCAGTCCTGCACAGGTAGAGACAGGCAGATCTCTGCAGCTAGTTGCCTAGCCAGTGTAGAATACTGAACAACCTCCCCTCCAATGAAAGGCCCTGGCTCAAGAAATAACAGAAGCAGTTTCTTCCTGGCTTTTAAGAACATGCACACACATAGATATGAACCTATATGATCATGCACCAACACACATAAGTAAGCACAAAATTATTTGACTTGATAATTTCAAAAGTACATTGAATTTTCCTGAGAAGCATTCTTTCAGCCTCTATATAACTTTGGTATTTTCTATCTGTTTTGATCATTAAAACATGCATGCATTCATGCATAGATGTCTTAATTACAGATTTGTAAATAAAAATATTGCACTCAAAATAATTTAAAACCATTTTTATAGGGAAACTGAATAACAGAAAAAACATATTGTAATATGTTCCAGATGCCTACTGACAAAGAATGCAATATAATAAATTTCTAGCATAGTGCTCACTCTATTATTTGATGATAAAATAACTGCTCTTAATGAGAAACTTGTTAGTTTTGTGTCTATTGAGAAGTATTGAGGACTGTCACAATAGTTTTTTTCTGTTTATTTACCTTTGTGTCTGCATTGCTTCAGGGTACTTTGTAAACATACTTTCAATGAAGATACCGGTTTGATTAATGCCAGAGATAGAAAAAATAAGACAGAGAAAACAGCAATAAAGATTCAAGTAAGAATTGCATTTAATATCTCTCAAAAATGAATGTGATTATAAGCTTTAGTTAGTTAATGTCAACATCTATAACAATATCTCCTTGGCTTTATCTCCATGGCATAAGAACCTAAGTTGGCAGAATCGCTGTTAATGGATTATTCCACTACTGTGTTAAGCTCTGATATGAGAATGAAAATCTATTAAAATAAATATTGCTTTAATGTCATCAATGTGGTTTATAAATTATTTTCATAAATATATATGCATACATATCAGATAATATTATTTTTCCATGCATTAAAATGAAGTGGGCCAGATAGACTGGCCTGAACACTACGGCAATATTAATGGGGCTGTTTTATCATCTTCACAAGAGGGTCCATGCAGTACCACACAAAAGCAGGCAAGGATGAAGACTAAAAATAACAAGCAACCATCAGCGGCTTCTGAGTCCCAGGTGCACGCCTTCAGTATCTTCTAAATCCAGTTCCCAAAGGAACAGAACACATTTAGGGCAATTAAATGACACTATCTTTTATCTCGTGAAAGGGTCAAAAGCTATTTCTGCAGTCAGCAGCAATTATTGGCCCATTATCCTCTATTTACCCCCGAGGATCATTCACCATCTCAGTTCTCCGCCAACACTTGGGGTCTCTGACATGGGCCTTAAGGGAGGAGTCATCAAAATGTAAAGGAAAGGGGCTCAGTGACAGCCATTTGGGAAATAATGATACAACTGGCAATCGGCTAGATGGATTTCCTAAGAGTGCTCATGAAAATACAAAAAAATTTTAACACAACCATTCTGAAAACACACACCAAACACGTGATCCAATGGGTTGTACTGATATGTTGGCATTTTAGGGGGCTGTGAGATAAATCACAAGAGTTCACTTTTGGTTAAACATTTCACAGAAATACATATAGTGTATATTACGTACAAAGCATTACTGGGTACTGGTGTTGCCATGACCTGAATATTAAAAGCAGAACTCAACCTGCCAAGAGCCACACTTCACAGTTATTGTCACTTAAATCACTCTGACTGGAGCATCGACAGATCAGGAGATAAGAGAGAAAATAGCTCTTTGGGACCTGAGAGGATCACAAAGGCACCAAGACTTGGAAACTTCATTTCAATGTGTTTTCTGATCCAGCTCAGAAACACAGTTATCTTAAGAAGGAAGCTTGGCTACAACTTTCAATCTTACAGGTACCTGGTGTCCTCTACTAACATCGTGTCCTTTGGCTGCCAAAAGTCAAAAGGTTATTCTATGTGTCTCATAGCCCAAATATTATTAAGTTTCTTGGGAAAAGGGTAAGAACCAATCTCAGTGACTTTATCATCACTGAGATTTGGAAAGGATTTTACCTGGAAGAAAGGGACCGTATTCTCATAGTAGTGTAGTAACAGCAGGCCGGATTCCTGCGAGCTATTCCCGGTCTCTGCATTTCCTGGAATGTGAGTCCACTGGTTAAGAACTCCCAAGATGGAAAAGCGATGCTGGATATTACAGCTATGCATTTTGTTTAACCCAGAGCTTCCTCTCCAAGATATTGATCCAACTGCCTTCTCATTTCTCCCTGAGCCAGCAGTGCTCACACTGATCACAGCACAGAGGTCAGTTTCCAGCATAGGAGCAGAAGAGGTAGGAAGGCTAAGGGCTCTCCCCTTTCCATGGATAAGCGTGTTTATTTGTTTTAGAAAGGGATATTCTAGATAATCAAGACTGAAGGGAAAAAACCTTCATAACACTTCTAAATAGTTTTAAAATAATAATAATAGAATGAGGCTGGGGAGACAACTCAGCAGGTGGACCCAATTTCAGATTCCCAGCACCCGTATAAAAAAAAGGTGAACCTTTCTTTCCCATTTTTTGCAGAAGTAGGAAGATCCCTAGAGGTCACCAGTCAGCCTTGCTAGCTGAATCAATCTGTAAATTCCAGCTTCATTGAGAAACTTTGTCTCAAGAAGTAACAGGGCTGCGAGGGGGGATTCCCGGAAGAAGATAAACACCCACTTTTGACCTCAGGGCCACACATGTTCATACTTGCATGGACATACACATGTACACACACACACAAATATGAACACATAAAGACACCACATACTTATGACATATCATAAAATAAAACCTTTTGTATAATTGTTGCTTGTGCGCATGTGTGATTTGTCACTATGCTGACATCTCTCAGTATTTCAATGCATTTACTTTTTGAAACAATTATTCGCTTTTTATTGTCTGACTAATGAGATAAATTATTTTCAGTGCAATAAAGAGAATAAGATGAGCCAGACATACACATGCTACCCATAAATCTTCTTTTAATACAAAGGATTTGGCACAGTTGTAGATTTCCTTGGATGTGGGCTTTAAGATGCAAAGTAACATGATCTACTTGGATTAAAAGTTATAAGGTCTCATTAATAAAAATATTAAATACACGGCACCACAGGGCCAGAAAGTAAGAGTTTCACTTTGAAAGATAAAAAGCATGAAGTTTTTCAACAAGAAAGTGAAATGGTCATATCTAGGCTTAAGGAAAATTAATCTGACAGCTATGGTTATGTTGAATCAGAATGAACACAACTGGAGTGTGGAAGAGCATTTTCCTAGGTGAATTTAATGAGAATCTGAATTAGAGAAGTGTCAGTGGAACTAAAGAGGAAGAAGGAGCTAAGAGGCTTGTGTTAGAGCCAGATCCAGCTGCACTCAGACTTTAACTAATGATGCAGCAATAGAGGTAAGGTAGATGTTTCACGTCAAGTTCTGGGACCCCGGGCACTTAACCTGACAGACTTATGGAGAAGGGTGGAGATGTTGGAAATATGAGAAAGTAAAATTCTGAAAATATGACAACCTCAGATGGAATACAGTATAAATAAAAATTAGTGAAATGGCATTCAGATTTTAAGAGACATGTATGGGTTTCCATCCAAAATAGAAGAATTCAAAATACACATAAAGACAAAGAAAACTATGATGGAGATGTATAGAGAACGACACATCAGGCCAAAGACATCCTTTATTCAGAGGAGAACCATTGCAGGGAAGCTATTGTTATGCTTAGCCCAGGCTGAGCTCCTGGATGACAAAGGACAAATTGTATTGACTTGTAAGAGTCTTTGAATGGAAGACTTTCAAAACATGTTTATTATAGTATTTAATTGTCTCAATGTGTAAGCCAAGGAATTTATATATGCTGTTATGGAGCAATTAATGAGGCAGACTGTGTTCCAGATGTTTCTGCTCCAATGTTTGAAGCAAGACTGTGCCCATAACATCATGCCTATGAAAATGCTAATGCTAATGCCAGTTGGAAGGCTGAGTAGAGAAATAGGCAGCATCCAGACCATGAAGGAAGACAGAACAGTAAAACTGCTAATGCAGCAACCAGCTAAGGAAGCAACCACTGCAACAAACAGCTCAGGAAGCCACCAGTGCAGCAACCAGCTCAGGAAGCCACCAGTGCAACAACCAGCTCAGGACTTACTAAGCCCACTAAGTCCAGGATTTAGCCAATGACTATCTGCCTTCTCAACTGCTGTGCTCTCTCACTCAGGATCAACTAGCAGAACAACACGCAACAAAACAAGTCACACAAGAACTTCACTTTTATTAAACCATCTTCAAATGGATGTTACACAAAGTTCCCTGCTTTTCAATGGGTTTAATTATTTAGTTTTTGTGTTGTGTAATTAAAACTTCCTGTGTCTCTGGTTGCCTTTGAATCTCTGCCAAACACTTGGCATGGTGACTTGCCCACTTGTTTTAGGGATCCCTGAATGATAGATAGTTCATGTGTTTGTTCGCTTTTAAAATTTGGGGGAGGGGTTATTCACTTATTTCTACAGTTTTTCTCAAATCCCATCAGGAAATGAAGTCTTCAGCTTTCAAACAAGTGCAAACAGTAAATATAAAGCCTTTTGTCACTGTGGTTTGTCAAATATGTGCCAGTGTACTGTTAACTTTGAAGAGGTCAAGTATATGGGAGTCCTCTCTGTGTGCTGTAAATACCATTAATGAATAAAGAAACTGCCTTGGCCTGTTGATAGGTCAGAACTTAGGCAGGTGGGGAAAATGAAATGACATGCTGGGAGAAAGGAGGCAGAGTCAGAAAGATGCCATGGATCTATGGCCAGAGGTAGACGTGCTGAAACTTTGCTGGTAGGCCACGACCTTATGGTGATGCACAGATTAATAGAAATGAGTTAAATTAGATGTAGGAGTTAGACAATAAGAAGCTAGAGCTAATGGGCCAAGCAGTGATTTAATTAACACAGTTTCTGTGTGTTTATTTCTGGCTAAGCTAGCCAGGCAGCCAGGACAAATAAGCGGGCCCTCCTACTACAGGTCAAAGTTGGGTTCATTTGTGTTAGGTTCCCTGAGAACTCTATTCCATGCCTAGGTGTTGTTAGATCCCATATGTAAAGCCTTCATGGAGTCAGGATATTATGTTTCATCCTTCTTGACTCTTTTTTTTTTTCATTTCCAGGTTGTGCTACTCTGTCTAAATCCATTGCTGTCATGAGGAGAACTTTAGTGTGGAACACAGAACAGTTTCTGTTACCCTGTTATCAAACTGATCTGTGGACTCCTAAACTTTTCTCACCTCTCAGCATCCATCTAAACATTCTGATGAGTCACCAAGAAAACTGGATAAAATTTTCTTCCTTTCAGTATTTTCTTCCTAAGATTATGGTTCTATCCCCAAGAATAATTTTAACTCATAAAAACCACAGATTGTTAAGATTTCAAGTTGGAAACAGTCATTAGCTTGTAACCCCAAACACAAAGTACCCAAGGATCACTTTGACTCACCATTGTCACCAGCCACAGAATCATTTATGCTCACCAGTCACATGGTCGTTTTTGCTCTAGTATCATCATACTCTACTTGAAAGAAGAGCGAAGGAGAGAAAACTGTATATGCAAGGTATATATAAAGAGGTTGAAGAGGATAAACTCTACAATAAAAAACATCTTGTTTACGAAGCTATCAGATGGGTAACTGCCAGATATGCTCCTCAGATTCGGGTGATTAAATATGGGCAAGGTTTTTTTTTTTTTTTTTTTTTTTTACAGAACCATGGGAATTAAGCAAAGATGGGGATAATACCTTGACACCCTATACAATGATGCTAATGCTGTCAAATTAGGCTACAATGAGAAACACTTCGGCAGTCATTCATACAACAGAGATGGTGAGGAAACATTAAGTATTGACAGGAGCAAGATAGAGGAAGCTATCAAGAGAGCAAAATGCAAGAAGGCCGAAGGAGTGGATTACATCATGGTGGAGGAGCTAGAGGTAGCTACAGCAGGCTCAGGGGCCGAGGCATTTCTCAGACTCTTCAGAGAGAAATGGAAACACAAAGTGGTTAACACGGAATGGAAACACTCAGTCATAATTCCCATACACAAATAGAAGGACAAACCGGACTGCTCAAAATACAAGGGCAATAATTTATTGTGCCTAACAGCAAGATCTTCTCCTCCATTATCCTGCAAAGAATGAAAGTCAGAGCAGAGGATATCCTACCAGAAACCAAGTGCAGATTTAGAGTTAAGAAGAGCACAACTGATCAGATCTTCAATTTGAGGAAGCTGGCAGAAAAATACAAAGAATTTGGAAAAGATTTATATGTCTGTTACATTGACTAGAGGAAGGCATTTAATAGAATTTGGAGGAAAGGAAACAATGAGTTTCTACAGGTACCCAGAGAAAATCATAAGAAAAGTCTATAAAGATACCTTTGCATGAGTCAAAATCTGCGGAGAACTAAGTGATCAGTTTAAGACAATCATAGGAGTGTTGCAGGGAGGAAGTGTCCTGCACCACTACTCTTCATTTTATTCCAGAAATTAATAATAGCAACAGCCCTGCAGGTGGAGGATGAGATAGGCATGCAGATAGATGGTGTGCGAATCAATAACTTGTGTTTCACTGACGATACAGCACTATTTGCTGAAAGTCCAAATGAGTTGTGAAGTAAGTGAAAACCTTGCTAAGAAAGTAAATATTGAGAAGACTGAGATACAACACATGGGAAGGGTACACAAGGATTTTAACATTGTAATAAAGAGTCAGAACCTCAAGCAAACAGTCAACTTTGTCTATCTGGGGGGAAGCCTCAGTTCAAAGAAGGGAACTATTTCAGACTTCAAGAGGCAGATAGGGATAGCAAGGGATGCATCCTAGGTACTCGAAAAGGTTTAGGCAGCAAGAGACATAACGACAACAAAATCACAAGTATATGAGACACTTGTCTTGAGCTGCCTTTTTTACAGTTCTGAAACCTAGACAATGAAATGCTCCTCAGACCAACAACTAAATGTGTTTGCAATGGCATGTCTCAGAAGGATTCTAGGTGTCACATGAAGAGGTAGGCTGCTCAATGATTACTTTAAAAAACGTCTTTATCTACAGAAGAGAGAAAACTACAGGATACAGCAACAGCACTTGAGATACTTTGGCCATGTTATGAGAATTAACAACTACAGCAGAATTTGGAGGAGTGTGCAGGATAAGACAAAGAGGAAGGCCCAGAAAATGCTGAATAGATAGCATAAAAGAAGAGTATGGAACCTTGGGTATGACAATAATACAAGCATTTAGGACTGCCCAGGATAGGAACAACTGGAGAACTGCCATAAATAGGCTGTCCATGCATGCTTAAGCATTGTTGGGGCATAAATGAAATGAAAGAATAATCATGCTCTTCACTGTAAAAGTTGACATCCCTTGCTCCACCAGAGAAATATTGTGTCTCAATCAGTTCTCACTGAACTTAGCCGTTCTCACTGAAATACCAATTTTTACATCTATCACGTCACTTGTTGAAAGTGTTGAAACAAAATTAAGACAAGAACAAAATGAGATTATGGACTGATTGGTCAATAAGTAAGATTGTTCTCACGGAGATAAAATTCTCTTACCTCCTTGTTTGGATTTATTGCTAGCTACTTATTTTGAGGCTAGTGAATGGGAGTGCACTCATGATTTCTTTTTCAAGGCTACTGTTTTTGTAAGTTAATTTTGTTTCTTGCCACTTTGCTGAAATTAATCATTTCTAGAAAATTTCTGGTAGAAATTTTGGCATCTTCTATGTATAATAAATAACACACCATCTGCTAATAAGGAGAGTTTGAGTTATTCTTTTCCTATGAGTTTCCTTTCACTTTCCTTCTCTTGAAACTTCTAAAGTTCTAAAACTTCAGACAGTATACTGAAAAGTAGTGGGGATGGTGGTTAGCACTGTCTCCTGCCTGACTTTAAGAGGATTCCTTTCAGCCTTTATCTACTTAGGATCATGCTGCCTGTGGGTTTGTCACATACAGACTTTACTAGGCTGAAGTGTGTTCCCTCCAGTTCTATTCTCTCTGAGGTCATGTTGCATTTTATCAAGAGCCATTTCTGTATATATTGAGAAGATTGCACTATTTCTACCTGTAAGTCAATTTATATAATTTATTACACTTGTAAGCTTCATCTCTATATTTCTAGCATAAAATAAATTGCCACATTGGATGATTTTTAAAGCTATATGATCATATTCAGTTTGCAAATAGCTTATTGTGAATTTTTTTCCATTTATGTTCTTCAAGGAGCTGTTTTTTGTTTGTTATTTGTTTCTGAGAATTTCTATTGTTTATTGTTTCTGAGTTGTTTTGTTGAGAGTTTTTATTAGTTTCAACCTTAATATTTGTTATAGTCTGTTTAAGCTATTGAGAGATTAAAAATAATGAAGAAATAGATTGAACCACAACCAAGATGACTATCTATTGGTAAGGAAACTTGTAGATAGTGTATGAAAGGCACACCAAGACACTTTTTTCAAGGTTTCAGCTTATAAAACAAAATGCAAGGTAAAGAAAAATCCCTATAGTTAGATTTAAAAAAATACTCCAAAGAAGGAATATTATGTTTAATATCCCATATTTTTTTAAATAATCAAGATGAACTATGAATATAAAGGGTCAACCTTATCAGATTTTGGGAGATGTGAGTTCTTTTATTTCTACACTAACCCTTGTCTCTTTTTCAGAGCCATGAAGTTTTTATTTCAAATAACCCATCGGCCTTAACTTAACATTAGGCCATTTGTTCTTTGTTTTGTTGTGTT
>JAQHUG010000220.1:402473-417547 GCA_028555095.1 Dicrostonyx torquatus
AAAAAAAAGACTGTTAGAGCCAGAGGTTGAAGAGGACAGAAGCCAAACACAGCCTTCTGGACATAACAGGACTCATGAAGTCACAGCAGCTATGTTTGCCTACACAAAATCTACTACAAAATGGACTAGAGCAAAGCATTCAATCGCCCTGAATGGAAGGGAAAGACTCACAAGGCTCTACCTCTAACTGAGAAATTGCTGTTAATTAATGGTTTCTAGTGGAAAGAGAGTAAGTTTTCTTTAAGCAGTGTTCCCTAGTAGGTTGACCACACTCTAGCTCTAAAGATTTTCCCAACCTTTGGTGTACAGACAGCACAACTCTGACTTGTTTTGAGTGGGTCTGGGATGAGAGATATGTAATAGTTTTAGAGATAAAAACAATGGAAATATTATACATGAAATTCTCAAAGGAATAATAAAAATATTATACTGCAATAACTTAAAGAGTCATGATGTACTTAAAAAGATCCTAGGTGCTTATCACCTCTATTCTTCTGGAGAAGGTGGAAGAATGAATGACATCCACTCTTACAACCTACTTACAGGAAGTCACTCTATACTTTATAGCAATATAATCCACTCTCATGTACCCCTATCACTCATCTTCCTGGGAATGGATGATTCAGAAAGCTATGGACTTAAAACTTGCCTTTCAAATCTTAGATTCTGTTCTGCAGCATCCAGACAGGACACATAAAGAGATTTTAATGGGTTCAAATAAGTAGCGCAAACAATGTGGCGCTTCAGTTCAACTTCATGCAACAAGTGCGACCTTTTCTTAACTCTCCCACCATTCCTTTATAATAGTACTTTCTTTGTGTGCTGGACTGACATTTGCTTCAGCATCAAATACTGTACAGTACAGAGTCTAGAATCCTGAGGACTGTGTGAACCTGAGTCTATCTCATCTGCGAGCAACAAACCATAACATTTCTTGATTATTAAAGTACTTGCACCTGAGAGATATTCAACTCACTTATATAATGGCCAGAGCAAACTTCTCAGTGGTGAGAAACTAACCAGGAGGATAGGTAGTAAGAGACATTACCAGCATTGATATACATTGGTGATAAATATACTTTTGCTATGGATAGTATATGTATCTGCATCAGTTTGTTGGCAAAATGAGAAATTTATTGCTTTGAATATGTTGTTGGCTAGTCATGATGCCATCTATACTTCATGATACACTTATATCAATAAAATGACAAGCACAGTGGTATATGTTGCCTAATTTAAATAAAAGTTTATGTTCTATAGAGCTGATCCTTGTGGTCTGTAAGCTATGCTTTCCTGGAATAAATGGGAACATCAGTGACAAAATTTCTACAAAGTTTTCAGGGGAATTCTTTTCTGTTTTAGTTTGAATAGTCAAGATGCTGAGCCATAGCATTCTCTTTCAGAACCCGGGAATAATGCCTAAACTGTCCCTCTCTCCAAATGAGGATATGATGAGATGTACAAAAGTTCAAACGTCTTACCATAAATTGTATAAAAGACACAGGTAATCCTAAAATTGCTTCCTTCCATGAAATGATTACCTTTCTACAAACAATAAAGTAATGAAAATGGCAAATGGAAATCAAATGTAAAGAGATATTTTAAGATAGATAATAGCTAGACCATCTATCAACACTGGTAATTTCAAATCTCCTCTGGTTTTTAAAAAGTTTACCCCCACTCTGTGAGACAATCACACTAGAACCTTCAGGTGGTGTGCAGGACTCTGTTGGTCTGTTTTTGCACCTTCCTATAACTCAGGGCCAGCAAACTCACCTCTCACTTTGCCATACTAACACCCTCCAAACAGAACACACCTGAAGCCACCCACTGTTTTTGCCCTTAGAAAGCATTTCCACTCCCTTTAGCTCAACATGTCTTCCAAATACAAAACACTCTTTCACTGCCATGACCAAATATCTCACAGAAACAACTTAAAGCAAAAAGGAATCAATTTTGGCCCACAGTTTCACAGGTACCATCCATCATTAGTGGGAAGGAGGCCCTGGAATGGAGCATTAACATCACAACAACTAAGAAGTAGAAAAGGGAATGCCCCACACTTCGCTGACTTCCCCCTTTTCCTCTGATTATACTATCTAGGCTCTGGGGAATGGTATTGGCCACATGCAGGGTGAGTGTCTCACCAAAGTTAATCCTTTCTGGAAATACCCTTGCAAACACACCCAAAGATGTCCTTACCAATCTCCAACATGATTCAAAATCATGTCAAGTTGAAAATGAAAATTAATCAACATGGATACAGTTACACTCCTTATTTTGTAATACAGACATGGAGAATAAAGATTTACACTTGGAATGTCTGCCCCATGATCCTCTTAACTAATTTGCCTTACGATTAATGTAACAGCACTGGAAACCTAAAGAAAAGTATCCCCTTTCCTTAAATTTTGTAGCCAAGTGCAAGTATCTCTCCTTGTTTCAGTGATTACTCTTTGGAAGAATTAATGGTATACCTAAACAAACAAATAGTTCTCATTTCAAGCTATTTTAAACTTTTTGCCAATATTGAAAAGAAAATACCCTTGAAATGTTGTTCTTTGATTTGCCAATTCTACTGGATTTATTTCCGTGCTATCTCATGGGTCCTTGAAGGTATTTACTTATTGTTTTTGTGTGTTATGACATGTTCCACAAAAGAAGTCCTCACTTTGTTCTGGTTCCTCATATTACTAGGCTGTATATGATGCTGTAATTTGCCTACTTTGGTATTATTTCTCCTATTAAAAGATAGGCTGGAAGTGGTTTGACCTTTATGCACTTTATGTTTCTTCTTCTTTTTTTTTTTTTGGTTTTTCAAGACAGGGTTTCTCTGTAGCTTTGGAGTCTGTCCTGGAACTAGCTTTTGTAGACCAGGCTGGTCTTGAACTCACAAAGATTCGCCTGCCTTTGCCTTCCGAGTGCTGGGATTAAAGGCATACACCACCACCGCCCGGCTTAATGTACATCTTAGACAAAAAGACTACACAGCAGAGATCAGACAATTAGGGAGACTTATCTTTCACCAGGCCATTGGGCAAGGGTTGAGAATTGTTAAAGGGCAATTAATGATGTTGATGTCAATAATAATTCTTATGATAAGTATTCCTTCTGCTGCTTACATTATTGTTGTAAGAAAAATGTTGGGGAAGGGCATGTTGAGACTTCCTAACTGACAGCTCTTGTACTTTAATTGGTTCTCTGACTGCCTTGAACAAATAATCAAATGACCATCTGGAATGTCCTTAAGGCAGTCTTGGCTACTTTGAACCCTGGAGGAGATTCTACCCAGTCGTGACAGTTTTCCAGGATGTCCAGTTTGTACTGAACTGTTTGACACCACAAGTCTTAGTGAGTTAGAGGTGACTCTGGAGACTTCTCCACCTAGATCAGGGGAAAAGCACTTGTAGGTGGCCTAGCAGAGGGACTGTCATGACTGAAAATGTAAAGACTAACTGAAAGGTTCATTTGCCTGGAAGGCATACTATGTTTAGTGCCACCACCCTTCTCTAGCTAGGGAAGTAGACTATTCACTTGTACCGTGCTGAGAAATATCCTCCAGTGTCACCTGGTGTTGGAGGTCTTTCATACCTTCTGTCAACAGAGCAGGTTGAGCTGGCAACACGAATAATCCGATGAATGGCCCTGCACTAGTGTGCACAAACTGGCAGCGCTAATCTACTCTGTGTTATAAAGAAGAAGAAAGAACACTAAATGAAGCTGGGGGAAGATGAAGGATCTAAATGAAGCTCAGGCAGGTTGGCCATAATAAAACTCATTTTATGTATGTAAATACTTATGTATGTATGCATGCATGCATGGTGATTTCAAATAGGTAAATGAAAAACCTTTAAAAATATAAGTGAAGGTGGAGAGACTGTCAGGTTAATCTCCAGAGGTAGCAGGGCAGGTGGTTCTTTGTTAACTTACATGAAGGTGGAGCTAAGCAGACAGCAGGCTAGGATGCAAGGGATGCAGAGGGGCTGGCTGTGTTGACAGCTGGAAAGGTGTCAAAGCAGCAACTCCATCTGTCAACAGTGGCAGCCATGACAGCACCAACAAAAGGAGCTGCAGAAGCCACTTACTGACTTGCATCAACTGTAACGATGAGCATAGCAACATAGTATGCCTGGGAAGCACAAGAGTGACCTAGACAGGAAGAAGGACAATGTAAACAAGTTAGAAGGTAAGAGAGGACAAAGAGGTCAGGCTGCAGAAAAGTAGGAGTGAGAGTCCCAACAAGAAAACTGTGTAGATCTTGATCACTAAAACATTCCAGAGAGTGATGATGTTTGTAGTGCTAAGGGTCTCAGATGCAGGCTGAGGGGTTACAATACAGGCTGCATTCAATGCCTTATCCCAATGCCTAACCTTGAAAAGTTTACCTGCTAGACTTCCTACGCATATACGAGTCATACACTGGAAGAGTTAAGGGCCCTAATACTAGAGATCTATAAGCTGTAACATTTGTAAGTCTATGTGATCCCAAATCCAAGCTTGTACAAGAGCTGCAACACCAGAGGGAACTACTTGTGGCTGGTCAATCTGTGTCACTCCCAAAATATGCTGCTGTCAAAACTGAGGGATACAAATGTTCAGTTCTGAAAATACAAGTAACATTATACAGACTGAATAGGTTGCATTTATGTATTGAGAAGTTAGCTTCCATTCACCTATGGTTTCATCTGTCAGAACATGATTGGTAGCAGAATGATCAATCACTAGCATGAAGGACACTAGAGTCTGTTGATTAACTGTCTGTAGCTCTCAGGACACATATTTTCCTTTCTTGGGTTCGAGTTTTGAATTTCTTAACCTGTAAAATGGAGAGCTTGGAATAAATGAGCAAAACAACACTCCAGGAGGTAAATCCAAACCCTGAAAATTACTACTCCTGCCCCTGTGCCCGTGCAACTTTTTACAGACTTTATACTGCTGGCAAGTTGTATGCTTCTCAGTGCTCACACACTAATTAGGATTTTGCAACTAATAAAAACTTCTTGGCTTTAAAAGGTGGGTGATGATGGAAACCTCCACCAAGGGTTTCCAAGGTGCTGGTCTTTGACAAACATGGTCTCTTGGAAATGGAAATTGACTCTCACGTTCATGTTTCCAATTAGATATTTAAGCTAAACTTCTGGAGTCAGAAGCATTTCAGCCACATAAATCTGGTATGATGACATCAGAAAATCATTATATATTTACTAATAACTTAAGTTTAAATATGTAGTACAGCATAGCATATTAATGTTCAAAGTGTATTTACCAAAGGAAGCTTGCTTCTTCATAGGATAATGTAAATCAATAGTTTACTATTTATTATTCGTTGGTTTGCAAAGATTATAAAAGTGACTTTGAAAAATATCCTGTCACTTTTTACTCATTCAGTTATAGTGATTTTTATCCATCTATACCAGAAACATAAAACTGAATAAAAGCCAAAATTAATTTTATATGAAAAATCTACTTAAAGTTTTCAACATTGTAGAAACTTAGGATATAGTATCTATATTAATAACAGAAGCCTGTGTTGAATATCTCCTTTGCTTTTAGAAACCACATTTGCTGTAAAATACTGAGCAAAAGTACAATAAATCAGGTTGTTCCAAGTGTTCATTTTGATCATGTTGCTTCTCATAATTAATTACACTTATAAAAACAAAACAAGTGATAATAATAATGATGATGATTATAGTGGTGGTGATCATGGTGATGGTGATGATGATGCTGGTATGGTGATGATGATGATGGTATGGTGATGATGATGATGGTGGTGGTGATGGTGATGATGATGATGATAATGACATTGATGATGATTGTATGGTGACAATGATGATGATGATGGTGGTGTTGATGGTGATGATGATGATGATAATGACATTGATGATGATTGTATGGTGACAATGATGATGATGGTGGTGATGATGTGGTATGATGATGATGTGGTGAAGATGGTGGTGATGATTATGGTGGTGGTATGTTAATAATGGTGATGATGACTATATAGTGGTGATGGTGACAATGATGATTGTGGTGGTGGTGGTGGTGGTGGTGATAGTGATAACTTGTTCTTAAACATAAAGGGTCCTTGATTCAAAGCTTATTTTGGCATTTCACTGTCATAAAATGATGCTATCAGATGGTGCTCTATCCTCTATTTTTTTTTTTTTTTTGTGTTTTTTTTTTTTGGTTTTTCGAGACAGGGTTTCTCTGTAGCTTTTGGAGCCTGTCCTGGAACTAGCTCATCTAGACCAGGCTGGCCTTGAACTCACAGAGATCCGCTTGCCTCTGCCTCCCAAGTGCTAGGATTAAAGGCGTGCACCACCACCGCCCGGCTCTGTCCTCTACTGTTAGGTAAGAAAATTAGGTACTGTAAAGATTGTTTCCCTAAGTCTCAAGTTGGTCTGAGGCCTGGGAAGTTAGCTCAGCAGTTAGAGCTCTGTTTGCTCTTCAAAAGAACCCAGGTCCAGGAACCTTCTTGGACTCCCAACACCTCCATAGTGATTCACAACTATTTATAACTCCTGTCTCTGAGAAGATCTTATGCCTTTTTCTGGCCTCTGCAGGTACAAGGAACATACCTGTTGTACAGGCACATGCAGGCAAAACACCTATACACAAAAAATAAACTAATAATAAAATATTTGAAAGATGTTTAGTCACAAAATAGAGCCTTACTTTCAGTCTGGATCACACAGCTATGCATACTTGGTACTTTGTCACTTTAAAGGGCACTTTAATTTTACTCAGCATTGAATAAACCATAAAACTAGGTGAGGTATTATAAATATCCAAAAGGTTCAATCCAGTTTGTGTTCATCACTCATAGATATTATGAGATTAGAATATGGCCATATCCTCATAAAATAATCCACTTTAATCCATTTAGATTTGAAGGTATTGTTTATAAATTTTCATTTTGTGTATTAGATATGAGTGTAACTGATTTTTTTATTTTTTGTTGTTGTTGTTTTGAGACAGTATCATTATGTAGCCACACCTGGTTTGTAACTCACTTTGTAGACTGGACTGTCCTTGAACTCAGAGATGTATCTGCTTCTGCCTTTGGAGTGCTGAGATTAAAGATGCCTGTCACCACATCTGGTGAATTTCATGCTTATTTATTCTGCAAATGTATTTAACTCATGAGTTAGTTTTAACAGTCTTTTAGTGGAGTCTTTATGTTTATCTACACATAAAATTATATCATCTAAAACCAGAAATATCTTTATTTTTTTCTTCCCTATATGTGCCTTATGGTGGTTTGAATAGGAATGGCCCATATAGACTCATGTGTTTGAATACTTGGTTTAAAGAGAATGACACTATTAGGAGGTATAGCCTCATTGGAATAGGCATGGCCTTGTTGGAGTAAGTGTGTCACTGTGGAAGAGTGCTTTAAGATCTCCTATGCCCAAACTATGCGCAGGGTTGCACACAGTCTCCTTCTGTTGCCTGTGGGTCAGAATGTGGTATGCACACAGTCTCCTTCTGTTGCCTGTGGGTCAGAATGTGGTACTCCCAGCTCCTTCTCTAGCACTATGTTTGCCATGTTTCCTGCCATGATGATAACGGACTAAACCTCTGAAAATGTAAGCCAGCACTAATCAAATGTTTTCCTTTATAAGAGTTGTGTGGTCCTGGTGTCTCTTTACAGGTGTCATAACTCAGTTATGGTGTCTCATAACTAGGAAATACCTTCTATTTTTCTTAAACAAGTGTTGTAGTTAGGACTCCCAGTATCATACTCACTACAAGCTGGAGTGTGCATCTTTGTCTATTCACGATATTATAGAGAAACTTACAAGTTTCCACCATTAAGTGTAGATTAGCTGCATGTTTTTATAAATAAGTTGTGTTGTGCTGATATCACTCCTTATGGATCCAGTTTGTAATATGTGTTCACTAAGGAAGAACACTGAATTTTAAAACCTCCATCTACTCAAATAACCAAATTGAGTTTACATCTATTAAGTGGTATGCTTCATGAATTGATTTTCATATAAAAAACCTATCATTTCATCTCAGAGGATGGACGAGATGGCATATTTATCTAAATATTCACATGGCATACCAAAGTCCCACTGGATTATGGGGTATGCTCTTTCAAGTTTGCTAATGAATTCCATTTGCTTTTATATTGTTTAAGATTTACTGTGCATAAGTTCATCAGGTTTATATTTTGTGGAGAAATTTTCATCTTTCACTTATGAAACAATTTTAGTAAATATTTTTGTTGACTTTCACATCTTCCAATGCTTAGAATATACTGTTGCAATTTCTTCTCCTTTATTTACATGCATTTGTTTATTTATTTAGGTATGCATGTGTCAGGGAATGAGAGTGGTAGTCAGAAGACAACTTGCAGGATTTGATTTTGTCCCTCCAGCATGATGTTTTCAGGATAAGCTCAGGCTGTCACAGGTGGCAGCTAGTGCCTTTCCCCACCAGGCTATCTTACTGATCAACAACTTCCTATCTGAAAAGATTCTACATAGAAGCTGATATAACAAAGGGGTTCTAATGTTCATGTACGTTGCTTTTATCCCCTAAGAATTTTCTAATTTTTCCCTTTGTTTTTAAATGATGACCATTTGATGGCAATATTGTTTCTTGATGCAGGTTTATTGGGGTTCATCACTTTGGGGACTTTACATTCCTCTCCAAACCTGATGGCTGTTTTAGTGTGGACTTTCTTCCCTTCTTCCTACCTTTTCTGAAACTAGTATTGTTTGTAAATGGATCATGTGCAGGGTATCCTCTAAGTACCATAACTTTGTCTATTCCTTTTACTTCCTGTACCAAGGTGATATCAAGTTACCTGTCCTTCTGCTTCCTAAATTGTCGTCTTGATGAACTCTGCTACTAAAGTCATTTAGTAATTAAGTTTTGTTTCAATTATTATATTCATAATATCCATAATATCTGTTTGGTTCTTTTCTACAGTTTATATCCTATTGTGTTAATATTCTTGCTTTATCTTCATAATGGTGGCTTGATCTTTGTTTCTCTATCGGTGTCCACTTACATCTTACTGAAATATGAGACAATTGTACTGACACTCTATTAAACACCTGGAGTGCTACATATCTTTGGAACCATTTGTCATGTCATGAGTACTTCTATTTTATTACTTTGATTCTGTCATGGTTATGTATGCTACCTATATCTCTGTGGCTTTAGCATTTAAAAAAACAGCTATTATTACTTGGTTTTAACAGGAAGAGATGGCAGTCTGCATAAAGACTCTGATCTTTTATAAGATTGTGCTTTCATGGATTCTGGTATGCAAATTTCTAAACAGAATTTTTCCTGGTGGGTGGTGGTTAATGTTTTGTTTTCAGAAGCCTATAGCCTCCTGTTCTTTGTGGTGTCTGGAGAGTCATAGGTTGGGGTATAGAACAGTGCTCCATTTTTATTCCACATTCACTCTGAGGAAACCATTTATTCATATTGTGTACAGGAAATCTCTTGTCTGTTTCCCTCTGTTTGTAGCTGATGATATCAAACTTTATCAAACCCATGAATGCTTCATGTTAAATGAGACAGAGACAACTTCTTTGGGAAGTGACTCCAAAGACCAAGGGTGTGTGAGGCACTATATATTCTTTTTCCTTTCTTTTTCTAGAAGGTGAAGCCTCCAACATTGTACCTTGTGTCACACTGCCATATCCTCAGAGGTAGCAGGTGTTCCTGCTCCAATGCCTCTTTTCTTAACTATCTCCACGAGTCTGAGTTGTTCCAGGACTATCAGAGCCTGAAGCACAGTGAAAAAGAATCCAAACAGCCATGCAGTAAAATGAAGTCTAGGGAGGTTCAAGGTACACAACGTTTTCCTTTTTTTTTTATGATGATAGCCCTGAGTTCAGGCCTTTTCTGTAACTTCTGAATTCTGCTGGTTTGGAGGAAGATTTGATGCTTACAAAGAAAAATTGCTACTACACAGATCAGTGCAGCTACTCATGACTACTCAAAGAGTGAATTTTATGCACTTAACAGAGAATGAAGCTTTAGAAACTTCTGTTTATAAACTTTATTTTATTTATTATTTATTATATTTATATTTATTATATACTGATAGGTTTTGAATCCCCAGTTATTGGAAATCCACCACTGCCAATGTAATAAGCCAATAAAACTGAATTATTAAATCCAGATTTAGTGAACAGAGCATAGCAACTCCTGGATGACCCTCAGGAGAGCAGGAGTGGAATCACGTGGCAAACATAGCCACCAGATCTTAAGTAATGTATAGGTATGTGGTCTTGAGCAGCCCCAAGGAGAGGCTCACTTCTGGCAGGGTTTCTCAGGGACAGAGTTTGAAGAGCACAGTTCCAGGGGAGAGGCCACTGCTTGGCACACTGAGAGTGGGGCTTGGAATGGGAGGAGAGAGACCTGAGAATGGAATGGGGCACTAAGTTGAAGATTCCAATCATCCCAACCTTGCTGGGTATATATGAATGCCAGTAGAGCATCCACCTAAACATATATTATAATAAATATATTTCTATTTATTACACCTATTATGTATATACTTTGTTATACTTCAAAACTCATTATAAAGATTACAAGTTTATTATAGGTTCACAGATGTAAGTTTAAGAGGAAGAGAATAAGAGGAGAGCCTGTATGACATCCTAGAGATGGGCTACCATCAAGAGCACCTATGTGGTTATTAATAAGCATTTCTGGGTCAAGGCAAGGAGGCAGCCATGGATGATCATTCTAGCTAGCCAACTAATAAATTGGCCCAATGCCTCTTCATCCAGACAGTCATGTCCTTATTCTAGACAGTGGTACTCACTTACATTGTGTCGAAGAAAGAATGCAAGAACCAGATGAAGAACCACAGCTTCTCCCTGATGTTTCTCACCCCTGACCAGGAAAGAATCAAGAACATTTCCAGATTTGAACCAGGGACAAGATATAGAGAGAGATAGAGATAGAGAGATAGAGAGATATCCTTGACCCTTAACTGCCTGATCAGCTTCTCCATCCTGTTCTCATCACCTCTGTGAAAGAACAAGAGTCAAGGCTTTGAGAAGTTGCACTTTTCTGATGCCATTTCACATCTGTTTCAACCTTGCTTCTCTTTTTGTAGGGGTGCTGGAAAATCCTCACCACCTTCATCATACTCTTTAACCCTGCTTTTGTGTGTCTACCCCAAATCATATTCTAGTGTTTTTACATAGTTGAAAAAGAATTGTAGTGTGTGTGTGTGCATGTAAAAATAGACTTGTTTCTTTTATACATGAGAAGTTTGTATTCTCATTGTTGCTGTCCTGCCCACCCCCAAAAAGAAACTTATATTTGTCTGATAAATCTGCCATAACAAAATACCATTGGCTGGATGATTTAAGCAGCAGAAATTTATTTTCTCAGGGTTTTACATGGAAAGTCCAAAATCAAGGTCCAGTGAGGTCAGTTCTAATGAGGACTGTCAGCTTTGCAATCAGTCACCTTCGACAAGGTCCTCACATGCCTTTCCCTTGGGCATAGTAGATGGATGGCAACAACAGCAGGAAAAGATTTCTGCCATATTGTCCTCCTTCATATGTGGATGTCAGCCCCACTACACTAGACTCTACCCTCAAGATCTCCATTGTCCTTAATGTGACAAAGGATCTTTTTCTAAACACAATCAAATTGGTGGGTGAAGCATTATAATGTAAGTATGTGAGGATACACATTTTAGTACATAACAATTATTGCAAATTTTTTCACAATTGTTCCTTAGTTCCAGTGGTAATATTTCAACTTTATTTTTGCATAATACCAGGATTACACATAAAATTGTTGTCACATTCATTATAGCTGTGCACTGTTTATATGATTAATGATATCACTACAGATGCTGACGTAGTAAGAATCATTGACAATCATCAGCATTTCTGAATAGCCTACTCACATTCTCTCAAAAATATTATTTAATTTATATTTCCTTAAAATAAGATCACTAGAGCTCCACTAAATTGCAGTTTAAAAATTGAAAAATAATCTCATTTTGCATTTTTGGGTACTATATTAGCTGTTATTCAACAATGAATTTAAGGAAATGGGATTTTCAATGAATAGTATGTATTATAAGCAGGAAAAATAACAAAAATGTTATTCTTGTAACAATATTATTTGATGAGGTTGTCTGAAATGTCTGGCAATTATTTTGATCTATGCAATTGATTTTTTATGTGTTGTATAGTTTTTCAGAATAGTAACTTATTTTACTACTTTACAGTTTGGAAAGCTGTACTTTGTCTTTTGGAAAACATTGCAATTAACAAAAATAAAACTCAGAGTTGAAGATATGCATTCAATTTCTTCTTGAGATCAAGATGAACTGATTTTGATGAAGCTGTCACTGCTATTCAGTAATATATGTGTCTATATATGTATATTCATATGCATCCATCTTTTCAGCAAATATAGGTCAGTGGACAACAGCTTCCTGTGTTACCAGGAATTTTAAGTGGCATGTGTATCAAACTGCTTGGGAAACTTGCAATGCTATCAACAATACATTCTTGCTTCCACAGTAACCTGCTATCATTATCATACTTAAAGAAAACTGATAATCCTTCTGATTGAGGGCAGGTCATGCATGTTATTGAGCTAGCTCCCTGTATTGCTCAGTAGTGAATCTATCAAATAATAGCACTATGTCAGCAATACTGTGGTAGGTTGTAGTGTTTTGCATCTTTCTAAAAGTATTTAGTTAAAAATGTGTTATAATTGATGCATGGCTTGGGGACTGAAATCTACTCTAACTCTTTTGACCTTGGAAAAATAATTTACCTCCTTTATGTTTCAAAAGCACTATAGAGGAGATCACACAAGTGATTTATAACTTCCTTTTAAATGAAACAATCTAGGACAATCTTATGAAATTAAGAACTAATTTCCTTCAGGCAACAAATATTTTAATCAGACTCCTGTAAAAACTCTTCCACTTAATAGCATCCCCAGCCAAAATATGATGTTAAATTCAATGCCTTCCTCTCTTTTAAAAATAATAAATACACATTATCATCAAATATACATGCATTGTATCTATTTAAAAGGCATATTAAAATTTAAAAAGTAATCATTGACCAGAAATCCACTTTATACATCATATCTTGCTTCTTTCTGTGGACAGAAATTCAAAAGGAATAGGGCTCCTTACTATTCCTCTGCTGTCAATCATCAGCACAAGGCTGGAAGTGTAATACACTTGGAGTCTCGGGTATTCTGAGCCTACGCACGTGCAATTCGGCTGGACTAAATGAATAAGAGAAAGAACTAACTTTCTTAATACTCGTTTCATGGACATACTACACAGACCTACAAAAAGTGTGTGTAACACATTCAGAGAAACTTCAGTGTTCATCCAAATGGGGTGTGTGTGAACTCTTCGGTGGTTGCCATCAGTACAGGTTTCCACAGTGGCCACACCCATTTACTGAGCTAGCCCACAACTTTTCTTAGCAAGGGAGCTACCTTAATCTGCACACAGCCTCATCTGTGGTTCTCTTCCTGACACTGCCTGGGAGTCTCTAGAGTCTAGAATATTCTCAACCTGTAGGTCATGACTCCACAGAAAGTTGCAGATCATATACCTTGTATATCATATTACACTTCATAACAGTAGTAAAATTACAATTATGAAGTAGCATTGGAATCATTTTATGTTTGGGGGTCACCACAATGAAAAACTGTTTCAAAGGCCACAATGTTAGGAAGGTTGAGAGCCTCTGAAATAGACTGTCGGGGGGAGGCAAATAGATCTTATCTACAGCTTCATTTTTGTGCTTTCAGTTAGCCATGGGCAACAGCCCTGTGTAAATATTTAACAAAAAATTCTATAAGAAAACAATTCATGAGTTTTAAATGAAACTTAGTATAGTGTTGAATTGTTATATTCTGTTGTATTGTTATTAATCATTGTTGTTTATATTGTACCATGCTTAGTATAGATTAAGATTTCATAGAAATGGATCCATGGGTAAAACACAGTATGCAGATATGGTTTATTCAATCAGGCTCAAATATTCAAATACTTTGTCATTAAGAAGTGGCATTCTTGAGAGTGACTGGGAGGCATGGCCTTTTTGCATTAGGTATGCCCTTTTTGAAGGAAATATGTCACTGAAGATGGGCTTTGGGGGTTGGTTTCAGAAAACCAAGCCATTCTGGGTGACTCTTTCTCTACCTGCTGTCTGTGAATGCCAATGCAGAACTCTCAGCTACTCTTCCCGCACCATAACTAACTGAATGCTGCCATGCTTGTCACCATGATGACAATGGATTAAACCTCTGAATCTGTAAGACAGTCCCAATAAATTTTTTTTTGATGAGAGTTTCTCTGGTCTTGGCATCTTGTCAAAGCAATAGAACATTGACTAAGACAGAACACTGATTCCAGGAAGCAGGGTATTTCTCTGTGATAGACTTGACCATGTTGCTTCTTGGCAGGATGTAGACTTTGGAACTTTGGATTAGGAAACAGTTGAACACTGTAAGTAGAGCTTACTACTACTAGGAGCTTAGAAGACAATGGTACTAAGGGTGATTTGTACTACAGGGGCCTGGTTCAAGGAGTTTCAGAGGGGGAAGAATAGTAGTAAGTGGCGTAGAGACTTTTCTTGTGATATTTTGACAATGACTGTGGCTGCTTTTCATTCTTGTTCAAAAAAATCTGCCCGAGCCTAAATTGAAGAGTTTTGGATTAGAGGCATTGGCAAAAAGGATTTCAAAACAGTCTAGTATTGACTGTTTGGCATAGCTATTAGGGGCTATGTTTATACAGATCTATAATTTAAAAAAAGAGCAAGCTGAACAAGGAAAAATGCAAAATCTACAGTGTAAGCAGAAAAGGAGCACCAGAAAGTATAATGGAGCTAAGACCTGTGCTCAAGGAGATAAAAAATATTTAAAACCTACTGCTAAATGAAATAAAGGAAGTAGTGATCTCAGGGCAAGATTCCATACAGGTAAGGTTCCAATGTGTGAGGAGGAATTAAAGAGAATCACAGGACCGGGTGTGCTTAAATCTTACCACTTTGAAGGCAGAGGCAGGCAGGTCTCTGAGTTTGAGA